>WAAD01003084.1:0-12807 GCA_013389945.1 Fregata magnificens
TCCGCTCCGGAGCCCTTCGCCTCGGTGGCTTCCTGCTAAGCCACATGCTAATAACAGTCTTCATTTTCTCTATCTCTTCAGCTTGTGCCAAATCCAGTCAGTTTATTTTCATTTCCATGGCAGTTTAAAATTAAAACATGAAACAGCACACACTGTTATAGTGAAAAGTAGTTTTAGGAGGACCATCTTGTGAACAGGTGTTTTTAGAAATAATCTGGTCATTTCTACTTTCTTTGAGTCTGGTAAGAACAATGTGTGTACTATATAACTAGCCAGTCCTCATGAATGTTACAAAGATTATCTCATGAAGCAGGCAGAGCCACGATTCTGCTGTCTTATTGGTCCTTCCAGGAGTATAGAACATACAACATATCCATGTGTAGTTTTTGTACATGACTGTAACTGGGAACTTCATGGACAGAAATAACTAGATTTTTTAGTGTGTCTGTCATGAGACTGGTTTTTTTATGATCAACGGATTAAGGTTCAGTGCAGACATCTAAGATTTATCATTTGCATCAGAAATCTGCTGAAATAAGCAAGCCTTTCATGACTATTTGTACAAATTATGACTGTGCATAAACAGTTTTTGTTTGAATTCCAGCACTTTAAGGACAATTTTAAAGGAATGCTCGTGTCAAAGACACAGCATGAAAAATTTGCCCTTATTTTGTACTGTGACAAACTAGCCCAATGCAAGTTGCAATTAGTTCTAAACAACTTATAAAAGGGCTTACGTTGTCACTATAGGTGACAGGAATTTATAACATTCTTGAATATATAAACAGAGATTGGGGGAATTCTGTGCTCTTTAAATACATGATTGACAATACAGCTCTTTGTGTACAAAGTGATCTTGAGGGATCTAGACACAAAAATATACTGAAAATTGTGAAGGACTCAGAGAATTGTAAGAATGTTTCAAAGACTGGAAAAGTGCTTATCCATGAGAAATGCTAGACCTATCTTCTTGGTTTACTGGCAAAAAACCCCAAACCAAAATCATCTCCATATAATCAATATTAATAGAGGATATAAATTTATCTGTAAAATTGTTTAAAATTGTTAAATGATAAATTGTTACAGAGTTCAAATTTTTTATCATCAGAATGCTTGCCTGCTGAAACAACTTACTGAGGTGCATTAAGAATTTTACATAATTTGAAATATCTGAAAAATTTTGAATATTCTTCAGAAAGATAAGCTCTATGTCATGAAAATGTATGGTTCTGATGGTGAAATGTGTGTCAAAATTTTATGTCCTATGTTAAGCAGATTAGGTTTCCTAATAACAGCAACTTCTGCCATTAAAATCTATGAATCCATTAATATAACCCACAAACAACAAATGTCAGCCAGAAATATTACATAGTAGCATAATGACTGCTGCATTCCTCAAAAATATGCCAAAGCATTTTACCTTTTAAGCAGGAAGATTTTATTAACTTAAATTTTACAAGAGTTGTCAGAACAACTCTGTTGTTCGAACTGCATTGAAATGTTTTCTTTGTCATACTATCGACTATTTCAGCTTGCCCAAATTAATTCCATTGAACATCATCAGACGATGCTACTAGCCATACCTTTTTTGCAAGACAGTGAATGATCAGAAATGTTCCTTTTTGCTCTGTAAAAAGAAAACTCTCAGGTTAAAATTACAGCTGTTCTTATGTTCAGAAAGAAGAAACCCTACACACAGTTGGTTTTGTCTGCCTTCCATGATTTCTGAGAAAGCAAGAACTTAGTGGTTATTAGAAAACTGAAAGTGATTGTGATTAACATTTCTCCTCTCCTAGAAAGAAAAAAATTCCTAATTGACTTGCATGCTCATTATTTCCAGTTATTGCATATCATTTTATGCATTTTTTGTGATAAGTTCCAGTGAAAACATGGAAAAAATATGCAATAACTTATCAACAATTCCATTATCTTTAGGAGTTAGCAAGAGTGACCAGAGAGTGAAGTGGTTTAATTCATAACAACAGAAATCTTCACACATTTATATGTAAAGAGGTCAGATAAGTAATAACTGATGGAATAAAAATGCATTATCTAAAAGGAAGGAAAAAAAAAAAAGTATTTGCACCCTTTGGGTTAAATACAACCCTCAGAGAACTTGCTTTAAAGGTCAGGAAAGGATCACCAGGGACTGATATCATCATAGGCTTTTTAAGTGCATTATCTCAGTCTCAGGTTCTTCTCCCTGCTTTGGCGGGGAGAAACACAACTATTGCAAGATTAACACTTTAGGTAAGTTTCTCACTTAATTCAAAACCACATACTTATACAACCTTCAAATCCAGAAAAGATCTCTCTATCATATCAGGTCTTTTTATCCCTGCTTCTAAAATCTGAAACAGATAGAAAACACAGTAAATTATCTACTCAGTAACAGAATGTTTTGTGACATTAGTGTATTCCCTTGATTTCTATGCTTCTCATAGCCCTTATCCAGAAGTCTCCAGGGCTTCAGTCTCTGATCTCTTCACTTCTGCAAGTCTGAGTTAAGGGACAATGCAACACCAGCTGCAGAGACTACAATTTACCTTATGAGGGAAAAACTGACCATCTCCACTTTCAGAATTAAGGTCTTTTAGCCAAAATACTGAAAACTAGGCACAGGCTTAAGAATTTTGCTAAATTGAGCCATGTATGCAATTTGACTGTGCAAAGGTTCAGTATTTATAAATATCTTAAACAAAAAAATAGATGACAGGCAAAACAAGTGAAACTTTGTTCTTTCAAAATGGGGTGAAGAAAACCTGCTATTTTATTTCACAAAGAAGAAAATGTATACTTCATAGTATCATGATGTACACAATATGAAAACTTTGTCTGTGAAGACTGCCAAAATCTTTCTGGGAACTAACTTATCTACGTGTATACCTAGATCTTTCATTTATAAAAGTATATTAAAATCTACACTTGTTTCCCTTAGAGTTAGTAGGCATTTTCCAAAGTAACAGTGAAAGCAGTTTTAGCCAATTATGGACCATAAAACCCCATGAAGTTCTTGTTGATAACACTAGAAATTACACTCAGTAAATTATATCTATACCAGCAAAGGTATTTACTGTATTTGCTCAGTGTCTTCAGTTAGTGTCACCTTCTACTTAAGCACTTTAAAGTTCAAATCAAGACTGATCCCTCTTCATGCTGATATAAACCTTTCAGTAAATAAATGTTCCATGTAACATAAAGGGTCATTTACAAAACTATTTATGGTGAATGACATTTACAGTTTGGTTCTCAGAAATTAATGCACATTGTTTCTATGGATGTGTACCATTACAGAACAAAGTATGTACAGAAATGTCACATTACTGAATAACCTTGTTTCCTGGATAATTGGCTCCTCAGATTTTTTTTTTCACCTTAGAGAAAACTGAATGTATCTTGGCTTTAAATAGGGAATTCAGCTGGTTGTTATTTTCTCTGATCCACGGATACAAGTTTCAAAAAATCACATCCACAGTAAATATTTTGCTTCTTCCTGAGGCCTGCATCTGCTGAGTAAATTCATAAAGAGAGGTATGTCAAGTTCTGGGCAGTATTTAATCTGGAAATGCCCACTTATTAAACCAGAGATGTCTTTCCATTTATCTTTAGTTTTCACTAGTTGGAATAAGACATTTCTTTCTTCCAAAATTTCTTCAATACATGAAAAATACTACTTCTATTTCAAATAAAAATGATACACCTTTACCATTATTGCTATCACAGCTGCTCCTACCATGAAGATTAGGTTCTAATGGACCTCTTTCTTCTCCAGCATGCCTCAAGAGCTTTTATCAGGTTCAATTTCAGAGGTATAGGGGAAAAAAATGTCAACAATCTGTGCCTTCATAATTTTTTGTTTTTCTGCAATGAAATGAGGATATAAAAAAGGGAGCTTTTATCTTAACCATTGGGAAAGCAAAATGTAATGTACCTGGGGCAAAATTTGTGAAATACCACACACAAGACCTAGTTAGAGAAGAATTTGTCTCCTCGAGGTGTTTAAGTTAATGTTATAGCATTGTGTCACAAAATCATCCATATTCACAGTATGCAGCACTGTAGCAAGTTCAGTAAATATTTTCCTGATTCATCAAAGGGTTCTTTCATTCGTCCCTTCCCCTCTCTTACATGTAGATACAGCAGTATATCTCAGACACCATACCTTCACTTGCCTCAGAGAAAACCATATTCTACATAAGAAAAGTTGGTTCTGACATGTTTGTACTTTGCTGATATGAATCTCCCCTGCAGCCCAACCCGAAGATTTAAAAACACTGTGTATAATAAATGCTTCTCTCTGAACCTTCATAATAGACAAAAACAATCAATATGGAGCAAGAATATCCTGAGGTGATACAAATAGGAAGATGGCACAAGGAAATATAGAGTATAAGAGAACATCTTTGGGGAAATAAAAAGGGAGACTGAGAAAAGTTAAAAATAATAAACGTTTACATACATTTATAGCACAAAACCTTTAATTCCACTCTTAGAAATAACAACCTACCAGAATGAGATATATGGCCTACAAGGTAGGAGACATATATAGACCACATGACTTCTTGGGAGGGTCTGTGGATGTTTGTGGTCTATTGAAAATCATTTTTCTACTTATAAGTTTAAGCTTTCCTTTTCTTGACAGGGTTAATCAGCACAGGTAAGTGAGCTAATGTACAGTAGGACAGCTATAGACTCTCACAAACCGTTTGTGTTCTCTAAGCTTTGGGTCAAATTCTGGGATATAATACATGAGTGCTTGTTTCAGCTCCAGAACATCTGTAAATATAAGATTTTACAAGCATTTTGTACTGGAGTAATCAGGAAACAAGAGTGCGTTCGGAAAATGGGTGCTTTTCAGAAAGTCCCTTTCACCAAGGGAATTCTTGTTGGTGACTAAGTAGGCTGCACTGAAGTCAGTTTTTGTTAAGTCCATCAATATAACTACAACTCCAACAGAATAACTGCCAAATCCCTACTCTATTGGTAATCCATGTTATGGGTTTTATATTATTGTGGAGATATAAACTGACAGTAGAACTACACGGGGGCAACCAGTTATTTCAGCTCTTGTCTTAGAAATGTCTTGCAGATATTTCATATCTTGCTGTACAGCAGATAGCTATTAATAGCAGAACCATTAAGCTAGCACTAAGGTTGCCTACTTTTTATTCAAGCTCTGCTGTTGAACTTATATATAAGCTTGGACTTTAGCAATTTCATTGCTTCCCATTTCACATTCTCCTAATAATATAATTCAGACTGTAGAATTAAAAAGGTTATAAAAGACTGAAGTGGGGTTTTTTAATTGATAAAAGTAGTAATTTTACACGTGCTTAATAAACAAGTATTGCTGTTCTGTCAGTATGAGCATAGAGTCATAAAATCATAGAATCATTAAGGTTGGAAAAGACCTCTAAGATCATCAAGTCCAACCGTCAACCCAACACCACCATGCCTCCTAAACCATGTCCCAAAGTGCCACGTTTACAGGTTTTTTGAGCACCTCCAGGGATGGTGACTCCACCACCTCTCTGGGCAGCCTGTTCAAATGCTTGACCACTGAAATTTTTCCTAATATCCAATCTAAACCTCCCCTGGCACAACTTGAGGCCATTTCCTCTCATCCTATCGCTGGTTACTTGGGAGAAGAGGCCAACACCCACTTCACTACAACCTCCTTTTAAGTAGTTGTAGAGAGTGATGATGTCATCTTGCTAACAGATTTATAAAGTAAGAGATATAGCTCTACATATAGGAACTTACCAGCTACTCAAAAATTCCCTCGATATCTAATACTAAGATGAATATGAACAATCAGTTCTCTGTTTTAATTTTAATCTTTACAATATATGGAAAAGAAAAGAGTAAAAAGAGTTCGACAGAGCATAGACAAAACACAGAGATGACCACTTTCTGTGTGTTTTCCATGCAGTACTGTGGAAAAGACATACAACCCATGGGATGCCTGGTGAACCACCGATTTTCAGTGTTTTTCAGGTCACTCACCTCAGGAGGACTTACAGAGCAGAGGATAAACTTGGATGTCAACACTGAACATTGCTTTTCAAAACAGAATCATGGAATCACAGAATCACAAAATGGTTGAGGTTAAAAGGAACCTCTGGAGGTTGTCTGGTCCAACTCCATTGCACAAGCAGAGCCACCTAAAGTCAGTTGCCCAGGACTGTGTCAAGGTGACTTTTGGGTAACTCCAAGGGTGGAGACTCCACAACGTCCCTGGGCAACCTATTCTAATGCTCAGCCACCCTTAAAGTAAAAAAGTCTTACCTGATCTTCAAAGGGAACCTTTTGTGTTTCAGTTTGTGCCCATTGTCTCTGGTCCTGTCACTAGGCATCACAGGAAAGAGCTTGGATCCGTCTGGTTTATACCCTCCCTGCAGGTATTTATATACATATATACATATATAGCCTTCTTTTCTCCAGGCTGAACAGTTCTAGCTCTTACAGCCCTTCCTCATATGGGAGATTTTCCAGTGTCTTAATCATCTTCCTGGCCTTTTGTTGGTCTCTCTCCAGTATGTCCATGTCTCTCTTGTACTGACGAGGCCAGAACTGGACACAGTACTCCTGATGTGGTCTTATCAGTGCTGAGTAGAGGGCAAGGAACACCTCCCTCAACCTGCTGTCAATGCTTTGTCAAATGCATCCCAGGATACCATTAGCCTTCTTTGCTGCAAGTATGCTTTGCTGGTTTGTGTTTACCTTGGACCAGGACCTCCAGGTCCTTTTTTGCCAAACTACTTTCCAGCTGGATGATCCCCAGCATATATTGGTGCCTGGGTTTTTTCCTTCCCATGTGTAGGACTTTGGGCTTACACTTGTTGAACCTCATGAGGTTCCTGTCAGCTCATTTCTCCCACCTGTCAAGGTCCCTCTGGCAGCACAGCCTTCCTGGTTTCTAGGATCAGCTGCTCCATCAAAATGAAAAGATGCTTTCTTTGTGCTACTTGGACTGTCTCCATTTCTTATCACAGACTCACACTTTTCTTCTATGTTAGTAAAATCCTTACAAATTCAGGTCTAGGTGGCTAGCACTAGTGCTACTGTGATATAAATACCCATGTCCTTTATTTAAAATTCCTAGCATAGGGTAGTGGATTTCTTAAGGAGCTGAAACATCCCAAGAAGTTTGCTCTTGCTTTTTCGGACCGAGAAATGTACTGGTTTAACCCCAGCAGGCAACTAAGCACCACACAGCCATTCGCTCACTCCCCACCCAAGTGGGATGGGGAAGACAATCAGAAGGGTAACAGTGAGAAAACTTGTGGTTTGAGATAAAGACAGTTTAATAGGTAAAGCAAAAGCCGTGCATGCAAGCAAAGCAAACCAAGGAATTCATTCACTACTTCCCATCAGCAGGCAGATGTTCAGCCATCTCCAGGAAAGCAGGGCTCCATCACGCATAATGGTTACTTGGGAAGACAAACGCCATCACTCCGAACGTCCCCCCCTTCCTTCTTCTTCCCCCAGCTTCCTATGCTGAACATGACGTCATATGGTGTAGGAAATCCCTTTGGTCAGTTGGGGCCAGCTGTCCCAGCTGTGTCCCCTCCCAGCTTCTTGTGCACCCCCAGCCTACTTGCTGGTAGGGTGGTGTAAGAAGCAGAAGAGGCCTTGGCTCTGTGTAAGCACTGCTCAGCAATGGTGAAAACATCCCTGTATTATCAATGCTGTTTTCAGCACAAATCCAAAACATAGTCCCATACAAACTACTATGAAGAAAATGAACTCTATCCCAGCCAAAACCAGGACAGGGAAACCCTGGTTTTCTGTATTCTTGAGACAGTGTTCTGCACCAAAAAATAAGGAAAATAAAGCAATTATATCTTGCTGGAAAAATATTGGAGATTAAGTTTTTCATATTATTTACTTAAAAAAAATTTTAGTTATACCTCATGTCTAATATTAACAGCACTTCTTTCCTGTTTGCTTACTGTTTTCCCTTTTCTCCTTGAAATAAATCTATTTTCTTTACATTTTGGGAGGGTGACTGTTGCCACTGCATGTCTCTTTCTTGCCTACTGTACTACAGCTAAGGAAGACAGGTAAAGTGGGGACTTGCTAGGATTGCTCTTCATCATCTAGGAAGCTCTGCACATAGCTGGCCAACAAATTCCTTTGCTTCAAGGGGCCGGAATGAGCTACAGATGACCAAATATTTTGTGTGTTAGTCATACAAATAGCAGATTGCATCTCCTCACTACTCTTCTGTTGCTTGTCAGTGTTCTTCAGCCTAAGTTATGGACTTTGCCTACTTGATTCTGCAACTTTATTATTAGATTATTATAGACATATATAGAGAATATTATAGATCATTATTTGATTTTTTTCTCTCCTTCCTCTCCCCCTGTCTGGGGGAGAAAGGCCAAGATAGAAACACTAAAAATAGTAATTCTGAGGTGCACCTTCCATCACACCTGGTCATTCTATAATTTGCTGTCCACTCACTACACTAGCATCAGGCTCCCCCAAATTCACACCCTATTCAGTAACAGCATAAGGAGAAAATGAGCAAGCTCAGAGATGAACAATTTTGGATGAAAATTAAGAGACATGAGCAGGAAAAATATATATGCCTCGAGATTAAAAAAAAAGTGAGCAAACTCTTTCTGTCAATCCACTTTCAAGCTGCCAACAGATATCTGCCAAGTTTGTATAAGACGTAAACATGAAGGGAAAAAAAATTCAGACTGTATTGCTAAAACATACTCTCAGGCTAACAATAGATATTACATCTCCAGTCACTTTTTGTTATTGAGGATGTCCTGGAGAAGGAGAATGTATGTACTCTCAAAATTACAAAATATAGTTATCTCCTGCACTGCATTTCCATACACTTGAACTCTGGGTGCTATTTATGTCAGATTTTCAGCATAGGGTTTGGGGTTTTTTTCAATATTTTACAGAGCTTATTCATTTTTTTTCCTTGCAGTCATTTGTTAAAATCGTAGGTGCCTGAAAGACCTGTATCAAACATTTCAGAAAACCACCATTTTTTATAGCAACTATTCAATAATATTGTAGGCAGCAATGAAAACTAATATAAACTTTCAGATTTGCGTGGCAATGATGGCATCAAAAGATTTTAAAAGTAGAAATTGTATTGCCTGTTTTTCCCTTACAAGGAAGAGGAAGAGGTAGTATGACTATGCTGTCAAAAAAACCCACAAAGGGTCTCCCAGCATAAACAGCATTAAGTGCAACAAGAAAACATCCTTAAGCCTCTGTGAATAAGCGCTACATGTCCTGATAATCAAGCTGTTTAACAGAACTTCTTTTAAATGCCTTGACCTTAGGAGTACAGAGCAGGGGAGGGTTCAGTGAAGAACAAGGAATTGAGTGAGGCATTTAACAGATTAACATCTCGTAAGCTTTTACTTTTCATTACGTTGAATTGTGACCCTGAACTAGATTTGAAAGAAGCCTGAAATGGATCCAAAAACCTTTATTCTCTCTGGTCTGTGCTTCTGGAATGAATGGCAGAAAGTGAGAGACAAGACTTTGTTTAAAGATACTAAAGGGAAGCATTTTAACGTAGGAGAAGGCTAAGGAAAAGTGTCTTGCTGATTATCATGATCCTGGAGAAAGTAGTTTTGCCTTTTGTTCCCTAGATAGGCATTGGACAGACATGGAACCCAGTTCAGAAAGAAGGTTTTATTACTATCATTTTCTCTTCACATACGAAGCAAATATTACTGTGCCCTCTTAGATTCCTGTAAAATGACACCAACAATGTTTAAGAATTTCTCTTCACTTATTTGACAGCCTAGAATTTTTATATGAGAGGCTCAGCAGGATCACCAGAAAATCATGTTCCAGTTCAGAAAATGAACAGTCACAGTAATTTCTTCCCGCATACCAGCTGAAGCAGTGAGCTCTTGACTTTTTTTTTCCAAAAAGTTTTCACTTAAGTCCCTATTAATTTATGACACATTTTTATGTATTTTTATTGTTTGAAACACCATCCCCCCTCAAATTATAAGAAGGGGAGTCCTCCTTTCCCTTATTCTGGTCCTTCCTTGCTCACCCGCCTTTCTCAGCTCCATTTTTAAACCTCTCCCTAAATGTCTGTCTTTTCCCTTCCACAAGGCAGAGGCAGTTTACTGTTTGTTGTAACTGGGTCCATTCAGAATAAACAATCACAGAAAGAGATGAGCCTATGAGCTTATCTGTGCTACTGCTTTAGTTCGGTTCTGGCATGTGCTTTTGAAATTAATCTCCCACTTGTTACCATGTCCTGTGCTTTAGTTCTCAGCACAGAGCAATGTCTTTCAGAGGCACAAACTGGATTTCTTTTGGTTAAATGTGAAGTCGAAGGTGTGTTCTAACTGGTCAGCTGTGTTTGCAGACTTCCAAAGTACCACAAATTTCTGTGAAAGTGCACCAAATCTCAGAAAAAAAATTGCTACTTGTTTGGAAATAATCTCAGAAATGTTGATATTCTTCTCCTAAAAAGAAGCATAGTCATCCCATTGGGAAGTGACCATCACTACTTTAGGGACCATTGAAACTCTGTGAATGGGAAAGAATAAAAGAAACACAAACAAAAGTTGAACAATGTCTAAAGACTAGCTTAACCTACATAATTAATCTTTGATGAGCATTTTTTAAAGGAAGGCACATATTTTGAACACTGTTCAGTTTCCAAGAACAAAATATTGTTTTATCATTTTAGAAAAATACAAAGTTTTCATTAATAACCATAAAACCTGTTTACCATCTCAAAATATGGAAGAACTTAATAGAAAGAGTACAGCTGGATGTTTTGTGGGCCCCAACAAATGTGAAAACATTTTCACAGAGGGCAGCATACCATACCTACATATAGTGAAAGTAAACTGGGTTCTTTGAATAGCTAGTTGTTAAGGGAAAGTGTATATCCTCTGAAAGGACAAATATTTTAAATTAATACTGAAATACATTTTGCCAAATCATTATCATGTTTACAACATACTGCTACAGCATATTAGACCAACACCTAATAGTACTTCAGAGTGGATTAAGACAGTTACACAGGAAATGACATCGTCTACTGCCATATCAAATAAAGTTGAAAAGAAACAGCAAAGATCGGTAGTGGACAGTGTGTGGGAAGAAAATAGTTCAAATCTGTTGAAATATTCTGGGTTTAGTTCAACATTTTCATCTTTCAACAAGACACCTAATTTTCTGATTCCAGACTTATCCTTGTGCCATTAGAGCAAACCGTGGTTGGCTCATGGCAGCAGCGCCTACTAACAGACAGAGCTCACCTGTTTTGGAGCTTAATAAATCTTTCTTAATCAAAAGAAGATTCATCCAGAATTAGTCTGTATGTGTGTTTATTGAGACCTGCAGATCTAACAAACCTAAGATGAGTGTGAATTAAACTCTGTTCAGAGAGAAGATTGTAAAATTATTACTATGTTTTTAATTGGTGTGATAGTATTCTTTTTTTCAAGTGCCTTTCTTGCATCTAATCAAAGGCAATTAACATTTTACGTTACTAATTTTGAAAACAGACAAGTAAAGATTATTCAATATGATTTTAACATTAGATACTACCCAGAGTCACCAAATATTGGTTTTGGTGTGGCATGCTCTTCTTGGATGAAATTTCTGCAGCAAATTTCAAAATGCCTGAAAAAGATTAATGTCATGTAATTAATGTTCTAAAATTCAATGAAAAAGCCATGCATTATTATCACCTTTATGCAGACAGACTAGTTATTGGGCTCCCTGTAGGATGAAATAACTGGATGAAAGTAGCTGGCCTGAGTTAAACACGGGAACAGACTGCATGATTCAATAGTTCTGTTTGGCTCTGAGATGTATGAATGTATAAACAGGGAAACTGAAACACGGATTGATATAAGTCAAAATCTTGAAAACTATTTGTGCATTCAGGCATGCACAGAAAAGAAAAGCTGCCTTAGTGGAGCAGAAGGGTGACTGATTATATTTTAATGGAAAAACACAAAGTGCTATGGCAGAGTTTTTTAAGGTAGCTCCCTGCTCTTGATAGTTTAATATCAGAGGCTTGGGTAGATTGAAAAAAACAACTCCTGATTTTCTCCCCTATCAAATGTGAACCAGGCAATACCAAAAATGAGCACATTTCTCCAGAGGACAAAGCTGAAAATGTTAAAAGAATATATACCTTTTGACTTAACTCAGTGACTGCATACATCAAGTCCAGGCAGGCTAAGGGTAAAAGATCCTTGAGACAGTTCAGAGTTTTGATCTTGTTTTACAGAGACTAATTGATTTAAAATACATGCCATAGCTGCAGAATGAGTCAGATTCTATTTCATCATGATATTGAAGGACAAATCAGATGTCCTTTTATAATATTCTCTACTAGTAGAACTAGCATTTTCATCTCATTACTGTACAAGTTAATTTTAAAGTCAAACGTATTTAGCCAGTACAAAGAGGGAGAGGCATTTGTGACAACTGCAGTGATGGGAAGAATGAAATTTTCAAGCTGTTTGGCAAAGCATTCATGGCTTTGTAGCCTTAACTCAACTCCCAAAGGGCAGTAAATCAGATTTCTTAGATCACATGATTTAGAGTATGTAGAGAAGACAACAAAAACAACAAATGAATTATGGCTAGAGCAAAGGGTGGTTACTATATTATTTATTAGAATGGAGCAAGTAATTCACGGCAAATACTCTCTGCTCAATAGATTTTATGCCTCTGGAATTACTGAACCAAACATTTCCTTGACAACATTTCTTGATTTAAAGTGTGTGATTGTTTTTTTTTTTTTTTTTTGTGAACTGATCCTAAGCATTTCACTTT
>WAAD01003085.1:0-105380 GCA_013389945.1 Fregata magnificens
ACAATGTGAGGTTATTTTTTTTTCCCCACTTCCACTGCTTAATACAAGACCTGAAGCCCTTAGTTACAGAACAAAGTGTCTGAGCAGTAACCCAGCTTGTGCAAACCCAAGAGAAGAGTGATGACTGTTCCTCGCAAGCTTCCTGCCTCGGTGCAGGTGCAGGAATCAGGAGTGCCTGAATAATTCATAAGGTGCAAATTAGCTCCAGCTTGCTCCCACTGCTCGAATTTTGCTTCTGCTTACCTACCTAGTTGCTAGAAAGAACAGAAATAAAGGAAGCTTGGGAAACTAGGGTGGGTAAGGAAAGAAGTGTTACAGTTTAAAGGCCAAAGTCACAGAGACTGCTGAATACTGGGTGTGTTTGAAGTTTCGGTGCTTACTGATGAATTGGACTGTGCATTGATTATTCATGAAGTGTTTTCTCAGGAAGGAGTAAGCTCTGGGGACCCATTCCATTGCTCTTGGAGAGGGAAAAAACTTCCTTTTAAGAATTAGGTTTTTCCCGCTTTTATTGTTATTGTTTCTAAAAATTATTTGTTAAAAAAAAACCTCTTAAAAGCTCATTTAAAGCCTATTAAGCTATCTGAGAGACTATGCATTTATGGTGTCGCTGAAATCAAGGGTCCAGAGAAATTTGATGAGAAGTTTTGGATGTTAGGTTGGTTACTGCTTTGAGTAAACATGGATTCCAAGAGCTTGTATGAAACGAGTTATGTCTGGCAATGCAATGTGTAATTAGCTTGTATTTTTATCATTTAAAAGGCAGCATTCATCTGTTTTAAATACTGTTCGCGATGGTTACCTTTTCTATTGGGTTACTTAGCTGCTTTTCTGCTCAGAAGAACGAAATGAGAGGCGAGTGGTACTTAATCCTTCTGCTGCACAACATTGCAGCTCACCCAAATATCAAGTAAAAGGTTTTGCTGAGCACTGTTGTTATGGGAGAAGGGAATTCCCAGCACAGATCTTCGAACAGTTCATGTGTCGCCGTGCAGTAGAGAGAGGAACTGGTCTGAAAAAGGCAGATTGTTTCTGCTGTGTACCTGAATACCCTTTGACATCTCTGATGTGGGAGATGGAAACATCTGACATCGCCAGCAGGAACAGGGTAGTAGTTCTCTCTATTGGCAGGTGTTCGTATAGAGAGAAACTCTCCTAATGTTTTTGCTGTGCTGAATAGAAAAATAAAAGAACAGCAGGAAAAAAGCTTCTTTTTAATGGTTTGGGGGGGTGGAGGGGGGTGTTGGCTTTTTGCAGGATTTTTGCCGACTTATACCCCTTCTTTCTCTATTCCCTCCTACCCCACCCCCTCTTGGCTCCCGCATGCAGCAGCTAGGTCACGTTACCATCATCTGTTTTTGTATTTCCCTCATTTGGGTGGCTGGAATAGGAGCTGGCTCTCATTTCTAGCTGATTCTGTCATTTCCGCTAGGCCCCAGCTTGGGCAAGCGCCAAGACCAACAGGTGATCCCTGTAACTGCAAAACAGCAGGAAGGAGGCTGTGCATGTAGGAGACAGTGCACCAGAGGGGCTGCCTGGCCCTGCTCCATCTTTCTGTATAATTAACGCCCCCCTCCCCAGCCCCCCCATACCGAGCAGAAAATCTGTGCAGAACAGCTCAGCTGCGGAAGCTGTCATAGGGAAAATGTTAATAAAGAGTCCTGGAAGAATATTGGTTGTGCGAGTGCAGAGGTGTGCTCCATCTTAGAGAGAAACCATGGTCAGTCCTTTATAGGAACAGGGGCAAAATTGTATTAGCTGCTGAAAATTAATACGCATTCTGTCAACCATTGCAGGAAAATAAGCATTTCAGTAAATTTCAGTGCTATGCTCACGGGCTTTCTTATTTGTATAGGAACTAATTTGGAATGAGGTGATAATTCAGTTAAGCTTTTCTCTATAAGAAGTAGCTTGCAAAGTCATTATTTGGGCAGAGAGTTAGCTCTTGTCAGGAAGGGCCACCTCGACCTGTAGAGCTGGGGGCAGCCGGTGGAGGAGCTGTGCAGGCTCTGCATTCTCTGGGCGTCTGTGCCAGGGAGGCATGACTCTGCGGGGCTTCGCAGGGGTAATTTTTAGAACACATGAAAAACTTCCAGGAATCCTCAAGACAGCCTTAAAGAACTACTTTTTTCAGAGAAAACTCCTAAAGGATTTTTTTTTTTTTTTTATTAAAACAAAGTTATATTTAGGAGATGACAGTGGCTTAACAAAACCAGTTTCAAAACATATCTCCAAGGCTTAGGTTAACCTCTTGGCATATACCATAATGTGAGATAATGTGTCCCTGGAAACCCTAACTGCATGTTTGTGTTTGTGAGGCAGGCTGATGTTTTGAGATCGACAGTTGGTAGCCTTATTCCTCTGCAAAATAGATGATATCTCAAATGCTTTCTGCTCGGTACATATGGAAGCCAAATTGCTTCTCCTACCTGTGGAGTCAGTGCTAGTGGTTTGAAAGCTGAAGGTTGTATATAGGCAAGGTATACATTTTCAGTATGCGCTTCCGTAGAGAGCTGGGCTCTCTCTCAATGCGCCACAGCACATCTCCGCAGCAAGCGCAGGCTGCTGGGAGAAATGAAGTGCGAAGCCTTGATCAGCTCCGCTGGTGAAAAAGAGGTATTGCAGCAGACCGGCACAACAGCAAGCATTCGCCCTGCCTGACCGTTCCTGCTATATGCAAACCAGAAACACAAACAGCAATGAGAGTAAACTCAGTTACGAAACATCAACATATTTAGTAATGCTTCTAGCAGCTAGCCATCTGCAATCCTTTTAACTAAGCCAGCAATCATTTCTCTGTGCATTGTTCTACAGTTTGTCAGCCATCTGAATGGGGAGGAAGCGCCCTAGCAGGGAGACATTGCATCTCAGGGGTACGTCATGTGTGTGGAAACCTAAAGATGATCGAAGACCTGAACTGGCAGCAGATTGTTCATGAATACACACTTTACTTCCCTTGGACTTGTCTCCCCATGCTAAATGGTGCACTGATGGACACTAGCATCTCAGGTTTTTTTTCCCTTGTGCCCCTTCCTTTCTCAGTGCTGGTTTACTGCCTTTGCGCCTTCCAAAATTTCTCGTATATGAGGCTATTAGCAGGGAGCGAGGTGTTTCCATTAAAACATTCTGAATTTTTCTCTTCTCTCCACTGTATCTTGTGAGACCATCCTAATCTCTACATTTCCAGGGGGTCCTGGACAAACCTGCATAGTCCCTCTGGCAGGCTCTGCTGTCCCTCTTGCTTCCCCTTGGGTTAAGGGGTTAGTGGGAATGATTTCTTTCTCAGATGCTCGCCACAGGCTCCAGTGACCTCTATAAACCCCCACAGGCATGGCAGGATAAAGCAGAAACTTTTATGTGTAGGGTGGTCAGGGAGCCCAGTGACTCCGTTTCATCAGGAGACAGCAGTACCAGTTGGGGAAGCTGGAGAGCAAGCAGGAATACTTCCCTCCTGCATTTGGCTCAGTGCAGCCCGATCTGGGCAAAAGCCCTCTGAAGAGTACTGCAGGAGGGAGAAAAGCATCCTTCGGTGGCCCCCGGAAAGTCAAGTTTTCCAGTGCATTTGGCAGGCAGCCTGGAGCAGATCCATTCCTTATGCCAGCTCTGTGGAGCACCATCCCTCGCGGTTCTCCCTCCCGCTGCAGCACATACCTTACTATTATTAATAGTCTGGAGGCGCCAACAGCGTGCTTTGTTCTGGACGGTATGCAGTTGCCCAAAGAGCACGGAACTGTGTGGCAATTGTTTTTGTACTGGTAGATGGATTTGGTAACAAGCGCTGTAGTTTTTCCTGGCCTTTTTTTTTTTAATGCACCTTCCTCTCTTCTACCCCCCCTCCAGGCTGTCCCCAATGCACTCAGCAGGTGAAGGATGCTGTAATCCCTCTGGCAGAAGAGAGGGAAGTGCTGTCAAGACACAGAGGTGCGTGGGAGTGGCAGGCTCACACAGCATCGTAGCACTTCAGTGGGAATAGATCAGCTACACCAAGTGCGCTGTGTGGTTCCCTGAACAGTCAGCCCTAAAAATCAAATGAAGAGTGAGCAAGAGAAACAAGTCGGTCGCAAGTTCTTCTAACTTGCACTACGAGTGTGCAGAGTCCCACGGTGTGGTTTGTTGGTGCATTATGTAGTGTGTAGGGAAGTGAGCTGCTCCCGTGCATTTGGCCTGGTGCGTCTTGGCCCGAAGTCACGGACTTTATCGTGCCATCACTGTGAAATCAGTGAAAGCTTCAAAATCTGTGGCTGCTGTTTGTTGAACCGTAAATCCTTAATGGTCATATTTATTTTGGAACTGACAAAACTTTCAAATATATCTGCTTTCAGGCTGCAAAACCTAAGTGAAAAAAGATGCAAATTAGCATGCCAGTAAACGGCACTTTTGGAAAAGACAGTGGATTTGGAAAGCGTGCTAACAAAATGTCCAGTCACAGGGATTCCTCTGAACTCAGTGTGGAATAAGAATAAGGAGCATGCACTGAACCTCATATCCCCTAGATTAGTAACTGTTTAATGTTATTCCTGTAACCCGTTTACTTCCTCTTGTTACACCACCTCCTGTTTTTCCACCCTGTGTAGTTCTGCTGTTTCACCGAGTATTAGCTCACTGCGGCACATAGTTTGTCTTTTTAACTACTTTGTGAAGCACCTAGTGTTCTTTTGGGTGCCATAGAAGTAATAATAATAATTTGCCAGGTGTACTGTGTCAAGTTGTTCTTGTATTGTTTGTTGCGCAGACACAAAGTAAGGGTGACTGCTGAATGCTGATAACTCAGCTGTAAGGTAGAGAAATGGTCTGGTTTATTTATGAATACATTCAGAAACAGTGTCTGCCTTCCAGTATACCCATGCTTTTTTAGGATAGCAGATTTTACTTGGATGCAGCATCACCAAAGGTCAATAATAATCAGGGCTAAATTGCTTACAACACAAAGGTAATGAAATGCTCTCATTACACCGGTCATCATTTTCATTGTTAATTCAATGTTGTTTAACTTTTCACGGGTTTCTTGGTTAGGACTGTGGCAGTGAGACAGCCAGGCTGAGCCATCTGCTGCTGGTGCTTGAAAGGTACAAAAAGGCACCACAAAGAAAATCAATTGACTGCAGTTGACCGTTTTAGGGAGGGACCTTACTTGAACCAGCAGTAACTGGAGGGAAGTGTAAACTGGCTTTAATTCTGTAACAGACTTCTGAATATTAAGGATGTACACAGCAGTTGGGAGGACGCATTCAGAGTCCAGTCATGTTCGGGATCACATCCCCTCGGCTTTCTCATTGTTGCTGTGGTTGTTTGCAGCCGAGGGGAATTCTCTAGCTTTTGGACTTAATGTTAGATACGTAATGGGGTGAAGAATTAATGTAGACTTAAAATAATTCAGTTTCACAGTCATTATACTCCTTAGCTTTAAATTATTTAGCTTTGTGTCTCCGGTATCTCCCAAAAGCCCTGCCATTACCGATCGTCTGACTCTCTTTATTAGCTTATATTTTTCCCTAAAAGCAATGCCTCGTGTACAGTGTAATTATCCAGCAGTGCCGATTAACTGCATAATTCTCTTTTCTGTAAAACTGCTGTGTAAATTACTTTTCATTTCACAAAAATGACTCATCAGGCAATTTTGTGGAGGGTTTTTTGTTGGTTTTTTTTTTTTTTAGTTTCCCCTTTCTCAGCCATCCTCTCCATCACTGTGTCATGGTAATATCCTTAAATACTGTTGTGAATGACCTTGGTGCAAGCATTAAGCCCTACAATGATTTCAATGGAGAAAATTAAAGTGGTTTCCATAGTATTGTTGCTTCTGCCACCAGACCTGATGAGCAAAAGTTGCTAAGATATCCTGCTCTTAGAGTAGGGATGTTTTTAGAGAAAATTGTCTTGACAACAAGATCAAGGAGACTTGGTCAGTTGAGCTAGCTGTTGAAAACTCCACCACTTCTCAGCTCAACCTTTCAGACTGCCCGTTGCTGCTTCCAGTACTCTTCAGTCACCTCGGCAGCCTACATGTCCTATTCTTTTTTGCTGTTGTCCCTTCCCTGTTTGCCTTGTCAGTGGCTCCTCACCCTTCCTCCACTGAGACCGAGAAGCCCACCCACCAGCTTCCCATGCCCTTAGATATTTCTTCATGCTCCCTACACCTGCTTTTTGGGCTAGATGATACTGAGAAGATGGCATGTCCTTGTGGGACTATAAAATACTCTTGAACAGGAAATGGTACTATGCTCATCAGCTTGTCATCTGGATTCAGCCTGAACAAAACAATGGACAATGTATAGCGAAGAGCCCTGCCTTGTTGGACTGGTGGATAGCCTGGATGTTGCAAATTGAACCTTTCCTTTCTGATGAGTATGCGTCCTTGGGTCTGCCATTTTGAAAGCTGTCATTTGTTGCATGTGCTGTGTATTTGTAAATGCCCCAAGCAGTGTGAAGTTTGGATGTCATCTTAGTCCCATATGTGAGTCCTTCACTAAAGCTGGCATGTGGTTTCAAAAGGGCATGTTTCACTGGGGTGTGTGTAGAAACAACTGACCAAAGTCTAAAATCCTTCCTACTGAGTCAGTCCAAGCGGACGCAGTAACCTGGCTAGTGTTTACCAAAAGAGCAGAAAAACGGGGTTGGTGTAGAGTGATTCTTCCTGTGGAATACCTACGTTCCCTCCCTCTATCCATCTTCTACTTTATAGCTTAAAAAAATCAGTAGTTTATGCACCTTCAGCCTCTGAGGCTATTTCTTGACTTTAATGTTTAATATCCATATATGGCCCTGCCCTTTGTGAACTTGTCTAATCCTGCTTTGAGACCATTTATTCTCTTGGCCTCTGCAGTATGCAGTGGCAATGAGTTCCAAGTATGTGTTACATAAAAAAAAAAAAGTTCTTCCCTCTGTTCAGTTTAAGCCTCCAGTTCTTAGAAAAAATAGTGAATAATCACTTCCTATCGTTACATTCTTGGCTGTGCAGAGCTCTGCTATCTCCCCTCGGTTATCTCACAGATTTGGCATTCCCAGGGTAACGTGGTTGTGGGCCAGCTGTCAAAGATGTGGCTGAAATAATTTTCACAGGGAGAGTTTTCACTCTGTGCTCTCTTCTTGAGACCAAATTAATCCTAGATCTGCCATCGTTTGAATCTGTTACTAAGAATAGGATAAATTAAAGAAACATGCTTCCTGTGAACTATTCTATCACTCTACGTCCAGAACATCACTACAGATCATTTCTCATGGCACAAATAGTTGCAAAGCCTAAAACTGCTGAAATGCTAGTCATTTAGCTGCTCTCACCATTTGCTTCTAATGAGTTGGTAGCTTGTTCAACCCTCTGGTTTTTAAGTATGACAAAATGATGCTTGTTGCTGTTCTGCTGCCTGAGCTATTGGCATATCCCTGTAGAGCTCCTCATTTCTGCTGTGCCAGGAAGAACTAGGATTACTCTACCAATTGTTCTAGTTATTTCCAAATTTTTCTCTCTAGCTTGTATTTCTGGAGCTAATTTGTTGTCTTTTTACATTGTTTTATATCTTTTTTTTGTTTAATCCCATGCACCTGTGCTTTTAGACTATATGTCCTTTCACTAATGTTCTGTGTGCTGCTGTGAGTTACAGCAACGAGCAGATGGAATCAGACGAACAAGTATCTTCTACAATTAAAAAAAAGTTCATGTGTCTAAAAATACAAATGTGTATTTTGCATTATGTATTTTCCTGAGTTTTAGACTTTAACCACTTGTGTTAAAAATGATCCTGGTACAGTTATTTCCCTGGTTCTTCTAGTCTCAATGACCTTAACAACCAGTATTTTTGTTGACACATGGCTTGGCAAATAAAGGCTGAAATAGTAAATGGTCTACCCTCTTTGATGTGTTTCATAACTGTTTTCCATGAGGCATTTGCCATACTGTTTTTAAATGTTTAATTATACTCAAAAGTCATTAGAAATCTATTACATATGTCTGACTTTGAAGGGAGAGAAGTAACCACTTCAATGCCATCCTCCCACCACCCCCAATTCCACTGCAGCATTGTGACTGATAATATTTTCTCCTATTAATTAGTTTTATTATCACAGCACAGAGATCGCTGTCTTAAAATCTCCATAGGCCTTTGACTAGAGTGGCTGTTGATACTGAGGACAGATTTTTGTGGGACGTTAGGGGACATTATTGTTCAGAGCACCATAAACCCTGTGTTTTCTCCTGCCTTGTTTCAGTATGCCTCTGTACTGCAGAAGGGGTTTGCTTCAGTATGTGTACTACAGAGTTGCTCTACATTAGCAGTCCCTTCCTTATAATTGGGAGAAAAAGACACAAATGTGTTGCTTTGCAGCAAGGATCTCCTTAATTGTAACAGAGGTAGGGCTGTAAAGCATGCTAAGTCACAAAGGTCACGGCTTCTGTGAAAAGTTTCTCTATTAATAGTCTATAAGTATTTTGTTTCTGCCAAGCTAGTGCTTAGAACCAAATTAGTCCGTCATTACAAGTCTCATACATTAAAGTCAGGGGTGTATCAGCGTGCCCTGTGTTGCCTCCAGACACCCTCTGTGGTCCCTCACTCCGACTGCATTTTCATAAATGTACACATATGGCAGATATGAGTAGACAAATGACTAAGCAATTCGTTGGGCAATCAAACAACTTGCAAAACAAATGAGTCGTCTTTTCTTTCCTTTTTCTCTGCTCTTAAATACATTTTGCAAACCACCACCTTTTTTATCAGCTGTGTGAAAATAGTTGCCTTGATTTCTCAGTGTCACCTGTTGCCTTCAGTGTAACAGCTAAAGATATTACCATGGATAAATAAATATTCAGTGTTTCTCTTGGTATGACTCCTTTCACCAGTAAAGTAGATAGGTAGAGTTCATTCTGCATTTAATGGAGAGGTGGACATCTCCATCCCGTTTTAAAACATGTATGTCTAAGATACATGAGGTGAATTATCCCAAGAATAGCCAGTTTCTCCCTATGTCTGTCTTTCCTTTAGCCATCAAAGGAATCTAAGCAAACCTATTAACTATGTTAGAACAGAGAAAGAGAAGGAATTTTGAAGAGGACATAACAAATGTAGAGGAGATGTAAGGTAAAAATACCATCCTGGAGACAAAATCCTTCTTTGAAAATTAGTGTGTGAGTTCTAATCCTAAATGCTGTAAAACGAGCACCCAGTGAAAGCCAGGAAAGTGGAGTTTGAAGGATGAGTTATCTGCAATCACATACATCTTTGTGTTCAGTAGGTATATGGGATCGTGACTCAGGATTTCTTATCTACCATATACCACCCCTTCTATCTTAGATTTCTTATGCCCTGACTTTTAAGGATGCCCCATCACCTATATTTTCCATTCTAGATAATACCTATTGTAAAAAAAGAAAAAAACCCGGGCAGTTAATTACTCTGTATGTCATTCCTTTGTCTGAAAAATGCTAGTAACATTGTCCATCAGCCTTACTTGGGTATTGAGAGAATAAATTCATAAATCTGAACTCTGTTCAGATATTATGTTGATTCTCATAATAAAACCTATGAATTATAGATAAACCTGATAATAATTGAGAAGAAAGGGAAGAAGAAGGTTTACTGCTTCGTTTGCTCTCTTTTTGCTCCCTCTAGTAACACAACAATGAATTGTTCCTTACTGTAGTCCTAAGGGTGAGACCACTGGTGACTTCTGATGCTCTCAAAAATTGTGTTGGGCGCTCGAGATACAGTTTTTCAAGTGGCCATGGTTCACATGTCATTTCTGAATCATAACTGTGTTAGACCCAAAAGTAAACGTTTTGATCCTAGTGGTGCAAGTGCACTTGTGCAAGCAACCCTTTGCACCTTCAGGGAATGTCTTTAACTTCCGTGGGGTCCCACGTGGACACAGGTTCAGCCATCTGGATCCAATTGCGGGATTTAACGTTTAGATCCACCAATTTCAGTTTTTTACACTAAGGCACACCACAAAACACAGAACTACATGTGTCAGTGTTGGGTAATCGGGGCTTCCTCCTTAAAAAGCATTGGAATAGTGTTAGTGTGGTCTTCTAGAAGACACTTTATGTCTGGGATGCTTCAGTTGTGATGTGACAAGAAAGTTAAGTTTCAGAGTGTATGTGGGTGGAAGTTTTCATTTGTTGTCTTAGTGTTCGAGTCCTTTAGCAATGATGTGGTGATACCAGTTGCTTTTCCAAAAGTAGCAGGGATAACTTGATTGCATAGATGAATGGGCAAATCTAATGGGCAGAGTCCAGTCCCTGTTCCTAGCTACGGGTTTTGGCCACTTTTCTTGTGTGGGTACCGATGTTCAGCCGAGTGCCGCTGAATCACGCCGGGGAGGGCAATGGCATGTGTTAGCTCCCTAATCTACTTCTCCATAGGGTTAGAGGCACCTATGGCTTGGGATGGAGGGGGAAGAAAGCAAAACTGCTGCCTTTATTAGACACCTGTGGTTACATCATTTCAGGTGTATGGTAAAACCGCAGTGTGAGAAATGTCATGTAATGATAATGGAACTAGTAGTGGTGGTCAAGTAGAGTCTAGTAACAGGCCTGCTCTGTATTCAGACATCTTAAAATTGTCGCGTCTTGCAGTAGAGTGAGTCAGAGGTGAATTCAGAAGTTAAACTTGATATTTTTTGTTTCTTGCGTGTTTGTATGTTTCTTATGGTACTTTATGTCAGTCTGTTAGTCTTAAATCCTTGTTTCTCAGAATCCTTGTTTCTCTTGTTTCTATGCTTCTCATAGAAAAGTGCATTTCCTGACTGCAGCTGGAGAAGGGTGAGGATGAAGATATGTATTGGAGTTTTCTGTATTTTTATAGCCTTTATCATTGAACAAGACCATGCGTATGCCTCACAGCAAGGCAGCTAGGTCCACGCTTCTCAACTTCAGCTTCACCAGCCTTAGGATATTTGGAGTCTCAAAATGGCACGTAGGGGACTGAACTCTGTGGGTTTTATGCAGAAAAAAGAAGTCCATCAGTTGTGAAGATAGCACAAATATAACCCTAGGATACAACACTAACATGTTGATGTGCTAGAGCACCGCATTAAGTACCCCTCAGCAGTAACTATTCCAAAAGGCAGTTTCCTGAGTGGTCTCCAATGTCCCTATGCGTCCTTACCCGTAGAAATAAGACCATGACAACACGTGTATGTGGGAATCCTCAAAATGCTGACAATAAATGTGAACTTAAAGTCTAATATCTTGGTTTTGAAAACACATTTATGGGAAACTGCACAGAGGGGACTGATCCAGCTGAACTGGAATTGTTTGCCCAAATAAAATTGCTTGTGTGCTTGAGGGCTCACAGAATCAGCCTCTAATTGCAACAGTTTACAGATGTTAAGGAATTATGCATGCATGGACTTTCAGAAATGTCTGTTTAAGATATTTCTGTATTTCCGTTTGATTCACGTGAATGCCAGAGATGTGGTCACATCAAAGAGCATGTGAGAAACACTGGAGTTGGAGGAGGTACAGTACCCTATCAATATCCATTACAGGGGGAGACACTAGCAACAGGGTGGGGGAAGGACATACGCAGAAAAATACAGAGACTTGCCAAGACTGGTGGCTGAGTGGCAAAACTAAATGCAAATATTAGGAGAAGGGAAAAAGGAAAGGAGTTCAGACAAGGTGTTTTAGCTTGAGCAATAGCTTTCCTTGTGTGTTAAGTAGCATTGGCTCATCTAATAAACTCCACCAGCATAGTGTCAGTACACTGTGCCCAAAGAGAGAGATTTGTAAAATTGTTCAGTGCTTTAAAGCCATATTCTTTAGGTAGACTTTTTTCCTGATTCAAAGTCATTATGAAATGGCACCTTTTTGTTCCGTTTCTTCTGTGTCTCTTTCTTTTCTCTGTCCTTTGCCCCCTCCCTTTCTCTCTGAGGGGCTGTCATTAGACAAAAAGAAGCACTGTTTTTCTAACATTTCTCCAGGTGACTGATAGGGGAAGGGGGAGGGGAAAAATCTTCCTTTCTTTTTTTCCCACTTCAGGCCTCAGTTATTCTTTATGCTTTGAAGAACTGTGTAGCTTAACTGCAGGAATGGCCTGATTTCTTCTGGTGAAAATGCCTTCCAGTCATCTTCCCCAAACTGTGCAGCTTGGAGCACTGAAGTCTTTATTTTGGGGGAAGAGAAGGAAGTATAGAATTATTTGGAGGGTTAAGGAACAAAGACCAGCAAAATAAGGAGAAAACTAAAATGTAAAGGAGGCTGCTGCCCTCTAGAGTCGAGACTTCACATCGATTGTGTTTTCAAGAGTGGCATTCAATTAATGTACATGTGAAAACAATAGTAGAGGAAAACCCCTCAGAGCAATAGAATTGCATTCTTAGTTTATCATTTCAGTGGGAATAAGGGGAACTTCTAAAAATATTTTGGATTCTTAGTAAGTGCTTTTTTGTGTACAGGTAATCTAGGTGTATTAATTCTTTTCTTATCTTATTTTCTAATCGCCTATAAAAATTGAGAAATAACATAAACAGTGCTAGAAGGAGGACAACAATTTACAAGTAAGTACACTTTTAGAGGAGGCAACAAAAAGTTGCAACCAAGCTGGATACAGATAACTGATACTGAAAACATTCCCTTCGATGTTGTACTCAATACAATGCAATTTTCATTTATATCTATGATATCACTAGGATATGCTGTAATATTAAGCACCAAGACATAAGTTTTACTTTTTTCATCTTTTTAAAAATTTTTATTTTATAGTATAATGATGTTAAATCCCAAACTTCACCTGATGGTCAAGTTGTAAAGGGGTTTCGAGCTTTCTTTAAAATAATAATTTGGAGCACAAACTGTGTAACATGAAGATCAACCTGAAAAAGTATGTGTGTAGAAGCTAACCAAGCTGGTTAGAAGCTAAGCTTTCTCTCCAGAGAGAAAGAGAGAAAACAGATTGCTTGGTTTTCATCAGTTCAAACCCTGGAGAGATTTAGAAAGAGAACAAACTACTAATTAAATAAAAATGTTTCATTTTTTAAATTCTCCATTTTTTCTAGCATAAGCAGGTACCTTTTTAAGATAGCTTCCAAACGTGAACAAGTCACTCGGACATCCTACTTTGATTTTAGACTTCAAAAATTAATTACATTTTTGGAGTGACATGGCCTCTCCTTAACTTTCTGACCAACTTAAAATTTGACCTGAATTTTAAATCCTTCTGTGCCATTTCCTGGCTGTATTCCTGCGAGTAGTTGCACTGAAAGCAAATTGGATTTAGAAGAGTACATGTCAAGATGCTATCAGAATTGTGGTCTGTATTAGGACTTGTTAACTGACAAGCATCTTTTTGTTTGTTTTTGCTTGATTTAAAGAGTCTGCCCAATATTTTCTAAGTTGATTGCATTCTTCTTTGCAAAGGCTTGCAGAGTATCCTGGGAATACAGACACAAAAAGCAACCTGTGTATAGAAGGGCATATACAGAGGGCCTATTCCCACTGTGGTGTAGCAGGGCTTTTCTCATCTCCCTTGTCTCCCTTCCCTCAGATATTTCTCCAGCTCCAGCCTCTCAGTCCTTTGTGTAACACTGTACTGGAAAGTTAGCACTCAGACCAGGTGGTAGCATACTGGGGAGGACTGGGAACAGGGCAGGCGGATGAAGGAGATCCAGTGCAGAGCTGATTGGAGTTAAGGCTGTGACTTTTGACTTACAAACCACAAATAAGAACTGCTTGTTTGTTTGTTTGTTTTACAGGTTTTTTCCCCTTCTAATTACAATTAGAAATCAGAATTAGTGACCTTGGTCTGGATGACTTGAAGGCTTGTAGCACCTTGAACTGGGACAGTGGCAGACACCTTTTGTCCTGTGTCACATATGGTGCCCTCACTTGTCTGGTCCTCCTTTGCTGCTCCCTTTGCTCCTGGTTGTGCAATTTCACAGTCCCAAGGCAAGACCCAGCGATGGGTCCTTCTGGGAGGAGAGCCTCTCTTGTGCAAGGCCAGTCTCCTCTCTCGCACCAAGGCAGCACCCCACTGAGGTCTGAGTTTGCAGGAACAAGCAAACACTGTTGATGAGACCAGGTACCACTGATCTCCTGCTCTGGTGCAAGCAGAAGCTCCTGCTCTCATGTTTTCGTTAGGACTGTGAAGCAGGCTGCCTCACAGCACAGCCTCTGCATAGAGCAGCACAAACCATCCAGTTCCTGAAGGCATTAGAAATCCTGTTGCATGCTTGAAGGAGTAGAGGTATGGTGTTTGATGCAGAAAGGGTAACAGGCTGTCCCGGCTTGAATCTATGCGAATGTCCCATCCCTAATGTATGGCTTGCAGGGTGGTAGGATGGCCTCATTCCGCTCGGTGGGTTGCAGATGGGGCAAGGGAAGGGGGACAACCATCAGGTGGAGCAGAGCAGGGCTGGGGTCAGGATGGCATACACAAGCTCAAAATATTGTGCCCTAATATTTGGTGGTGGGTGTGCTTTCAGAATAGATACCTATTGCCATTACAGCATCCTTATGTCTTTTCATCACTGGTGCATCCTACTTCCAGAGCAAAAACATTTTGACTAAGTTTACGTATTTCCATTTTCTACATAAAAGACAATGTTTCAATTAGCCTCCTTTTCACTTGTGTCATTTGATAATATTTTAATTTTCAGCAATTCAGATTTTGATCTCTTGGTTTTAGTCAATTAAATGTGTAAACACACTTTGTGTTTGGGAACCGCTTTTTAGCCACATATATAGAGACATTTATGTCTATACATGCAGCACTCCCTAATTTAAAATTGGAAGATGCTCTTTGTCCTTTTCTTTGGCTCTGGCAGCGTTTCTCTGACCTCAGAACAGAAAGGAATTTGATTCTGTTTTCATGGAAGTTCAGCTTAGGATCAAACATTTCACACACTTTGATAAATCTGCTCAGCCACTTTTTAAAACGAAGGCTGTCGAAAAGTGCTTTATAGTTTTACTCTTCCTTTTTGTTCTCAGTTCTTTGAATTATCCTGTTCCAAGTCTTGAAAATAACTTCACATTCGTAAGTAGTTTTGTCTTTTTCCATTTTCCCCCAGTATGCTCTTGTCTTGTTATTGCAGCCTAGACACAACTATTAAGAAGAAGTTAAATTCACAAAGTATGTGGACTCTTTTTTCCTTCATCTCCTTTGAACTACTTGATCTCTGTATTTAATTCTGAGGTCTAAAATGAAACCTCGGCACTGTATCTTTCTCTCTACCTTGCTCAATTCTCCACAGCTCTGAAAGGAGAATGAGACTTGTGACAGATCAGTCATATTACTTTTCTTTGTAGTTGCTGCAATTAAGAAGATTCACCAAAAACTTTTTGAGGGTTTGGGGGGGGATTAAAATTCTCTGCTTGCTGGTCTAACATGATTACCTCCTCCAGTCTCCTTTTCCCTCTCCTTGTTTAAAAGAGTTTTAAACTAACACAATATTTCTGTTTACTTTCTTACTTGGGCATAAGCATCTCAGAATTTATGAGCAGGATCTGAGTTTAAAAAAAAAGGTGGATCAGTTTGCTTGTATTCTCTGACAGATTGGGCATTTAGTCATTAATAAATTCATTGCATTCTTCGAAGTAGAGTTTTACATGGAAGAAAATGTGGAGGGGAAGAATATTCTGCACAGGAGGTATTTACCTGGTTTTTAGATTTCTGCATGTTTGCTTCATTCTTTATACTGACAATTCCACCCACACTCATTTACAATGGTTTTTCGTATATGGCATCCACACAGCATAACATCATTACCTTACACATACGGCATATGGGTCTCATCCTGCAAATGCTATTGTCATGCTTTCTCTCTGAGAACATAGCATTACTTCAGGAAACTGCTGTATTCAGTACATTTACAAATCTGAGCAAGACCTGAGAGGAGCAGCAAACTGCTTAGGTTGCTGGAGGGGATAGCTAAGAGGACAGAGTAAAAGAGTTAAATACATACAGCTTGGCTAAACAGCAGTTCAGGGGAATGTAGCATCATGTCTTGGAAATGTAGAGGAGAGAAGATGGAACAAGAAAGAATCCGTTAAGAGTGTACGTGAAAGTATTAGGTAAAAGCAGCAGCAGCAGCAGCAGATCAACTTATTTAACCCTCAGTTTAAAAACTTTCTGCCAGCACCTTTCCTTTGCATCACAACATATGGTAGAAAAACCCCTTCAGAATATTTAAATGAAGCAAAAAAGCCCAAGGATCCTCTATGGGTAGGAACCAGAAGAAAGTATGACAGTGGGCTCTCAGTTTGTTGGGTGCTAAATTTGGGGGAATGTCCCAGTCCTCCTGGAAGGAGTAGGTTGCGTGGCTGCTGCTTCTTTGGATGGTTTATACTACCTCCCCCTTTCTCCTGTCAACACGTCCGGTAGGACCTTTGTTATTACTGGTGATGACCCCATGCAGTTGCCTTCAGGAGAGAGGATGAGGTCAGGTGAAGCATATGTAATTCAAAATTCTGCTAAGTTGCAATTTGTCTTGTCTGTGCAGGGAAGAAGAGTGTGAGCTGTGCTGTGTGCATGCCTCCCTGTACTCCTGTCCTGTTAATCCGTATTTCTGTATCAGTTGTTATGCTGATAGTCTGGGCAGTCAGTTGAGGCCTAAACCCAGGCAGAGCTGCAAAGAGACTGGGGAGGGATGGGTGAAATTATGGCTCCATGGAAATTGGTAGCTAGCCAGTGTGACCAGAATTTCCCCCCGAGACAGTGGCGTGTTAGTAGAGTTATCTTCTTGTAAGTTGGCTCTTCCACATTTCATAATTTGAGCCATTAGAGATTTCACTCTTTTAAAATAACTTTTTTTTTTCCCCAGATATTTACTGAACAGCTCTTCACCAAGATGCCCTGTTAGATTTTGGTTAGCTCAGGTGAAAAAATATTTGTATTACTGTGTCTCCATTTAAATAGGCACTACTGTCCTTGAAATGTCAACTATAATATGACATGTCAATTATTGTATGTCAAGCACATGATGTATTTTCAGCCTCTGTTGATTTAGATGGGTTTTGACGTGTGCTTGACGTATTCTAATGGTGCTTCCTCACTTCAGTGAATGTCTTGAAAACAACATTGAATGGCACATAAATCACAGCACCACCTTTTGCAGGGACGTTTGCCAGAACATGAAGTAGCAGCTTCGCGTTCCTGCGAGCCTTTGGCCGATAATGGCTCTCTTGTCACGGAGCTGGGAGGCTGCAGTTTGTGGCAGGTTTGCCAGCAGGGCAGAAGCAGTCTAATCACAAACCTGTTTTACTCAAGGATTGTTTAATCATTACTTTACAAAAAGAAAACCTAACATTTTCTTAAGAGATCTTTTATAAACCTCATAGCAGTATTTGGATCGCATTGTGCCTGGCAATGTGTGTGTGATATGGAAGTATGCAGTAGGACCGTAGGCATGATCACTATATAGCATTAGTAAGGATTTCTTCCTAACCATATTCACCTAAAATACATACCTAGAATAAGGATGAAACACTCTCTCTGGACATTGTTGCAAACAGTAAGTGGCATTTACTGACTGCTAGCAGAGTGAGAAATGAGAAGAGATTGCGTTTTGATCTTTTATACTCTATACTTTCAGAATGTGTTAGTTCTGTTTAGTACTAGCATTTACTCTTCTGCCTGAAAAACGTGGGTGGAGTTGGAGCCCCCTTGCTGCTGTGTTCATACACCTAAGGTGGTGGGAGGAAGAGGGAAAGAAAGAGGAAGGGTAGTATCCCCGTACTTTTCAACTAAATCACAAAAAGAGTAAGGGACAGGATTAAGGATACCCTGGAAATCAGTTGCAGCACTCCATAGCCCCAAGCCATGTTATCCTCCTTTCCCGATCTTCACTGCTGTTTGAATGTAGCACATTGCTTTAACGAGAAGCTGTGCATTTAATTTAGGTATTGTTGAGTAAGATGGACTCTGAAATAATGTGAAACTTCATAGTAGTGTCATCTTTCAAAATGGCTTTTAATTCCAGTGCTTTCAGATGGGTAGAGTTAGGCTTCAGCCCTTCACAGGAAAAAGCTCACCCAAGGCACATCTATGTAAACCATGTCTCTACTCTTTGAACTCCAGAGGCTGAAATGAAAGCAGCCTGTCACAAAAACAGATGAATAATGGGCCATTTTTTGTTGTTGCTCAATTTTTTGTCACAGAAATGAGATAGTAGGATTTACCATCCTGGTGTTAAATAGAGAGCAGTGCAGTATGCGCCACCGGTTTGGCTGATATTCTGTAATTTTATATACCATCTCCCTGCCTGCCTTGCCTTTTCTACAAGAGATTTGTCAGACTTTCAGTATGAAAAGGCACAAGAGGTCTGTCTGCCAGGCCACTGGCCACTGAAAAGGTTAAAGATGTTTTGAAAAGGACTATAGTTTACTGAACACAAAACACATTGAAATTCCGACATCGCATTTTTGTAGGAAAGACCATAGCAAGAGCAAGAAATAACTGGCCAGTGAGCACAGCCTTTTAATGCTACCTTGAATGAATACGTTGGCAGAAGCGCTACAGCTCTATTCTGTGACTGCTGCGGGGCGAGCAGTGGGGTGGGTATCCCTGTCCACATCCTCCACCTACCTCCTGTATGGCAGGAGAGGGACTTTGTCGCGCCACAAGATGCTTCTACATCACATTTAATTAACATTTTTACTGTTAAAAATCCATTATATCAGTATTCAAGACTTCTCTACCTCCGTTTGTGTAACAAGCTGGGTTGCATTTGAGTGGCCAAATGTGAGACTTAAATGAGAAATGGATTTTGTGGCTGCTGTTACAGCTAATACAAAACTCAGAACGGACCTCCACTTATCCATGCACAGGGGGAAGAGGTGGACTTAGAAATGGGAGTTTCCAAAGAGGAAGAGGGGTGTAATTGAAGTGAATGGCTTTCCTACAGCAATATCTCTGAAAAAAAAAAAGGGTACAGGCACATCAAGTTGGGTTTTGTGTGTCCAAGTTGTGATCTTGTGTCAAACTTGATTTCAGTCTGCGACGACAGTCCTCCTTCCTCCATCCCTCCCATATGGGATAAAAGTATATAACAGGAGCAAAGAAATGAGAACTACAGTGTGAACGAAGAGCCCTGCTCTCTCTCCCCCCCTGAAATGTGTTTCCTCACCTCTGGGTGGGTGTCGCGAGGTGCCTGGAGCAACCTTCTGCACCTCCCAGGCAGTGTTGGCAGGGACGCCTGCCCAAAGTGGTGGGCGGCTCCACGGTGCGCCTGGGGCACGGGACCCCATTTCCAGGGTGACATGTCTAGCTTGTCTTATTCAAGCAGTCGCTTGCAGTGGTCATGGTTGTCTCGTCTGACCTTGTGCCGAATGCCGCTCTGATGTCTTCCTCCAACTGCCTAACACTTTATATACTGTAGTTACAGTGATATCATTCTGTCATGCTGGGAGTTTTGGGTTTGGATTTGGGGTTTTTTTCTGTGCATCTTCCAAATGAACAATTGTGACAGCAAAATGCTTTGATAATTATCCCTTTTTACTGAATGTGAAGGCTCCAAATGTTTTAGGAAATTATGGGGCTTTTTGATCTTCAAAGTTCTGGTATGTTCCATCCCATTTAACAAAACAAAACAAAACAACATATGTGCAGGGTTGAGCTTTGCTAGATTTTACAGGCTCTGATTTCTTCAGTAAAAGCTTGAGTGTAAGCATGCTGGTTGTTCTTAATTATTATATTGGCAGTACTAGTTGGTGCTTTATTTGGTGACTGATACTGTTTGTAAGATTTCAGATAGTAAGCAAGCAGAGATTATAATAGATTAGGGAGGGAAAAATATCCAGAAGTGGGTGTGGGGCATTTTTCAATGGTTTGTTTTGTGGTTTTTTTTTTTTTTTTCAAAAAAGGAAATTTGAAAAGTACAACTATAGAAGTCCTGATGTGTATTTAAGTTATTAAGCCAAACATCCTGCCAGTGAAGATTTGGGAGACTGGTGCTTTCAGGGAAGCAATAGACATTCCAGAGATGAATGAACTGGATCCTGGGTCAGCACAACTGGCTATGTGCTAATATATGCAGGAAACCTGTGGCAAAGCAAGGGACTGCTGGGTCCTAGACCAGTGCTCCTGACTGCATATTTAAGATGCTTGAAATTCAGAGCACTCTCTTGTAGACACTCAGATCTGTTGACCTGCCTTCGGGACTTAAAAACTACGCTTGGCAGAGCACTAATGAGCAACATGCATAAATTAGCAAGGTGAACGGAGTGGCCTTTTATTACCATCCCTTGATTCTCAGCATTGTAGGAGACACAGTCAGGAGGGATGCGCCCACTTCAGAGAGAGCAGCTAGACAGATCAGCTTCACTTCTTCTTTGCGAGATTTGCTTTGTAATGTGAGCGTGCTTCCAAGTGTGAAAATAAATGATAGTGACAGTAATGTAAAAAGTAAATACACCAAGTAATAACAAGGCCATAGAAATATTCTTTAGCACTAAATAGCGCAAGGAGTATCATGCGGATGAAGGAGGTCCGATATGCGTTTCTAAGGCATCTGCAAGAAATCCTGCTGGTGACTGGGTGATGTTTCTGTGTGGATGGAAACTGAGTTTCTTCCCTCCTCCCTGAGACATTTTCGAAACAAAGAAAGTGGTGGCTATTTAACCCCCTGTGAAAAAGTGTCCATTTAACTACAATACCGTATGACTATGAATTCTCTCTCTTTCTTTTGTTGGGCAGCATTGTTTCTAAATATTTATCTAAATAATTCTCATGGGATGAAGCTAAATAAAATTTATTTCGTAAAGCCTGCAAACATTCAGTTTTGCCTGTTGCTGGTCTTGAGGGAAGGGCTGGGTCAAAAATCTGTGAGTTGCAAAGCTTGTTTAACTTTGTGTATTTTTATCCTTTTCTGAACAAAACGTTCAATGTCTGTTGGAAATAGCAGAACGATTTCCCTCAAATAATTGAATACTTGATGTCCCAAAGGGAGACATACACCCTTTAGCCAGTGGGAAAACATTTCTTATCAGGAGAACGCATTGTGTTACATTTCAAAAAACCTGAAGAGGCAACTTCATTTAGATCTTACCCAATTTAAATGCTTGCATGAGAACTTTCCTATAATTTCACATACAAAGTGATGGTTAATATAACCAGCCAAGTCCTCAGTTTGATTTTGCCTTAGCAGGGCTGGAGCGTGCATAGGGTGAAATCTTGACCCTTCATTTTGATGGCAAAAAGTCTTCAGGATTTTGTTCTTGCCTTTCTAAAGAAGAATATTGCCATCCTAAAGGCATTTGTAGTTTTTCCTGACCGGGAAGTAGCCACCAGGTGAGGGCCACCTGGTTGTTTAAGTAGAGGAGCATGAGAGCAAACCCACACAGCCACCTCGACCCAGTGAAGCCCAGAGGAGTGGAGCTGCTTGGCCACCAGCCTAATCGATGCTCTTGAAAAAGTGTTATGGGGTATTTATCATGAAGAATAGAGACTGTGTGTGCAAATGGAACAATTTCTAATGTGACAAACACATGTTAAAGATGTGTTTCCTTAGATTTCTTAGTACAAAACGTACCTTATGGTTATATGCAGTCTGCCTACAGAAGAAATTTTGCTCTTAATCAAACCTTGCCCTGCCCATGAGCACTTGAGATCATAAACAAAGTGCTGCCTTGGTGAGAAAGTGTTAAGGGGACCAATTCACAAAAACCACAGTATTCTGGTTTCCTCTTTCTGTTGGGAGAGCGTATGTCTGACTCCACTGAAGACAATGGCAGCTTTGCCGGACTTTTCCAAGAAGTAGGTAAGTGCTCCGTTGCCTAATTAATTACAAGTGGAAAGAGTCTACCTACCCGCAGTTACTCAGAGTGCAGACTGAGTATTCACTGGGGGGAAATCAGATTGATTTCAGTGACGGAGAGAAGAAAAGGAATGGTTGCCCACGTGCTCCAACTGATCTGTGCAAGGCCAGTAAAAAGATACAGTAACTCTTCCAGCTCTTATATGGTAGTCATGGGTTCCTCTTTCTCAGAAATTATATGGCCAAGTGATTTCTACAACTTTCAGGGACACCTTTTATCCCAGTGTGCAGTTGAGGCCACTAGAAATTTTTCAGATACTGGCAGACATGGTGAAACTGCAACTATATAAATTTCTGGCTATGTAAATGTCTTACTCAGTGACAAAAGCTGGCCCTGTGATTCTGTAGAGAGGCAGTTCCCAGCTGGGGGGGTGGCAGCAAGTCTGGGGAAAGACGGAAAGAAAATAAAGGGCAAGAAGAGAAAAGAAGTGGCAGTCCCCGGGAAAGGAGACTGAGGAGCTGGACCTGGTGAAGCCCAGAGCGTTGCTTGGTTTTCAGGTGAGACTATATTATAAATAGGTGTGGAAAACCACAGATGCAAGGAGAGGTAGTGGGGTTTCTTCATAGTGCAGTAGTGTATTAGTACTCTGTTCATGGATTTGGACCTCACTGTACTTATTTTGCTTTGCAAACACAAACCAGCAAAAAAGGTGTAGCAAGGATCTTGTAATCTAAATGATACTTCATCAACATGTATGGCTGTAAAGCCAGGTACAAGTTAGCATATTGAATAGAAAAGCTAGCTTCTTGTATAATATAAATACATCAGGATTCCTCATTGTTGTTAACGAAAATGCATAACACAATGTGTATGGCCTCTGGGGTGTTGTAACAATTTTGATTTATAGAATACTTTCTTCTGTTCTTTTATAAAAAACTCCTTTCAATAGGAGAGGGTGCTCTGGAAGGAAAAAAAAATCAATCTCAAACTTTATGGATTAGAAAGTAGTTTTAGAAAAAGAAACTCAGATCCCTGAAGTATGATCTTGTGCTCAGTAACGTTTTTTGTCCCCAAATGAATTAAATTATTTAGTCCCTTTTCTCCTAGCCAGATCAAATAGGTATGATACTTACTTTATCTCTGCAATAGATGAATTCTTTGCAATATATATTCTCAGAGACAGGAGCTTGTAGATGGCTGTGGGGCATACAAAATTGGTTTTTTGAGATGACATTCTGTCGGGGGTGGCAGGTTATCTTTACGTCTATAAGCACCAAAGTATACACTTCAATGGAGTCAACTATGTAGTAGTTACCAAAATCTGCTTGATGACACAGAGTATGACAGATGACCACCCATGATTGCGTTATACATAGGTATCCAGAGTAATCAAATATTTAATGTATTGATAATAAGCCTTCTGAACAGGAAGGAAGAAAAGGTCATTCACATGAGCTTCAGTCCCAGTGGACGCAATGTCCTCATTTAACGTCACTGACCTGGCAAGACGTTACGTGACAATTTTGTCAGCTAAGGACACAGAAGAGAGAATTTTTAATCACCACTGCAGTGATCAGTTCCACATTTGTTAGTTTGACCAACAAGAGGAGGTGGATGCACAGGCGAGAGTCATCATTGTACAGACGTTGGAACTGACTACTGTGCTGCACAGGTGTGAGAAATCAGAATTAGAGATACAAGAAGAAAGTGAAATCTGGAGAGCAAGGTACAACATGTAGGGAGTCATGCACTAGAAAGTAGAGCGTCTACACTGTTTCTACAAGTAACCAGAACAAAGGTGAAAGACATGAATACATAGTCATCTAATTTCCATGCTGGAAATTTCAGCTCAGCCCATGTCTCCAACAGAGGAGTCTTTATTTCACTTTTTTAATTTCCTCTGCTGAGAATACCAGTATTGCTGTAGCTTGTTTGCATATGTGTTGCCAGAAAAACATGAAGGAAAAGTATGAATCAGAAAGGAACAGGAAAGGTAAAAAGCAGGGCCCTGTGCTTTCAAAGCTGAGTTGGAGGTGCTCAGTTACCCAATTTTCTGCTCTGTTTAGAAGGGGACAAAAAAGAAAGAACAGACTCAGCATTGATGCAGTCTGGAAGGAGTGTTGGGACGGCTGGTGCATTAGAGATCCTGTGAATGATCACTGCTGTTCTGCCAGCTATGAAAGGAGGGGACGAAATAAGATGCTCTTTTTCTGCTAGACCAGGTTCAGCTCCCAGGCCTGAACTAGCATGCATCAAACACGTTTGGTATACAGGATTTCAGAAACTATTCCTGCTTTCAGGAAGACGTACAATGCTTTGTCATCAAATCCAAAGAACAGACCTTTGCTGATGCACTTTATTGCACCTGCAAGTTCATTGTGAAGATACGTTTTCCCCACCGCTTGAGTTTTCCTTATTTTCATGGATTTTCACTTCAGCTCAGAAGAACAGTGGCCTCAAGCAAAGTAAGCTAATTTAAAAAAAATAAATAAATAAATTCAAGCTTGCATTAGCTCATGGTCACTCTGTTATCTTTCGTTGTAATGTGAAGGTATGTGTATTTATACCTATAAACATTTATGCAGGAACTATTTAGAAAAAACGAACATTCATTGGAAACTGCCGTTATAACATGAGCATGGCTGAGCACTGGAACATGTTGGCCAGAGAGATGCATTTTTTTCTATCTTCGAACATTTTCAGACTTCAACAGGAGAAGGCCATGAGCAACCTGATGTAGCTCTGAAACTAGCCTTGTTGAGCAGCAGGTTGATCCGGGTGACCCCTACAGCTCCCTCCCCAGCTGAGTTTTTCTATTACTCTTTATTGCACAGTAATGTGGCATGTTACCAAAGGAGGTGTAAACATGGGCTTCAGCATCCAGAGCAGTCTTTGTGCCATGTTCAGCCATCCTGAGGAGCTGGAATTGTCAATGATGCAGCCATGCATCTTCTGTATGTTGCACATGTTAGAAAAAAAAAATCTCCTAAACAGATTTAAACAACTGCCATCGTCTGTCACCTCAAAACCTATGGCAAAACCTAAGGCCAAGTGTCTCACCTAATGTGAGTCCATCTATCCAAACGAAGGGAAAAACAGAGAGCAATGAAGTGGAATTATGTTTAAAATTACTGAAAGTATTTTGTCTATGTGTAAAACATCATAGCCTTACTGTCAAATGTTTCTAAAACTACAGATGGAAGCAAGCTCTGTATGTCCTGCCATGTTAGGAGAAATGTGAAATTTGTCTTTGTTAACCAGCAGCCCAGTAATTCGGTAGGGGTGTCTCTGGTCCGGGAGCTGCTGTTACCCAAGCTTGACTATGGCTGGATGTAGTTGTGCAGGAAAAAGTTTGTCTCTGCTTAGAGGCTGGCCCAGGTTCTGGTTTTTAGAGCAGGATCTGCAGATGGTGTAAGCTGTCATACGGCCATGAACTTCCCCAAAACCAGGAATAAACTTTTTAATTATGTAGGCAATGCTTACATGCAAGATATTTAACAAGTAAATCCTTTGCTCTTTTACACAATAACTCTCTAGGGTAAATTTTTCTTAAGTTAATGATAAGGGTAAAATAGATGACAAGTTTTGGTGTGGTTTCTTTTTAGTGGCATTTCAGAGTTCATCATAGGCTTGATTTATAGGTTTTCTCTATTGGAAGTGTGCTTTGCAGTCCTGGTCCTCCAGTCATCAGATCTGGGGCACATGCTGTATCATGTCATAGATACCTTCTGGCCCAGCTTCCTTTTCTGAGAAACCCAGCACAGAGGAACAGCATGAAAGAGGAGAACGTGGTTATGTGCTTGGGTCTCAGCCCAGTGCGGAGCAGGGGTACGCCCCAGGACAGCACTGCCCTAGGAGCTGGAAAGTGCTCCCAGATCCCAAAGCACAAACACAGCTCAGGAGGATCAGGCAACTGTCTCATTTTCATGTCTCAGCTTAACACAGCTGATAACGCAGGTGATGGATGATTTTGGTAAAGCGTGCCATGATTGACATTAGTGCTTTTCCTGGTAGACCCCAAAGCTCTTTCCCTCTGCCAGAAGTTTGTTTCATGCAAGTCATGGTCAGAGATGTGCGGGGTATTTTATTTGCTGACCACCCAGGACAGGGATGTAAGAGCACAGGAATGGCCGTAGGGAACCGGAGCAGAGGATCCTCTTGCTCTGCCTGTGGTAGCAGCCAGAAGCAGACACCCAGGACAGAACATAACAGGGCAAACTTACCATGCTCCTACTCCCATCTGCTCCCAGTGCGATTTCCCACCATCTCCAGCTCAGGCACTTCCTGAACCAAACGTATTCAAATCGTCTCTTATCTGTGTTTTTTTTACCCATGTGATTTTCCCATTTAATATCTATACTGTTTGTGTGTGCTGCCAAATTCCTCCTTTCTTTCTTGACAAAAAGTCTAATTTCCAGTACAACATCACCTTAAAGTACACTGATTGAAGTAACTACCACTAATAAAAGAGTAGTACATATTTTCCTTTTATGATCGCCTTAAGTACTGCTTGATATGTTTTAATGTCTAACATTCCTAAAGCAGATGTTTGCCTTTCATGAAACATTAATTAGAATCTAAGAATCAAAGAGGAGAAAAAATACATATGTATATATGCATGTGCATCTGTTTGTCTGTGAACAGGAGACAGTAGAAACTTCGTATTAAAAAAAGCAGTAAGTAAATATTTGAGGGGAAGACTTTATCAGGAGATTACACTGATATTTAAGCATATTAAAACAAACAAAAAAATATGGTGTTTTTATATAGTACGATTTTGGCGTCACGCTACCAGGTGAAGTTTTAGAAACTGTAATGAAAAATAGTCCATATCATATTTCTTCACAGTTTCATATGTAGTGTTTATAAGGATACTTACACCAATATCCTGAGTAGGAAGGTAACATTATATATACTATCAGAAAATGAAATTATGTTGTGTGAAAACCTACGATAGAGGAAAGTAATTGAGAGCTAGAAACTGCGAAATGCGGTTCAATTTCCCTTTTCAAAAACACGTGGAGTACCCATATCATGCCTTTTAGTGTCTGAAACTTGAAGGTCTTAACAGAAAGAGGATACCTTATCTTTAGCAAAATTAACTCCCTGAATGAGTGGTGGGCTGCTGTGCATGTGTTCACTCAATTCAGAAATGTGCCAGAGGAGCCAAGCAAAGGCGTTGGGACCGCAGTCGTCTCTGCTTCTGACTGTCCTTGGCAGGGAGCTGCTCTGTGAGCTGCATGCTGTCGCTAGTGCCCCACTTCACCCAAAGGATGACCGACAGCTGCCATGGGTTTGCATGAGATCGACTGGCATGCTCAGGTCAGGAGGGCCATCCCACCATGGGATCCAAAGGCCAAGATTTTAAAAAATAATGCAGAAAGTTCGACTCTGATGCCCATATATATTCACTTAAGAGCTCTAGTTTTTATAAATGTTAAGTGGCCAAAACCCACGATGTTTCTACGGCTCAGGTTCCCTTTGAATGCCGAGCAAATGCAAGAGATCCAAGGATTTTCTTCAAGTGCTCATTACCATGTGGATGCAAACATTATATTCTAGTTTTCTGCTTTTATTTCATTTGCCTGCGCTTTTAGTTACTATGACTGAAAGGCTGGCCCAGAAGCTTTGCATGTCTCATAAAGTAATGATTCACATTGCTAAATCTATACACTATTTCTGTGTTTGAATATTGTATATTTACATCTCTTTTCCCTTTAAAAACAAAGAAAAACTAAATATCTGGATGTCCAAAATTGGCCTAAGGGTGAGATATGAATGTTTGCCTGTTGGTTCTATCTTGTGTTGCCAGGGCACATTGTCACCTCTTGAGTATTTAGCATGGTAATATCTCCCGATTTTTGTTTTCAGCCTATCTATTTGTGTGTTTATCTTTGTGTGTGTTATGTGCACAAGTATCACAAGAAGATGCTTCACTGTGAAGCGAAAGGTGGATTTTTCCAGTTGTTCTTTGTGTTGATTGCTTATGTCCACATTCTTGATTTCTTCATACAAATTCTGAATTTCCATGGAAGTTGTGGCATTGGTGGTAATCACAGCTAGTTGCCACTGAAAGGGGTGATGACACTCCCCTAACCCTTGGCCACAGGTTCCCATCCTCTCCCATGTGTCGGTGCAGGTACTTGGCAGACTCCGCTATTTAGGGAGCTAAACCAGCAAAAGCAAGCAAGATGTTCAAGTGGTTTTTTTCAGAATTGACTTTTTGTCATTGTGGGTCCCTGAACTGGCTCGCTGCAGAATCAGGCGAGTGCAAGTGCTGACATAAGGGAAGGCAACTGGAGCAAGATTGCCCTGGTATGCCACCTTAGCCAAATCACATCCTTCGACAGCCCAGAGCCTGAGAAACACAAGAGGACCACGGCTCGCATTGTGTCCACCTTGCGGGGCATGCTCTGGCCTGCTGAGCCCCTCATCCAGGCTGAGCAGCTGCTGCATGGGGCCGAGCCCAGTCTGGTTCTCCTTCTTGTGGTAGCCTGACTGGAGAGGGCACAGCTGATCTGTATCTGGGTCTCACTCCGAAGTGAAGTTAGCATCTGTTTTTAGCAGCCATGGACTATTGTTAAGGTACAGCCATAAGTCTCTTATTTAACTACAGGGCCAGCTAGGGAGGAAGGTAATACACTCTGAATGCTGTAAGGGAGAGACGTATGGTAAGGTGGGGGGGGGACTTTAGGCACAAGCTGGTCTATACCTGTTGGCCCTGGGTTGGTGTGTTTTCCATGAGGTCTTTTGTGAGGCAGGCAGGAGACATAGCCAAAGAGTCTGAGCTCACAGTGGAGGGGCCGACGAAGAGTAAAGGTGGCAATCACAAGGACAAAAACGCAACACTGGGACACTGTTTGGGTTTGTACAAAACAAAGAGCAAAGCAGTGGCTCACTGCACATCACCGGCTCCGTGCTGGCTGTGTTAGCGAGCTCTTGCCCAGCTTGCTGGGACACCGGTAGTGCCAGGAAGCTCGTACTTTGGTGGCCGATGGTAACACTCTATGCTTGCCACAGGCTGAGAGTACATGAGCAGGCTGTTTGTGGGGAGCAGCCAGTGGGCGGCAACTTGTCACCGCACAGCGTGTTGTTGGTCTGTTGCAGCACTGAACACAGTTCAAGGCTTTAATAAACGTACCGGGCTCCCTGGGCAGCTCTGTTCTGCATATCACTCAGAAAACACAGGATCGGTGTAAAAAGACCCGCTATGTGTGTTTTTAACAGGATTACTGCATATGCCAATGGCATTTCCCAGTCTGTTTGTAGAATGGAGGTGAAACACCTAGGAGGTCATGGGCAGCATTTGTAGAAAGGAAAAATAATCCTGTGTTACCAGGGCTGTTATAATCCCTGTCGCATGCAGCACAGATCATGTTCAGCAGAACTTGATGGCCATCTACTGGCGAAGCCCCAGTCTTTGTTTTACTTTGCAGACTTTTTTGCATCAGAGAGACAAGCACTTGGTCACGTGTGAGTTGCAGAGATGCATGTTTTCGCTTCTAGCTGGACATAACGCAGCTGAAGTTTTGTAAATCACCCTAAATGCTCACATTGATTTTGTTCATTTCACCCTATGAGGAGCACTGACTACAGGTGTTGCAGCTGCTTATAGAGGCAACCAGCAGTGTCCCAGGTTTTCTGTTAGTGTAATAGTTTCTACACTAATACAGAAATTACACTGTTTTTAGAAATAATGAACTGCAAATAAATAAATGTCGAGCTGACAGGTCAGAACCCAATTTTCTTCTTTGTTAATTTATCTTTCAAACTTGATGTATCAGCAGTAATTTGATACATCCTGCAGTTTACCTGGGATGTTACCTATGGCATCAATCCTATTGCTAAATCCTACCTTGAGCCTTAAAGGCTGTCTGAGATCTTGGCCATTAACAGGAGAACTGACAGCTCCTCATCTGGGCACCCCGGCAGCTCTCGGCTGCTGATGTGATTCCAGGTCTTCACTCTGGGCAGTCTGTGACAGACACTTGCAGTCAAGAGAGGCTGCTAAGATCTGGTGGGGTTTTTTAATTTTTTTAAATTTATTTTACATTATGTTAAAACACCTTATAAACAAAAAGAAAAAAAAACCCTCAGTAAAAAAATACCTGTGAGTTCCCTGTCATGTCTGTTCTCAAAGTCTTTGTCCACCGTGGTGCCATCAAACAGTAGTTTCTGGAGCCCTGTGCTGACCAGAGCCACCTGGCAGAACCCCTATGTCCTTTAAAAGGCATAAAACATGGTTTTGAGGACTGTTCTTATGTCTCTGTGTGGTCAGTGGGGGTATTTTGTAGAAATTGCTTGAGAAGGAGGAGGGTGTCCCTTTACTGCTGCATGGCCAAGGGAAAGAACATCAGCAAATTGACTGAGTTACTGTGAGAGGGACTAACTTCAGGAAGCTCAGAAAAGCACCTTGTGCTCTTTTTAGGGCTTCCTGTGATATGTCCATTTTAAAAAATCACACAGCTTTTGTAAGGCTTAACCAAGGCTGGTGGTATCAGGTAGGATCTGGCTCCTTTTCCACCAGTGAGCGTGTCTGCACTGTGGGGTCCCCCTGTGCCACAGGGATTAGAGCGGCAGAGGAAGATCACCTTGGAGGTGTGCTCTCACTTGCCACGTTGAGTCCCTTCTGCTGGCTAGCTTGTCATTTAGCCTGCACTGCTGCGAAGGGAAGGCATGAGGTTACAGGTGCTGGTTCCAGCTGATGGTAACCTTTCTCCTCGGTGTGCCAAGCAAGCGATGGTTGTGAAGCTCGTGGGGGACGGTGGCAGTGCACAGCACCTTCTGTGGCTTATTTGGTTATTTTCCCTGGTGTGGAATAGGTAGGATGCTTTGCCTTTTAGAAAGAGGGAGCAACCCAGTTAAGAATCAGCAGCATTGATTGTGTGCCACCTTTGCAGCACCGCTTTATGCCACCATCTCCTGTATAAATACCCAGGAAAGCACAGAGCGGTTCCCAGCAGTGAGGTCACTTTCTTGTGCGTGACAAATAGCTTTTTACGAGGTGCTGACTCTGCTCAAGGTTTGTTTTGTCTCAGGGCTGGAAATTGCAGCAGCATTATAAGCTTGATCCTCCTCCCATTTAAACGAGCTGTACTATCCAGGATCTGAATGCCCTGTTACAAAATAGGCTTTTAGGATGGCTCATAAATCACATGTAGCAAAAATGATGCACAAATATTTATTTTTAAAGGTAAAGATTTTCTGGTCTCGAGCACTGGGTTTTGTACCTTCAGTATTGAGCTTTAATATTTGGTTTACATGTTTGCTTTTTATTTTAGCTGATGGGATGTTTAAAAAAAACCTGAAGTACTGAGACCATTCTCAGTGAATCATCTAACCCAAGACTTTTATTTGCCCAGAAATGCAGATGCTTAAATGGAATGCCTAAGCCGTTTCTGTGACAGTTAAACATATCTGTATTGCTGTCACATAAAGTGCTGATGTGTGTTACTCTTTTGGGGACTACTGTTTGCTAGTTAATGTTGATATTACAGCCCTCTGTCCATTTCTTCCTCAATTTCAGATATTCCCCGCATGCCCGTTTGCACACATCGTATTATAGGCAAAAATAATTAATCTGGAAAATCTCTTTGCCTGAAGGTGAAATATGAATATATATCAAGTGTTAAGAGAAAAAGAGGGCTGTCAGAAAAAGAGTACTCCATTTTTTTTAAATAGTGCTTTAAATTAGGATTGTACCCTAACAATATTTAAACAAAAAGTAAAATGCATAATTTGAACTACCATGAAATCAAGGCTGAAAGGTTTGTAATGCAGTTAGTTGGAATGTCAGGGAAATCACATGCTAACGGTGCGAGATGCTTTATGCAAAGTTTTAACCCAATATAAACAGTCCTCCACAAATTCTGGAAATCTCTAAAAGTGAAGTCTCTGGCAGAACAGCTAGAGCTGTAACAGCACTGGCTATTGTAACAGAAGGTTGAAGATTGGTGTTGACATAGGAGCTTCTCAGCAGATGCATCAACATCAGTGCTTCTTTCAAATGTCTTTCTTAGTATCTTAGCTTCCCCAAAGGTTCATGCTTACTTCTTTTCGTGATCAGGTTCAGTTTCTTTTCCTCTGATTCATTTTCAGTTGACAGTCACAAATTTTTTGGGGAGAACTGGGAACTTGCATCTTAAAAGAGCTGGCTGACGAATCTCTAGATCATTTAACTTCAATGTCAATAAACCCAGGAATATGGGGGAAGCCCCAGAAACTTAATGAAGGCCAATGTTGTTCCGGTACTTAAAGTAGCTAAACAGGCTAGTATAACTGTAGGTGAACATGACTGCTGTGCAGTATAACCATAATGGGGTTGATAAGGTGATCAATTAATAATGATTTGTAGCTGGATAATATAATTAATGGAAGTCGATGAGGGTTTGGAACTTGGCATACCAGCTTGATAATAGTTTATGACACAAAGTTCATCTAACCAAGGCAAGTAGATTGTTGTAGCAGGCTTTCTTCAAGTGTTAGACTTGGTACACGCTGTATTTATAAAATAAAGCAACGTGACTTCAACAGTACTTTTTTATTTGCTTAAAATTGGATATCGGATAATTGATAGGCCTGAGGATGTTGCTGTAAATGGAATACCTTCGCTGACCATAGGCATTTCTGTGGGGATCATTTGCTGGCCCTGTGCTAAAAAACTTTTTTATTTATAAGTGGTCTGAAAGGAAATAAAATTCATGGACTTGCAGGTGATAGATTGAGAATTGTTAAATAAGTAAATGGAAAATCACCGCTGTAGGGTGATATGGATCTCTTTGCAACCTGTATGCAAGCAAACAACAGGTGTTTGGCCAAATGCAAGGATCCATAGTCCAGATCTGGGTACTGGAAACCTTTTTCATAAAAGGTTTTAGAATTTTTATCTATTTAAACTTGTCAAAGAGAAATTATGGAGACTATATATAAAGTTGTTTAGAAAGCAGGGTTCAGTGAGCTTGGATCTGGACGTGTAAAATAGAAATAAAACTCAGATAAAGTCAGGCTACTTCATTATTGAAGCAGTATGTCAAGGATTGCGGTGTTTTCTCTGGCAATAAGCACTTCTAAATCAAGACTTGAATTATTTCATACTGCAAAATGCGCTCTAGTTCAAGCACAAATTGTTTCAAATACATGCTGTGGACTACATTGTGGAAAAGGAAATATTTAATTAATTGTTAAGGTCACTTCTGGCACAGTGATATATTACAGCTGATCTTTTGGGGCCCAGGATATACACCATGTTCTTGCTTCATTTTTTGCTTCTGTTCTGTTTTTTAGTTCCATTTCACCATTCAGTATTGAGAGCACAAGGCGTCAGAGAAGGTCCGAGTCTCCAGACTCCAGGAAGCGGCGCATCCATCGGTGTGACTTTGAGGGATGCAACAAAGTATACACAAAAAGTTCCCACCTGAAGGCTCACCGGAGGACGCACACAGGTAAGACTTTTCTGGCACTGTGTACCACAGTTAAAACAAGCAGGTTCCTTTCTGCCTAATTTAGGACATATTGAACTTGTCATCCTACACTAAGAGCTGAAGGCCTGTACCTAAACAACAGAGGTGTCTGCGGGTGCAGCAGCACTGGCATTCTGGTGCAGATCGAGCATGCTCTTGAATTGAACTTCCCTGTCATCCCCACTTCGCAGCACAAGAGCGGTCTCAGCACAAGCGGGACTCCTTTCAGATGAAACTAAACAGAAAAGGTGTCATCCAGGGACACACCTGATGTGCTTCAACGAACAATGGGTGGTCATTGCTTGGGACCAACCAGAGATAGTCCAAAGAAAACCCTCAAGAAAAGCATATAGCGTGGATATGGATCTTCAGCACCATTTTTTTTTACTCTACAGACCTGCTCCTATTGAGCTACTACTTGCTTTTACAGATGTAGCCTTTGAATGACAGGTGCCACTAAATGCCTTCAGTTCAATTCAAGTGTAAACTCAAGAGATCAGTATGTCTTTCTGGAGGCTTTCGGACGCACCTACCACATACTGCAGAGGGAAGTCAGTCACTTTATGGTAATAGGTTGCACTAGGTCCCTACAACAGAGATGCAAGAGAGGTGCATAGATGACCTGGGTCCCATTCAGTGATGATCGTACTTAACACTTAATCAATACCTGGTGTCCGTATTAATTTTATGGGCTGTTACTAGTCTACATGACAGGTACATAAGGGTAGCTGAAGCAGTGATGTGTAATTGTTGTAATTTCATTGTGGATAAACTTAGGAGAAGCAATTTGAAGTCATCAAGAACAATTTAAAAGGGGATCGCTTGGATGGCTCGAAAGGCAGTGGAGAGAACACTCTGAGTTTCAGTGCCGTTCCTTACTCTGCTCCTGATTTGCTTAAATTAAATTTATTGATCTCTCTGCTCTTAATGTACTTCAGCGTTCTTGTAACTCCTTGGAGAAAAGATGGTGTTTATCCAGCATGTAGCACAATGTTGTTCTTTGCTGAGAATCTGCTGGCACTTTCTGTGGTGTGATGTACTCTAAAGAGTATGAGATATTATTTTAAAAAATTAAGTGATGGCTTCTACATTTCAAATGAGGCCACGTCTCCATCATCTTTCCAATATGTCTTTTGGTTGGTAGGACTTTTGTTGAGAGGAATACTGAACAAGGCTCCGTCCTAATACCCCCTACTAAACCAATTTCTGTAAGGTAAGAGTCCCTTCCTTAAACAGTGGAAATGTTCTGGTGATCTGGGAATTTCATTACATTTTCCCTCTAAGCCAGTTATTCTAGTTTCTTTATATCTTCCCATTAATGCTTGTGCCTTCTCCTCTGTCTTAAGTTATCATATCTTGTCTTAATTCTTTTTCCCTCTTCCCTGTTCTTCCCACCTTCCATGTGGTCTTTCGTCCCTACCCTTCCGATACATTTTATATACCCTTACCCTTTCACCTTGTTCTCTGTCATTTTTATTTTATTACTTTTATCCCAACCTAACCCTACTCTGTCCCTTTCCTTCTCCCTGCCCTGATTTCTAAATTCTTTCCCTATTCTTGCCTGTACCACTCTTTGAGCATTTTACGGCTGCAGCAGATTAGAAGGCAGAGAGCCCAGCAGAGGTGAAACCTGTAGACTTTTTGGTTTGGACCAAAAATACCACTTATGTGCTTATACCACAGGGAGGTCACTCTTTTCTAGCCTGCAAGACTGGTGACCAGTGCAGGAGTATAAGCAAGCACCATGTAAGGAGCTGAGTTACAAAACTAGATGTGAACAACCTCAGAAATGTCACACCCAAGTTAGCCCAGAAATACAGAAGGCTTTTCTCTGCCGTGATGTTTTAAATCACTGAGAATCACATTTGTCATGAGTCTCTGATTCATTAGCAATCGCATGGCAGACCAGAGCTTGTGGGTAATACACCCAAATCAGTGTTAGATAGTCTGCACTGCTGAATCTCAGGCTGTGCACTTAGGGTGCTCAAAACTAGGCACTGAAGGCTTGAAATTGACTTGGTAATTACAGCTTTTGCAGCTGTAACTCTCCAGCAGCATGAAGGGAGTTTCTGTACCTGCCATAATCATAGGATCCATCTCCTCAGCCTTGGTTCCCTGGCAGCTGGGTGTCTAGGCTATGCTATCTGTCTGGGATCTCTGGGTAGTCAGAGAAGAGGGATTGGCACCTCTGGGGCACGTTATTCCCTCTTCAGGTAGGCCCAGGGATTGGCTTGCGAAGGTGCTTCTCTTTCACTGCCGAATACAGAGGAAGCCCGGATACCTACCTGTCAGCTGGCTGAAATGAATCCCCACGCCAAAAGGCAGCTGCCTGAAATATTCTGCAGTCACGTTGGATGTTGGTTTATTCCTTCAGGGAGAAAAGAAAAATAACATCACATCAAAAACCTTCATTAAATGGTCAGCTGTTAACTGCTTTATATTGTCATGTCTTCATGCCTGCTGCAATGTAAGAAGTCTAGTCTAGAGAGAAGGTGAGCCAATGGATCCAGTGAGAGAAAATATGTATTGTGCTGTTAAAATTAAATGTGTTTTACAGAACACTTCTCAGGTCTTGGTAAGAAGTTGGTATATTCAGACTTCGATGTAGCATTGGCCATGAGCATACTCTATATATTAATCTCATCTTACATTTTTTATCTTGGCCTTTACTTTTGCTTCAGGCAAAAGAAGTTAATTATTCACATATGACCCACAGTAATTAGTGCAGTTTTGGATAAGTACAAATGAAGTATGACAGCTATGCACGCAAGGATGAGCAAGTTTCAGTAGGAAACTTTCTGAGAAAAGATCACAGAAACGCAGCATTGCATAATCTGGACTTTTTTTTTTAGGCAGGCTGATCTTGCTGACAATTGTTTACCTAAGCAGGATGTGTTTGAGAACTGGGGTTTTTTTTCGTTTACTATGTATGCGTAGCCACTAAAACACTCGCAGTCGTTTGGATACAGGAGGAAAAACAATGCAGTATTTTGAACAACTTTGTTGGTTGGAAGGTATACTTCCTTTAAACTTAATTAAAAATGGAAACAAAATATTATAGACTGTAACAGTTGGATTTAATTCTCTTAGAGTGACCCCTAGTTTTTTTTAAGTATGTTATCATCTAGTTCCCCAATACTTCTCACCAGTGTCCTCAAAACTTAGTGTACTGGTGTGGGCATGGAGTCCACTGGGGGGCGAGCTTGAATTACACATCATCTCTCCAACTCGAAAAACTGCAAGTGAAACCTGTAATAGTTAGAGCGCTTAATAAATCACAAGCACTGGTATTCTCTTTCTAGTATCGGCTTCTTGTTGTTGTTTTGCCAGACCGTCAAATAAAGCTATCAGGAGGTATCGGGTGTGATGGAGAGCTTTCGGGGCTCGCAGGCAATCTCGCAGCTCAGGTTTATCAACTCCGCAAGGAGAAACTGTGAGAAGTTGGCTCACTGGAGTTGTGTTGAGTTAGTTTCTGCTTCAGTGAACTTAAAGAAAATTACTAATGTGTGACTCTACAAATGAGTAGTCTTCAAAAATGGGAAAACCAGCAGCCCTGGGTTGCGTTCCCAGTCTGCTTATGTCTGTGTTGTGCTCGGCGTAGGTGCTGGTGTCAGCCCCGGGAATGGGGAGAGCTGTAACTCCTGTTGCCCATGAGGTCTGCACCCATGCAGCCCCAGTGGGACTCACCTTCTTCAGTTTGCTGCTTTTACTTTGAAGATGGAGAGGGAAACAACCGTAGCGTTATTTTATGATATGTAATGGCTATTTCAGGCCTTTTAGGCAGTACTAAAGTTGCCACTGACGCTCCCAGTAGGACAGCTGAGCATTGCAGACTAAGTAACACGGATTGCTTCCACTGTGTTTTTTTTCCCCAATCAAAATTTCATTCTGAAATGATTTAAATTTATCTTAAATGAATTGTTGTTTCCTTTTCTACTAGCCCTGGTTTGTGAAAGATCTACAGACTCTCTTCCTTCTGAAGAGAGATGATGAAAATCTGATAGGTTTTATGTAAATCAAAGAGGCAAATCATGCCTTCTGTGAGAGGCTGATATGGGTTGTAAAAACTAGACTTTAATAACTGATCTGTGAAGTCGGTGAAACTGGAAATCGTGGGTCTGTGAAAACTGTAAAATGCATTAAATAATTTCATTATTTTGGCAAAAAGCAGGCAGATATTTTCATGCCATAAAATTGAGGACACACATCTTGACTTCCTCTCTAGTTGGCTGAATGTTTCTGAAATGTCAGTGGAAAGCTGCAAAGTAGTCAAAATTGCTTGCAATTTCCCTGCAAAATTTCGCTTGACTTGTCATTATTTTTCAGTCATCTGTAACTATAATGCAGCTAAGTTTGTGAGCTAGATACAGTGAAGGTGGCAAGACAAAACCATGCAGTCAGACCATTTATCAGGTCAAATGCAATGCAGTAAAGTCTCAGGTGAAATAACACATTTCATGTATATATTATTATAGCTTCAGTCAGCTTCTTAGATGTGGATAAAGGGAGTGACTGGAAGATGAGAGGACAGGGGAGTCTCTTTTAGGGAGAGAGAAGAGGGAAAACAAGAACAAACATCCAGGACCCTTTGGGCTAGTTGCTGTAACGGTGCAAAGGAGACATCAGAAAGTGAAAACACCTTTTGGATAGATGACAGTGATCGTATGAAAAACACACAAACCCTTTTTTATTCATAGTGATTTCAGTTGCCTTGTTAGTGCATTAAATAACAAAAAGCATGATTATCAAAAGATGGCAGGTTCTGGCTGCCAACAGGAGGGCGGTGGCTGCTGGCTGTGGGCGATGTCCTGGGGCACGCATGTGGTGGCGCACCCAGTCATGGACAAACTGTCCCACTGGCCAACCACGTGGCTAAAAGCTACTTTCACTTTTCATCCACAGGCTTCTTAGTCTGCAAATCGTAGTGTGCAATATTCTGTTTTAACCTGAATCGCGGGCCTGGTGGTACCAAAGCCAACCTTTGCATATCATGATCCAGTTTTCATAGACATCATCTGTCTTCTCCTAAAAAGGGACGGCATGTAAATTTGAGGCATATTATGTAAATTGAAGAGGCAAATTATGCTGTCTGTTAGGGGGCCTGGTAAAGAACACAGAGACTTGAAACATGTATAATGGATAGTACATGTGGAGGAGATTTAAAGCTGTTCTCTTTTTTCTAAGTGTGCAGAGTACGCTGGGTGGTGTGAATGTGTCCCAAAGCAGTGCCTAGCATAGGGACTGTGACCTGAGAAATCTAACCAACTACAGAGTCATTTAAAGGGAAATTTGATTTGTCTTGGATTTCACATCTAAAGTTGCTTACAGCTAAATCCAGTTGTAGTTCATTGTGGCTACCCTCTTACCATAGGGAGAAGCCCAAGGAGTTTAAAATATTGTGTAAGTCATCCTGAAGAAGTCAATAAAGAAAGAACATGCCTGCTTTAAGGTTATGTGAGACATAATTTTACAACGTCTGATACAGAAGAGATTGTTCCCTGTCTCTCACCTCTGTAGCGTTTTCTTTTCCTGTAGGAGTAATCAGCATCCTGTATTTCTCTGCAACCTTATTTCAGTCATTAGTTACTAATTTCTGAAGGAACATGGCAGAGTGGCTTTCTGGGGTCAATGGCAGCAAAAACCTGGGACTTTCCAGTGGGCGTGAAGTGGGAATGGATTTAGTCTGTGAGCATAGGGCATTGTATAGCCACAGCCGTGGCTTTGCTCCTGCCTCTGAGGGGTGGAGGAAGGCAAGGGTTGTAACCAGAGCACCTTCTGTGGGGCTCAGATACTGGGCTGCAACTGCTGCTTTTCATCCATGAGCCCCAACCAGCACCGGGTCCGAATCACCCTTCTCAGTGCCACTGCTGCAGAAGATGCATCTGCTTTGTTAGGCACTTACAGAGGCAGGCCGAATATAGCCCCCAGGCCAAATGAATTTTTTAGTGTTTGGTGCTTTGTCCTTGATCAACGCCTATATCATTCCTGAGAGATGAGAGCAAATACCTTTGCCACAGACGTAATGAAGCCTATTTGTCAGTGTCAGGGGGTCTTCAGCGGCCTTACATGGAAACAGTAAACATCTCAGAAATGCAGTTTTGTACCTGAGAAAATGACAGCATTTCCTCCCCAAGATGTTCCTTTATAGCTGGGTTGAGGCACTACCCTAGAAGAGAGAGGGCTAGTGAGTACATGGGTGTTTTATTTAGTCTGTGCTTTTTCAAACATTGCATTCCTCTCGCTCACTGTTGCTCCATACATTATTTTAATATGAAAGGGCCCCTGTCATTAGTCTTTGTTCACATTTTCCTTTGAGCAATTTCAGAGCGGACTTAAGAAATTGGAGGCACCAAAAAAGTTATTTTTGCTCTGTAGGTTTTAAAACTCCATTCATTACCTGTTGTTTTCTTAAGGTCTGTTTAATGCCTTTTGCTAGCTATAAGTTCCAGAGAGATATTTACAGGTTTGTAATCCCTTCTTCAGGCAAATGTTGGGAGGAAGCAACATTTTTTAAATAATCCTTCTGGATTTGACTTGAACTGTGTAGATATTTGGCCTACTTTAAAATTAACACCTCTTTGTCACCTACCCTCCAGACTTGCTCTTCAAAAGCTCTGCTTTTCTTTCTCATGTCCTACGTGCTCCCTAGGCCCTTATCTCAGAGCTCTCCCTCCTCCACGTAAATCTGCCAGGTGAAAAAAGCTGCAACAGCAGGTTCACGTGCTGTTCCAGAAACTGGGAATTTAAATAAACAAAGCCAATTTAAAAATTAATTTGCTTTAAGTAAAATAGGAGGTTCTATTTGTATTGGATGATGCTTTTATTTTTTAAGAAATACTTTCTTATAGTGTTTAAAATTTACTGCCAGTTTCAATAAACAGTAGAGCTTTCCAATGTGGAAACCAGTATATTTCATGAAATTCTTCACTTCTAGCTTTTCTGCTCTTTCTTCATGCAGTTTCTATTTAGAAGATAAACAGATTATTTAATAAATGGGGCTGCTGAAGCCTCAGCCTATTCCCATTGATGTGACTGGGTTCAGATTTCAGGACAGAAATATATTTAAAAGCAGATGTCTGCTGGTGCGATATGTACCAGGGTATAAAGGCAGACTCACCAATGCCACCAAAGCCTCATAAGGTGATGTTCAGAAATGGGAACCTCTGGATGTAGTGAGATAGTTGTCTGAGTCCAGCTACTTACGGGCAAGTGTCCATACCACAAGGAGCTTGTACATCCAGTTCTCTTCCAATAGCTGCTCTGTGGAAAGTTAAATGATTTCATTTCTGGCACATTTTGCAAGCTCTGAATTCACCTTGCACACGGGGAATCATTCCTCTGCATTGTAGGTCTGATGCTGTGCCGATATGGAAGAGTGCCCACGTGGTTATTCCAAGGCACTTTGATGGGAAAGCAAGTCTAATTGCGTCTGTGATTGCTTTCAGTCTCTAGGTTATGAAAAATATTTGCAACAGTGCCCCTTGACTTTGTAAATATGGGGTGCATATGTGTTTTGTCTGTGTGTGGCACGAGGGAATAATGATGATTTCATTATGCAGAATAAAATTTTCTCTAAGTAAACCATTTAGTACTTAATATTATACCTCCAAAGAACTGCAGTTCATCTAAGGTCTCAGGCATGATTGTGGTCTACCATGTGTAGCCCTGCAGTGGCATGAAGGTGAGAAAGACCTCTCTACTCCCATTCCCTCCAAAATGCTTTTGCAGATGTTGCACCCAGACCTGGAGGAGTAAATACACAGTACAGCGTTTCCAAGGACGTTAACTCTTGCAGCCCACTCAGTCCCTGACAGGGGGAACAGGATAGCAACTTGCTACTGAAATGCCCATTACTGGTGATACCCTGTGTCTTTCAGGAAGTGTGTCTGGAGTTGCTTGTGCCCGCCCTGTCCTTCTCAGGGCAGCCTTTCATTGGAGCATGCTCAAAACTGCAAGTAAGCTTCACAAAAGCCTTTGTTTTAATGTTTTATTCAGGTTTTCTTTCTTTCTGCTTTCTTTTTTTCCATGGCTGAAAGGAAACAAGGTAGAGCCTGAAAGCTAGCGTTTTCAATCTTTAATTTTGCAAATAAGTAGGTAGAAAATGGGAAATTTTACAAAAACGTCTTGTTTCATGGGAAAGGAAAAAGATCAGATGACACCTGTGTAGGACGAGGGGTTATTTTCTGCACTTCAATGTTTTCTCCACATAGGATATGAAATGTAGCGATATCTTGGTCACATTAACTATAATGATCTTCTCTCGCCATGTGTATTTTTGTCAGTTAATATTTTTCTTTAGTATCATATATGTTTATTCTGCTTTTTATGGTGATAAAAATTGGTATCTCTTCATTTGAAAAGCTTTAATTCCATTCACAACTCATTTTCTTAAATGGGAGGTGGGGTTTTTAATGCTCTGTTTCTGCAGACAGCCCAGCGCACCAGGGTCCCGGCCTCTGCTTGAGCCTGACTTCTAGCATAGCACAAAGAACAAATAATCACTTGTGCAAAACTGAGTGAAACAAAGCTCATCCGTTGGAGCCTTTTTGTTGTTTTTTATTTGTTTGTTTATTTCTTTGGGGGTTGGTTTGTTGTTTCATTTTTTACAGGTAGTGGACGTTCTAACTTTTATACTGAGAAACATCAGTATTGCTCTTGATTAACATGGTGGAGCAATCCCTGGAGCATCCAGGAGGAGTGACGGTAGCAGAATCGGAGGCAGATGGAAAGGGAAGTGTCACTTGTTTGATGTCTTGGTTGCAGTTGTGGACCACAATGAAGGAAAGGTGTTTTATTTGGGGAGGCCAGACTAAAACCCAGGCCTGCAGCACCCCAGTTAAAGAGAGCTAGTGTGCAGATCTGCTGGCACCCTCCGTACAGTTGGCTGCTGATGGAGGTACAGATCTGTTGCATCACCTTTCCCAAATACCTTTGTGAGTGGAGGCTGCCATAAAAGGAAAAACCTCAGCCTTCCTGATAACACTGGAAATCTGATAGTCCCATATATTTGCTGTGGCTGGAGGGAAGGAGACGACTTCATGCCATCTTCCACTACGGATATATATATACAAAAAATATATGCTTAACATATACTTAAATATTTATATGTGTACCACATCATGCAGGAAAAAATTATCAGGAAGGGTAATAAAATGCTATTTGTCATCTACTGTTGGGATTTGGTCTGGCTCCTGGATTCAGATGCACAGGAAGAGGCCTTTGACATTTCCAAAAATATTTTTTTTCTGTTTTTACAAGAATTGAAATTTATCATTTTACATCAGCAGTGCCCTTGGCAATGTATGTAACTAATCCTTGTCCCAGAGCATTAATTTGTTTGTATCTCACATAGTAGTAGGTACGTCCCATCGTGGGGCAAAGTCTCTGTGCAGAAGCCCAAAAAGAGAAAATGTGGAAGAGAAGTTTCTTGGATTCCCTGTCTTCGTTTCTCTCCTGTGTGTGCACTGACAGAACAGGGCTGAGACCTATGTAATGGATTTGCTGCCTTAAATTACAGGGAACTGAATTTTGTGAGTCTGGCCACAAAGGCTTTTTTGCTGGGATTTGTATTAAAATAGCAGCAAACTGAGGCAGCTACATACCTAGAGGGGCATGTGGGACAATAGCAGGAGAAGGAAAGATAAGATTGCTGGACTAGTACTGGTCTTGCAGAGGGAGTGAGAAGAAGGGCCGGGATGGCAAACAGCACCCAAGCTCAGCAGTGCAGTGAAATAAAAAGATGGTTGTGTGTTGTGGTGTGGGAAGAGGACTCACACCTGAATTATCAGAAGTTGAGCTTGTAAATAATCGGTTCAAGAGCTGCCAGAACTGTAATGAATTTCTGTCTCTTGTTCTAGAGTGGACGTTGTCACTGTATTTTTGAATTGAAGAAATTGTCTTGTTGCCAGTTTTCACATGAAGAAACCACGTCCCTGTTCTTTGCCTAAGTCAGGCTGAGAACAAGGAATAAAAAACCTGAATTTCAAGACGTGTCACAGGCAGCACAGTATGTTCCTGTTCTGCTCGTAGAAATTGTTTTCCCAGACTTGCTCAACTGATATGAAACTTTAATCTCTTCCCAGAAAGATATTTTATTTGCATATTTTGACAATACTGAAACACAAAAGTCAAATTCACTATGTTCACCAAAGAGATATAGTGAATCAGTAACTTGGAAACAGAGATCCCAAATGACCTTTAGAAAGACATCTAAATAATTGAATTGGATTTTTGCATCAAAATGATTGAAAATATTTCAAACTTTCAAAGGGATGAAACTGAGATCTAGCAGTTTAATTACAGAAAGTAAGATGTTCCTAATATGAGTCATAGCATTGCTGTTCACTTTCTCTGCAGTTTTGGGAAGGTTGCTGATGCCCACTGTGTTGGTTTTCCTACCTGCAGAATGGACACGATACTTGTTACACAGTTGCTATTACAAAGACAGACTTTTCTGAAGGATTACATTTTAAAAAAAGCTTTATAAGGCACTTTGAAGTTGGAAAGTGCTTTGCAAGTGCTCTGATTTTTTTTCATTAAAAATTATACTAATGAAAATATCACACAAAACGTAAGAGTTGTCCTTTTTCCCTTTCCCCTGTGTCTAAAAGCTAAGCTGCTCTCTTCCTCTGGGAGTGCCCAAGGCTGCTTATTATCAGATAGTGTTTTTGCTGTAAAAAGATTCTTTTCTGCCCGAAATTGCTTATTTTTAGTAGAAATGCAAAATGTAATTAGCCATCATTTGTGGGTTTCAGTTCATGATTTCCCCTTTCAGAGTCATATCAGTATGGGTGCAGTGTGACTGTCCCGTATGTTTCAGAATGATTCTGGTGTTTATGTGGGAGCTGAAACCAGCTGACATAAATACTACACCTTATATAATATATAATGCATAATATCCTGTAGCAGAAAACAATCAAGGAATCACCAGGAGATGTCCTCAACCCTACAAAGCTGCACACCTGTTGACTTTGACTGGAAAATTTAACATCATCAAACATAGGCAGAGACATGCGTGCTGGATTATTTGTTTTCTTTTGACTTGTTATGGGACCTTAGGACCTCACTCTGTTTTTATGTGGGGAATACTCCTCCAAGGGTAATGGCAGTAGAAACTGAGTTTATAGAGATGTGGCTGTAGATAGCACAGCTGGGCAGGTGCCACCTATTAAACTGTGCAAGTTTGACTCAAAACCATTGTATTTTGTGAATGGAGTGAGGGACAGCATCTCCCCTATGCTCTCACCCTCCCAGTTTGGAAACTATAAACGAAGTTTTGTTTCCAAGTGCTTTTCTCAAAAGTGGAATTTCAGCTTGTGACAGGGTGATGAAAGCTTAAATACAGAAAAATCTGACTAGGTGACTAAGCCTGTACCCCTCAACAGTCCCTTATGTGTATTCTCTAGTTGACTCCTATTTGGAATAAAAATGTTACCAGTATTTCAAAATGCTGAGTATTATTGCAGGAAGGGGCTACAGAGAAGTGATGTAATAACTCGGAGTCATGGTGAGAATTACATGTGCAGAAAAATTGGATAGATGGGAATGCCTGAAGAGGACACAAATAAGAAGGGACATGGCACTCACCTGTAATAACAGGGAGGGAGGTGAGTTTATGCCAGAGAAAGAAATTGGTTTAGAGCTTGATCACTGGGATGTTTTCTGTCCTGATGGTAGACGGTGTTAAGTCATCATTACTTAATGACATGGTTGCCAAGAGCCTGCTAAACTGATGAATAAATGAAGCTTAAATAATACACAAATGAAAGGCACTGCAAGCGTGCGGGGAGTACCTAGGGCATCTGCAATTGCAGTAAATAAAGTTCCTTACCTAGGGAACGTAAGCCTGGCTCCGTTTCGTGGAGCTCCAGAGCTGTTTCCCAGCTGGAAGAATAACCCATAACTGTTTACATGGCATTTTTGTGGTGCCTGTCTTTTGAAGCATCTGGCATCAAATACCATGATACCAGCTAGTTGATGGGCAGAGGATAACTGCTGAGGAATGTACCGCATGGGAAATTCTGCCTGGGGTAGAACAGACCCTGGTCCCTTCATCAGTTACACAGCATAGTCTCCTGCTGGTACCCACATACGGCTTTTTGTTTTTTAAGGAATATGTGAATGTCATCGGGGTGTGAAGTAAAAGTTTGAGAGGGATTTATTACCATGGGTGAATGTTCTTCTGGATGTTAGAATACATGAATAAGGGTATGGGAAGACAGATGTTGGGCTGTGGGGAGGGTGGAAAATTTTGGAAGGACTGGCTGAACAGTGGTCATTATTCAGCATTATTAATTCATTATTTGCTTGAGTTAAGGGAGATTTAATGAGTAACCATTGTAACTATGTTCTTAAGTGCTTAAGTGAGAGGAGTCATGGTAGGGTAGGAAAAATAGTATGGTAAAAGTAATTAAACTAACTTGGATTGTAGCATCTGGACTACAAAAGGGCAAGGTTTTGGAGGGCTCTTAGAAATAGATATTTTGTTAATAGAAGATTAAAAGATTGACTAGTTCCATTTGGGGCATTGAGTCATACCTTTAAAACTTCATAATTGACTTCCCCAAATGATAGAAAATACTCATTTTCTACAGGGAACTGTCTAGAAGAACTTCTTCACGCTTCAGTGTCCCTCTTGATCCATATAAATGCCTGTCAGGCATACTGTGAACTGTCCATGTATTGCAAGACAAAGTTGCAGAATAGCATCAGAATACAATTTCTCTGTGTTTTGGGATCTTTTTGTCAGGTTTTGGGACAAAACAATAGAGAGAGCTCTCAAAGACAGGTGCAAAAGTAGAGGGTCAGCTCCCGTGAAAATGTTCACAGCTTCAGGCATTTATTTTTAAATGGGTAACTTCTCTAAGTCTAAAACCTTGCAGATTCAGAAGATTGAACTAACTAACAGGGTTTTTTCTTTCTTCAGTTTTCTTTTTCTCCTTGTGTTAATTGCTGCAGGTTCTCAGTCTCTTTCTGCAGCTCTCTTTACTACCATTTTCCAAAAACTGTCCACTGTTTTGTCTTCTCCTTCATTCCCACGTTTCCACTACCCTGGGCAAGACTCACACCGCCTGCTTTTGCTCCTTAGAGCTGAATGAGAATTTGAGTGTCTGGGTGCATGACGGTAACTCTGCAGTCCATGTCTGGCGGCTGCTGAGCCATCGAAGGAGCTGAAACGTGCCCACACTTTGAACCCGAGAGTTTCTTAGACACTTAAACTCAAGTGCTTGCAGAGAGGCAGAAGTGTCTGAGTCAAAATGGTTGAGTATTTGACTTCAACTCCACTGCAATCCAGTCTTGAAATGGTAATATATGTATCGGCACCGGGGCTAGTTTCTTCCAATTAACAAACTAGTTTTGTCCACCTCCTCACTCACTGCTTTCTGGGTTGCCCTGCTGAGGTCCTGCTTCTCTGTGTTGATTGTACGAGAATTTCAGCTGTGAGTGCCCAGGCTCATCAGCCAAAGCTGGTGTGTGGTATCTGACACCAGTTTCCCATCCTCTAGCAATTCTGCTCCTGCTGGTCCTTTCTCCATCCTTTGAACTCCTGGATCTTCTGTTTTTTACTGTAGTTCTTACGAACTCAGTAGTCACTCTTCATATCTGGGATGTTACCAAACAAAAGGCTAACAGTTAGTATAGTATTGCCTAGGAAGAAGAACATGTTTTTTCTAGCACCTGTCCATCCACAGATAATGTGGGTGCTTAACAGAAAAGTAATATTACTATTCTTCCCCTAAAAATTAGATTTGCATAAAATATTGTTGATGAATCTTAATGAAAAATTGTATCTATCTTTCACAGTTTTCTTTACAGTGGCTTTTTTAAGGTGCGTGTGAGTGAGTGTCTTCAGAGTAATGCTACTTGGCCTGTTTTTTTCCTTCTTATGCTATATGCATATATTTAATTGAAAGTAATGAAAGGTCTTCTTAGGTTGAGCTTGTAGGAACGATTTTAGTTCAGTGGTGTAAATAGCTTGAGAGGAATGTGGTTAGTCCTGTCTCTTTCACATAGCTCTATAGGGGCTGGGTAAGCAAGACTCATTGAGGAGGGAGGCTGGAAGCAACACCTGGGAACTCCAGCCGAGTGACCCGCGCTCACATCCTGCCATCAGCTGACTTTCATTTCTTACCTGAATTGATACTGTTTTAATGGACGAACAAACTATTTCTGGTATTTCTCTTTCACCAACCATACCTCCCTGCATCGGGTTCGACATTTGTATTCTGCCAAGGGAAAGAAGAGCTGGGATTTGTGTAACCAAACAGGCCATTGCAGGGGAAGGATCTCGGGACAGGGAGAGACTTAGAATTTCAGATGCTTTTAAATAAGGATCCAAAGCTTAGGAAATACCTCCTTATTTTGCTCTGGAGGTCTCTGTGGTCAAAGAAACCAACCGGCGCAGTACCCAGCATCTAAACAAAAAGAGTTTTAAAGTACGTTGAGGATGGACAGGGCAAGAGCTCCACTTGGAAACTGATGTTGCGGTGTGACAAGACCATTAGGATAGACCTGCCAAGTCAAGTGGGGAGACTGCTGTATTTGTCCGGTGCTCTGCACCAACTGTTTGTGGCAAGGGTATGTATGTAAGACAGTTCGGTGGTGAATCTGAACACGTTTTGTAGCCCTTTGTCATTGGCAAGAACATGCAACCCGCCATCTGCCATGTAGCTCATGCCCATCCAGCACACAGCAGCTGCTGGATTCCAGGCGCCCAACGCTGTGGCTGCCCAGGGGCAATGAACACTATTTGGTGCTTTGTGCTTGGCTGAGGACTGTAAAATTATCTAGGCTAAGTTGCTGCTGGTGCAGCTATAGGCTGTGGTCACCTCAGAGCCTGGATTGCTGGGTTGTCCTTGCAGCAACTGTTTCCCACCCCCATCTGACATCAAAACTGCAGCACAGCCCAGATGGTGCACAGAAAGTACCGACCCAAGGAGCTCAAATGTTGCTGACAACCCTGCTGACATGCCTGTACAGCATCCGATTTCCTTACAGAGGCACCCATGGCCGTTTCAGCTGGGCTTTTCAGGGCCGTTTGAACTTCGTGATGATATTCTTACTTGGGAATTTTCTTTTGAAACTGAGGGCTCTCAGCAAAGCATTTCTTTGCCTACAACAAAGCAAGTGTTGTGTCACTGGTTCATGTAGTTGAAATAGTTTCTTGCAAGCTTCTCGTGATTCATAAGAGATAATAAATAACTGAGGAATGATTGTGCCTGACGAAGGAAACAGTTGCTGCAGAGATCCTCTTCTGTTGTCCTGGTTGCGATTAGCTCGTTTCAGAAGGGGAGGTAAAAAATCATTTTTGACACACCAAAGGAAGATACATACGGACCTCACGCAGTTTCCCTTCCTCAGTTTTGGTGCATGCTTGACTGTGGGATCAAGGTAACTGCCAAGAGCATTTAACATGTAGACATTAAGGGCTGGTGATAGAAATCACAAGTAACTATACCCTACAAACATGGCAAAATTGGGGTTTTATAACAGTTTGCTTTATGAAAGCACAAAATCCAGATTTGCTGTATTAATCTTCTCCTCTGACATGATACAACACAGAATGTGGGGCATGCATCATGCTTAACTTTAAATAAAAAGCAGAGGGCGTGATTTTCCAAAAGTCTACACGTAGCTCAAGTCTGATCTCATTGAAGTAAATGGGTATTTATCAACAGCATTGTGCAAGTCCCATGGCTGAGTACATTTAGAAATTGTACACCGTTCCTGGTAACATCTTCGATGCAAAATTAATTTTACTGGAAGTAAGTGCAATAAATAAAGAGGACGTTTTGCAGATTGAATGTTTATGTTTAATTGGGAAATCGTAGTTCATTTTTACCAGCTTGCTAAGAAAAGTCCTGGAGTGTTGTTCACACAAATAATTATAAACCTTCATAAACTTCATAAAAATAATTGGAAGTTTGTGGCAGCCTATGATAAATTGCTGAAATATCGGGTAATCTGGCCATTTTGGGAGAAAGTGTAAGCCTGACAAGATGAGGGTAGCAAACTTGTACGGTAATCATGAGAATAATTACACAGCCCTTTGTCCTGATGTTAATCCCCACATCACCCCTGCAAGGTAGGATCTATATTGTTGCCTTAATCCTGTTGATTTTCTTAGTCATGTGAATGCCACAGGAATGATAAATCTTAAGGCCCTTTCCTTATATTCAGCAGATTCGGTACCTCGTAATTGTGTAATTTGGCCTAAAGCAACCCCTAGGCAGTGGGTGTTCATGGGAAGCGTGCAGAGGGGGTTGCGGGGATTAAGAGCAACAAGGGGAAAGTCACCACCTGTTTTTCGCCCCCTCCCCTCTTTCTTTTGTCTCTCTCAGGAGAAAAACCCTACAAATGTACCTGGGAAGGCTGCACCTGGAAGTTTGCTCGCTCCGACGAACTGACAAGGCATTACCGCAAGCACACGGGAGTGAAGCCATTCAAGTGTGCAGACTGTGACCGCAGCTTTTCCCGCTCAGATCACTTGGCGCTCCACCGCCGCAGGCACATGCTGGTTTGAGAAACGCTACCTGTTCCAGCCGAGTTTAAGAGCTGGGTCTCTTAACTACCCGGAGTGAATTCAGCAGGGCTGAATCCCCCTCTACAGTGTTAACAGGCAGGGCTTTCCCTGATGTCCATAACAAAAAATAATAACAGAAATTAAAAAAAAAAAAAGCAGGAAAAGAAGTGCCACTCTTCTCCTCGCCATCTGAAATTAACCCCGTTTGCCCCTCAGCATGGCTACCCCCTGAAAGTGTCATCACAATCACCTGGGAAATAGCAGCCAAAATGCTACAGGAATGGGCATTATTTTACATGCTGCGTCCTTTGACACAAAATGTTTATAGCTTGTATGTTTTCTCAGCTGTCGGACGTTTTGTTCCTGAAAAATCACTGCTGATTGGAGGATTAGATACGACAAACCAATGATGATGATGATGAGAGCAAGACCGCTAGACCTTTATTATCCCATCTTTTCCCCTTGTTTTGAATACCATCCGGCTGGTGTCAGCATTACACCAGAGCTGTGCTACAGACAAGCTGCGTGTGAGTAGACAAGAAGATTCTGCTGGAGAGGTCCCACTGTTGGATCTGAAGGGTCGCTTGAGCAGACTTTTGCAATAACGATGGTGGCATTTTAATATTGTACCACAATTTGTCATTATGCCCTAGAGGACGCCAGCCATTTAACCTTCTTCTTTTATCTTTTTTTTTTCCTTTCTTTCATTTTGTTGTTGTTGTTGTTGAAGTCTGTAAAATAAACAAGGGGCAACAGCATCTCTGCTGAAAGTACAATATTAAGTATCTGTATTTTACCATGGACTTATTTAGAACCGTTTTCTGATTTGTATAGAAAGACCCCATCTAAAAACTACTACCCCATTCTCAAAGTGCAGTTTTCTTTCATGCAGGTATCCTCTTCCCCACGACCAGTGTTTGAACACAAGGAAATAGTCAGATCTTATACTCGCTGGTACCAAGGTTAGTAGTGTAGCCATTCATGAAACAGAATTGAATGTACCAACAAACAAAACAGAGAAGAAACGGCTGCATCTCTTGCAGAGAAAAAGCAATAATGAGTAAAATGGCTCTCGAGACAATAATTTACTCCACACCAACAGAAGGGGGAGGTTTGCAGAAATAGCACGTAAAATCATTTAAGTTAATCTTCTGATGGTTTCACTGATCTGCTAGGTACCACAATTAAGTACTTTCATTTCCTTCAACATAATATTTGTGTCTGGAAAGCAAGATAGATAAAGGAAAGAGCTGATTGTTGAGCAGTCAGTGGATGAACTGTAAGTAGGAAGGTGAAATGGTTCTGCAGTGGTGCTCTGCAAGACATTAGGCTTCTCCCTGGGTGTTAGGGAATAACAAGATTTTGCCAGCTGCCTAGTATGATATAAATGGCCCTTTATATGGGTACCAGTGGCTGCCCCTGCTGGGATTTTCAATCCAAGCCTTTTCAGATTAAATAAAAGGAAGTTCTTGATCATTCCCATACAGCCCTATAATTGTGAACCAATTTGTATTAATTGAATTATGTAGGAAAGAGGGAAACTCTTAGCCACCAGTTGTTCATGCAAACGGAATAGTGGTTTTCTGTTTTCTTTCCTCACAAGGATCTGCCTATCCAGCTAAATTTGACAAAGAGGAGGCTTGGCAAGATTTTTTAAGTGTTGAGATTTTTATAGCTTAGAGATAAAATATGTATACATAAAGGTCTTTTGCAATGCATTTAATTCTGAATATTTGGTTCCAGGAATTGCACAGATTAAACTTGTGATGCCACTTGTTCATTTTTGAATGTTTGACCAGTCTGAATTAATTTCTGATTCCTGAAGTAACCGTAGTAATGTTGGGGGGATTCTGAAATCGAGGTAATCTTAAAGAAAAAACGGCAGAGTACCCATACAAGTGCTGAAAGCAATTACAGTTAACTGAGAATTAATATGACTGGGATATTACTTTATAACAGCATTCACAGGCCCCAGAGTTTGATTGTCTTTAAATATGTTCTTAATATTCCCCGGTACCGGATAGTTTATCAGCTCTCTGAAAGAAGAACTTCAATACTGTTAAAGCTCAGGCTCTCCTCTGCCGAGTGGTCAACAGAGAAACCCAAGACAAATTATTCGCAGCCATTGTGGGAAAAATGCCTCTATCAATTCCCATTGACTGTGTTGGTAATCAACTTTCACAAAATTCAGCAACGTTTTAGTATCTGGCTCCAAATCAGGAATGAAGCAGAGGCACTAAGTGTCTGTGCAAAGCATGAAAAGGCTGCAATGGATCAGGGCTTCTGGATAGGCCATGAGGCATCGTGGGGCAGCAGAACTGGGTCTTTACCACCAGCATTACTGCTGTTGGTTTAAAAAACTGGTTGTCAGTGTTGTGTGTGAGATTGTTCATGGATTACGTCTGAGGTCTGTCTTTTATGTACTTCAATATCGTCCCCTTAAATGGATCTGTCATTCTCAGCGTTTAGGGAAAGAAGTCAGGTCAGGTAGAAGTCAATTGATAAAATTATTTTCCTGCCCAAGAACATTTTACTGACTAATTACTTGAATAGCAGTAATTCAGTTGAAGAACCGATGGCATACAGAATTTCTTTCAGAATCTCTGATTTTTTTCTCCCATAAAAAATGAAGTTTATTTGACCAGAAGCTCTTAAGGCCATTCTGTTAGCGTGTAAGAGGAGCAGTGAGAGAGATAGTCTCTGATGCTATTCACAAAGGCAGGGTATAACTGGGAGAAACCAGTGTCCTCTTTGGGCTTCCTCTGTAGTCAATGAACAGAGAAAAACTCCTTCAAGAGAAATTGAGAGGCCTTAAATTTCAGCATTCAGCTCTGAATGCTGCCCTGAGGAGGAGCATTTGTATCACAGACCGTGGGGAGGCTTATCTCCCAGGGCTGAGGTTAGTCTGTGTGAATCCCTTGTCTTTCAGCTGCTTGCTCATTACTTTATGCATAGGAAACACTGCAACAGAAAGAGGGTCTGGTTTTATTCAAGAAACCCCAAAGAGATACAGGGATGAAGCAGCACTGACACCAAGGGACACAGGCACAGAGCGTGTCAATGGTAACAGAATGAAGCCAGAAGATAAAGGTTAGTGTACACTAAATTTTCTTCTTTCACAGGCAGGAAGTATATCCTCAACCTTTTCAGCACACGTGTAAGGGCTTTTCGTGCTGCTGTTACCTCTAAACAACTTAGACAACCAGCAGTAATCCACCACTGGGTTTCAAGTACCCAGTATGGTTCTTGGCAAGTTTCTCATTTGTACCAGCGCCCGCAGGCGTTGGCCCCAAATACTCTGTGAGGTTGTTTTCTGGTTTGTTTTCCCCTTCAGAAGTATTTTAAGAAAAGTTACTCTGTGGGAGGAGGGTGTTTGGATGTGGAGCTGATGCCCCCCAGATTCTCAGGGTAGCCTTCCATCAGTGGCTGTGGTTCAGACCAGCCAAACTTCTGTGCTTGTGCAAAGACTGAGGGCAATTGCTGCAGGGTAGTTTTCTCAAAAATCCTGGTATCCCACCACAGGTCTGTGACATTTCATAACTGTGGCGAAGGCTTAAATCATGTGTAGCACACAGAAATACCAGATCTCGTCTTGACACAACACAGTAGGTCCATCGTAATTGAGCAGTTGGGAGACACAAATATACAGTGTCCCGTTCTTTCGGAAAGACAGAAATTTATGCTTTTAAGTGTGAGTAGAGGATGGGTAATATCCTCTGTGCCCATTACAACTTATAAAGGAAACTATGCCACAAAGTGTCAGATTTCAGATGTTTCCAAAAAGATTCCAATGGGTTTGTCAGGACATCTCAGTAGCCAGCATTATAGGAAAACGTAATGAGCAAGCAGCTTTGATGCAGAACTTTTTAAATTTTATATTTTCAGTATTTTTTGAGGCACCTGTTTTATTCAGCACTGTAAAATTGGCTCATTGCAACAGCAGTTTATACTTGGGGATGAAGATGCAGTATTCCTTATTCTCTATCATGCTTACACAATTAATTAAATAGATTTAGACTAACTTGTATATATGATTATTTGCTGGAGTAATGTATAACAAAATTAACAGTGTTAAAAATTACATCAGTGGTGTTGATGTTTGGGGTAAACTCACAGTGCAGAGCATGGACAAATAGCTGGACAACCTTTCTCCCCTTTAATAATGGGAATAACAGTGATCATAAGTCTCGTTTTCCATTAGCCACATTGAAAATGTATTCTAGTTGCCATTTATAAATTTATCTTCTGATAATAAATGGTGTTTAATGGAAAAAATCTCTTTCTCCTTTATTGAAGGTGGGTACCTCAAAATCAGAGTAAGTTTCACCATTAATATCCTGCTTATTTTTTAGTTTGAACTTTGGTTTGGAGAGGTCAGCGTGTGAAACTGCATCTTCCACAGCAGGCAAGTCTAAAGATCGTTCAGTAAATCTGCCTTACTCCCGCATGCTCATCCATACACCCATGCATATAAACCCCAGCACTTCCGCATGCCTCCACCCATGTGCAGGTAATAAACAAGTTTATTTAAAAAAGAAAAAAAAACTCAGAAAAAGAAGAATTGGAAATAAACACTCTAAAAGAAAATACTACCTTCTTAAGAAACCAGCTCATGTTATTGTATTATGCCTTTGCCTGTGATTTATAACTGGAGAAGTGCACAAAGAAATTTAAAGATTGATATATTTTCACAGTCCCGATGTAGCGTAACGGTTGCTTTGTAATGTATACTTACGAAGTCAAGCCCATTGGTACCTTAAAAATGCTTGAATTCTGATCAATTTCCACAGTAAATCAGGTTGTAGTACAAAAATTTAACTATAAGGATACTGCATCTTTAGAAATCAAAAACACATTGAAAGTATTTTACTATATGTGTAACAGTTTAAATGTTCTGTAACACATGTGATAGTGGAAAAGTATTTTCAAACTCACAATTTTACATGGGATGTAAATAGGTTAAATGAAGTACATTTTTAAAAATTCTTTAGTTTTCAACAGGAAAAATGGTAAGATAATGCCTTGCAAAGCTTGACCACAAAACAGAAGAGGTAAATTATTCGGTTTTGTCAGAGCATGTTTTCTCTGCAAAATGGAGTGGCCACTTCTTTGCTGTTTCGCAGATCGTGTGCGATATAGCGAAGTCATATTGATTCCTTCAGTGTCAAAGAAGTCAACACTCAGAATGTCTTTGACTTGAATAAAGGAAAAAAACACTTAATCAAAATGAAAACCATATGAAAGGTTTGGGGGTTTTTTTGTGGAGTTTTTTTTTTTCCTTCTGGCATTTCACAGTGAAATGCAGATACAGTAACGGCAAACTCTCATTTGATTTTATTTCTGTTTGTATTTCCCTGACTACAATGCATCATGAGTAAAGGTTGCAGAGCTGAAATCGGCAGCTGCTCTTTGCTGATTCCAGGGGAGTTTAGTCTTCTAGGTACAGTAGCATGTCAGCAAAATCAGTTGTAGCAGGACAGTTGTGACACTTAAAATGCACATACACTTCAGCAAGATAGCCTAAAATCTATTTTAAAAGATGAAACAGAAACTGAAAGTGCCTGTAATTAGAGCTGATGGGATGTTCCTATACTTTTACACAGCAATAACTTAGGGGATTCTGTTAACAGTAAGGTGAAAATGAGATTTTACTTGGAAAACAATAATGCAGCACAGAAACAAACACAAAGTGCCATTTGTATATTCACATGTTGAGATATTGTGTTAGAGTTTTTAGTTATTTTCTCAGATAACGTCTGTCATGTAAGAAGAAAATTACTCTTAGCATACAAATGACTCACATCCGTATCGATTCTCAGTAGGTGTGAATGGAGGTCATTGTCAAGCAGTGTTTTAGGGGATTTCTTCCTAATTTATGTCTGATATGCCCACGTATCCAGGGTATTCTCTAGTGAAATAATCCAAAAACCAGCAATAAGCCCAATGGAGCTTTTTTAGGGTGTGTGGTAGAATGGGGATTCTCTTGAAAAATCCTCTGGATCAAACTCTGGAAACACAGAGTTCACCTTACGTCTCCTTTCTATTCATCAAGTAATGTTCATAGTATTTAATACCGTCCTAGAACTGGTTGACTTCAGGAGTGGACAAAATATATCACTTTTCTTTCTTTGGGGGACAAATGAGTGAAAAATTGGGGACTGTCAGTCTAGAGACTCTTTGAATAGCAAACAAGAAGTCGATATTCCTAAAATGGAGTAAGGAGATTTTTATATTGAGTGGCCTAAACATTTGCATCAATAGNTTTTTTTTTTAATCTGGTAGGTTTCTGTAAAAAAAAAAAATTAACTGCTGCTAATGGATTCTTAAAATAGCAGTGTAATGCCATCCTCCTTACTTCTTCTGTTTCTAAAAATGAATTTATTGGAGATCAAAATGTAACTGGTTGTCCTAATACCTTTGCCAAGGAAGATTGCTTTCCATCCTCTAGATTTGTACCTGTCATTTATTCAGGCAGAATTTTGTATTTGAAAAATTCCAGATTTTGCCTAGACTTTTGCTACCATCAGTGGTTGCTGCTGGAGTGGGAGGATGGTTGTTTGGTTTTTATTCACTGAGGCAGGATTCTGTGTGCATAAAGATGCTCATATACAGAAGAAGGTGTAGGTGCACAAAAAATAGAAAAGCACATGGACTCACATGTGAAGACCAGACGTTTATGCACTCAGGTTAATCATGTGACCGGACGGCGAGTTTAGTAACAACTTATTTTTAAATGTTAGCCACTAGCCCATCAGAACATGCATATACTTATTCTGTCATCCTGAGCTTAATCTCCAGATATTAAGCACATAAAAGAACTCAATTCATGCTGGGGATTTTAGGAGGGCACCAGGGAATGTGTCATCAGAAGGACAAAGGAAACACTAGTTTCTTACCTCATACCTGAGCCATTGTTGGAGAGGAGGGTTTGGTTCTTTGTTCTGGAGCAGTAAGACTGCAAGGAGGCACCCTTAGCAGCTTGCAGTGTTGGGAGGTTTGGCTGACTCTAGCCCTACGTGTGTTAGTTCTTGTGTAGGAAAGGGCACCTTGTCTTCACCGTCCCAAAATGAGCCAGGCTTTTTTTCCTTCTTTCTGAAAAACAAATACAGAGTTGGTTTTTCTCAATTTTACTCATTTGCCAGCGTACCTCTATAGCAGCTTGTGCTTACTGACTTTAAATTACGAAATAAACTGAGTTGCCCTTTTAGTAATTTTTAGATTATTCAGTACACAGTTGTTCAGTCCTCCAGACAAGCAAAACTGTGAATGTGAATTTTAGCTATTATGAAAATAAGACTTGAAAAAATTATTTGAGGTCCCATTGACCGTATGTGTGACCTGCAACATCTTCCCCAGCTCAGTCTCAAAAGTTTCAGTGAGCCAAGATGCTGTCAGTTATAAAAAGTGAATAGTGGTTCACACTTTGACTTGCTAAACCTTGCTCCATGCTGTGACCTCTGCATTTAAAAAACAATAGTTCAGTGTCTGGTAGGGGATGACAGGTGATGGCTTTGATGTATTGTCATAAGCATGAACCGTGAAATACAGAAGTAGGTTCAGATACTGCTTTTCTCCCTGTTCCTGCCTTTCTAGATGTAAAGAGCTTCTTTGGAAAGACAATTTGAGCCATAATCTTCACGGCTGAACTAATCTTTTCCACAGTTCAGAGTTCATGTTGTTATTTCTGGTTTCAAACTATTTTTCACTGCTACATTTGCATCTTATTTTTCATTTTAAAAAAACATGGTTTATTTCTTTCATTATTGTCCTATACATTGCTTCCTTGATAATGTAAGTTCTCTGCTGAACACCTACACAGTATGCTCTCCTGACCTGCTGTCTGTCCCTAAAAAGTTATATTTCCCATTTGCACTTACAATAGGATATACACAGAGATAGTAATGAATTACTTAAGTTTCATGCACCATCAGCCTTAAGACCTTCAACCCACACACAGACATGCGCATTCGTACACTTCAAGTGAAAGAGAGATTTGGACACTGCTGTCAACATGTGGGGTCAAAAATACCATTACGTTGGAAAGTTCTTTCAGCTGTGTTTAGGAAGAAACAACAATAATGAAAAATAGCATTCTTGGCCAAGTCACTTATGGACGAAGCAAATTCCCTTATGGCATTAGTTGAATGAAATCCTAAGGATGGGGTTGCCTTTGGCCCCAAATTGTTCCTTCTAATCAGGTCGTTATCGTTGTATGAACCAATGAGTGTTCATTTGATCCTCCTGTGTAAAAATACAAAAACATCCCTTAGTTTACAAAGTGATTAATTTGGGACTGAAGCTTCACAGCAATGGAATTAGTACGTACAGCACCTCAGTCTTTTTCCTAGATCAGATGCAAAAGGGAGGGTCACTATTGGTAACCCCATAGAGATAATTGTGTCAATAGGGGTCCTACGCTTAAAAGGAATAAAAATACCAGTGCTAGCAAGCAAACATATTAGTTTCTTAAGTCTTTTCTTTTGCCTTCTTTTCAAAAGCTTTTAAATGCAAAAATTACTTTTCTTCAAAAATAAAAGTAATCATCTGAAGATCTAATTTCCCAATAGTTTTCTCTGCATTTATATACTATGTAGTGTTTAGGCAACACCTATGTTATAAGTTTATTAATATTATGTAAGTGTTGTTCTTGTATTTATGTATAGTGTATGTATTGTAAATATACTCAGAGCTTTTTTTCCTCTTACTGTAAAATGGTGATTTTTGCCCTATGATAATGTAAAGGGAGTCCCCTAATGAAACTCTGTCAGAGGATGATTATTCCAGTCTATTCTCAAAGATTTAAATGAACAAGTGTTATCGTTTTTAATGGTGTCTCAGACATATTTTGTTGGTGCATTGCTTTTCTGTATTCAACTTTCCTATGAATTGAGCTGTGAATTGAAATAGAGTTTAAACCTTTAAATGTATGCATTTGTATAATTATCTGAATGGAGGCATGAAGGTTAAATAAAGCATTTTGTATGGAACAAAACCCCTAATTATTACTGTGGATGACTCAAACCTTCTGGAATACCTAGTTATTAACTTTTTTAAATTAAACCTTTGTTAAAAAATCTTTTCTATAAACATACAGTGATTTTTTTTAATGGAATGTTTGCTTAAGAAATGGATTCTACTTGCTTTTCTGATTTTTTAAAAGCCATCATATAGAGTAGACATTCTTTCGTCTTTCACAGTGTTTGTGCATCTGTTGCAAAGCTGGAACAAATAAAATAGCACTCAGCAGTATAAACAAAAATGTCCTGGGATGATATAAAAGTATTTTGCATTACCATATAACCTGAGTTATATAGTAATGAACCTGGAGCTGTGTGTCTGTCTCTGATTCTTTCTCTCTCCTTTCCCTGTGTGTTAGCTGGCGAAGTTAACGTGCAGTGTGCCTAAGATAGCCGAGAGGGGACTTGTCCAGTCTACCTCTAAGTAAAGGAACAGCTCCTGAAGCAGGGCAATGGTGCACTGGAACCATCAGCTTCATACTTAGTTGAGGAGGGTTGGTATTTGTGATTGCTCCTAGGGACGTTTCGAGGCCCGTGGGCTTCTCCCTTGTGTCTGACCATTCCACAAAGAGCCTTCCTTTGTGTTTGAGCAGGTCTGTAGGACAACAGTGGATATCAAGCTAGAGGCTGAGAGCTGCATTTCTTTACCCCAATGGTGAAATTTTGCCTTAAATGTGAATATTCCTTTTCCCTTGCATTTCCATCCACTTCCTTTTAGCCGATATGATCATTTATCTGATGAAAACCATAGTGTTACATGGTTACAGGCAGAGAAACAAGTAAACAAAGTTATTATTTGATTTGGAGACCTCTGAGCCTTATCAAGAGATGTGTCTAAACCAAAGCCGTGCTAGAACAGATCTTGAATCTCTCAAACCACTGATGACTTTTAAAATCAGATAGTCCTACTGGCCCTTCCAAAGCACTTTTCCTTTCCACACAGTAAGTTTTTTGTTCTTCCTTAGTGTCCTGCGTGTGTTTGATATCTTTTTTTTCTCCCAACAGTGCCATAAGTGTAAAACGCATCACTGCCTGTTTAGTCTGACTTCTCCAGCGAACGCCCACATCGTCCACTGCCCTGACCCAGGGTCTGTTCCTGAAAAGTTATTTCTTCCACTTGCACAAACAACAGCTCAATTGTCATCTAGTGGACCCCCCCCTTTTTCTTTTCCTTTGTTACTGAACGGTCTGTTCGGAGTGAAAAGTTGGCACGTGGTGTTTCGTACACCATACGTGGCATGTCTGGCTCTCTGTGGGAGTGACGAGCAGCAGCCGCTTGTAACCACCTTCAACTTTGCACATTGAGTTGCTGGACCAGATAAGCACAGTCCCCTCTGTACGTGCAGAAACAATCAATCACATCGGTATCGTCCTTGAACCTGGGGAGACTGCCCGCCTCCTGGATGGAGCTCTGGCAGTGCAGACTTTCACCCGTGGGTTTACAATGCTATTCCTCATCAGCATGCAATAGGGAGGCACACCTGTACGGGAGGTTTGGCTGAAAGACCTGCTCGCTGTACTCCGGCATGCTGCACTGTGACCTGGTGGTGTGAGGTTTTGGTTGGGAGTTGAAAGGGCGAGGCTAGGGAAGCCAAATTTTGGTGGTTGCTGAGTATTTGTCCTTTCCAAAGAGGAGCCAGCCCTGTGGGGTAGACTGCTCCTGGACGTAATCGGTCTCCAGCAATGCCTGTGGTGCACGCTATGGAAACATGTCCCTTACCAACCCTCCCATCCTTGCAAATCAGGCAAAGTTATACCCTTGTAATAGACAAAGAACCAAAGGCAATCGACTGAAGCTGGAGTGACTCAGTAGTAGAGCAAGAAATGACAGAATCACAGAATGGCTGAGGTTGGAAGGGACCTCCGGAGGTCATCTGGTCCAACCACCCTACTCAAGCAGGGCCATCTACAGTTGCCAGGACTGCTCCAAGGATGGAGACTGCACAGCCTCTCTGGGCAACCCGTGCCAGGGCGCGGTCACCCTCACAGTAAAAAGTGTTTCCTGATGTTCAGAATAGTACCTAACCATTTCAGGTCCCTGCTCTCTCGCTTTAGCCCTTAGGCAGAATGGTCTCCCTCATGAAGGTTTCGACCCAGTCCGTAACTGGCCAATTTTTTTTACCCTTTTTTTTTACCTGTTTTTTTTCCCTGAGAGGCCCGGAATAGCAGCAGTAGCCACTACCCTTCCTGCTGAAGCATACTAACGAAGGCATTTACTGCCTCACGTATTTGTCTTAGCAAAAATATATAGCCCATAATAACTAGGGCTGCCACTTACAGAGGAATGAATAACCAGATTTAGCCAGTAAGCTCAAATATGTCAATATATTTTATCCTTCATGTTTTTGTTTATATCTTTACACAACCTTGCTCACAGGTGTACTGTGCCCTTTCCTGGTTATCTTTCTCATTTGCTGGGGATATTGATCTATAAAATCTCCTTGTAAAATATTTCAAATAAATTCTTTTTTTTTCTGGGGTGACTTCTCTATGCCTGTATTTTTGGGCTTGTACAGAATATTAACAGACAGAAACTAACAATAAAGTCCAGAAAGGACTACAAAAGCAAACAGCGAAACCAAGACACTTACAAAGCTCTATAAATCTCTGCTGAGCTCGGGTTGCTGTTTAATCTTTATATACAGGTACGTCTCAAGGTTATCTGCTCCTGAGGGGTTCACTGGAGGCTTTTGTGATTTGTCATCTGCTCAGCTCCTTATCAGTCAAAGGTATTTCCCCTTGTAACATTTATTATGGGCTCTCCCCTGTGTTTCTTACTAATGCGATGCCGTGAAGAGGCTTTGGTATGCAGTCTGTAAGGAGTTATTAAATTTCCCTCTCCTGTGATCAACGGGATCATAAATGTGACACGTGGCGTAGCGTACGTGGCGCCGCTGATGGCTGAACACCGTCACTGGGTACTGAATGAAAACAAGGAAGCCTGCAGCTCTGGAAAGGAGTTTTCTGTCTCCGTCCAGCAGTCTCTGGCTGGAAAAGAAGTATAGTTAAATACATTCATTAAATACGTCATGTATGTAGAAAAGAAACTACTGCAAATGGCATAAATCAAATAACCATTGTCACACCTTCGCTAACACACTGGGTCTGATTCTGAGGCAGAAAAATCTCAACCCTTTCCACCAGCATGAGTGTGGCCATCCTGCCATGCTGTTTCATTTCGACAGAGGCGAATCCGGCCCTGGCTGATGCAACCACGCGTCGCCACGTCCGAGGAACCAGCAGACTTGGGAGAGGATCGTGCTGAAATGGCACGGAGCCCATCTGTGTGTGGCTGAGGCCAGGATGGCAGGGGATTTCCTGGGAAACAGCTTCCTCTCCTGCCTCCACAGCCTGGTGGAAACGTGTTGGAGCCGCCAAAAGAGAGGGCTGGCTGCTGCGGGAAGTGGGATGCAACTGTTCCCCAGCGATTGCTTTATCCAGCAGATAAAGCTGCTTTAATTCCTCATTTGTTCTTAAATACCGGTTATGTCTACATTGACGTCAGAGGTCTGACTGGTAGCACGTATAGGCATGCAAGTACATATATATATCTGCGTAGTACATACATATATATATATATAAACACACAGATGTGCATGCACTGTATGTATATATACATGTATGTACTGACTAGCTCCTTCTAAAGGTAGTTGGGGTACCTCTACGAATTCATGCCTGTGGGCACCAGGAGCATTACTGGGAATGTCTTAGGAGCAAAGTGTCCATGTAACTATGCAAAAGCTGCCTAGCAGTTTTGAAGCCCTTTATTTTAAGATGTTAGAACCGAAAGGCCAAGGGGAGGAAACGAATGCTCAGACTCCTTCTGTGCCTGTCCCCCACACCTGAGCTGGTGCTTCAAGGGGTGCCCCCCAGACCTGACCTGTTCTCATCTCCCCGACAGGCAGCATGAGCTCAGACCGAGCCCAGACTGCAAAGTTGGTAGAGGACAACATGCCCTGCCCAAATAGGGACACCAGGTCACCCAGACAGCCCGGGGTCATGCACGCAGCACCACCACCACGGCACCCAGGCGTGGACGGAGGCAGATGAGGAAGATGCAGAGCCCCGGGGGACAGCAGGGACACAAAGCAGAGATTTTAGCCCTGGCCATACTAGGAGCCGTGTCTCGCACTCAGGCTGGCAGATGGGTTCGCAGGTAAGTGGTGTGAGCGGGAAACCGGGGGCTGCTCCTCAGGTGCCTCCTCTCTCCTCCAGCAAGCAGAGGTCTGGTACGTCCCTGCTTCCAGGGGGAGTCACAGAATGGAGGTACTTCATGGTACCCAAAAGCCTGGGATTAGCTGAAATGAAAATGATCTCTGTACACGCAAATTGGTAACACGGCTGCTTCAGTCGGCTGGTGAAGTATGCAATCTGTTTCTGAGGCGTTTTATAAAAAATTAGAAAAGGCTGGTAGAGGATTTCTGTGGAGCTTTTTGGTTCTGATTACTCATTTATTTGCAAACGATCATTTGTACCATCTGGGGCTTTTCAGTGTAACTGAGAGTAAACTCTGAGCTTCCCAGGACTCTACAAACGTGCCAAGAAGGGAAGACTGCAAAGGCTTTTAGAGCAAATAAAACAAAGGAAGAAAAGCAGCCCGTTGTGACGAGGCGGGGGGAGGAGAATGCGGGGACGGGGCCCTTTTCCTTCCTCAGCCTTGCTTTGTTTCCCATTTTGTTTGACATTTGTAGTCAAAGCCTCAGCACCTTTGCTTTAGTTATAATAACTTTGCTGTAGTTATTACATGAGCCTCCACAGATGTACACACAACCCAAGTTTCTAGCCTCCGGCACTGACCGCTCCCCAGACAAGATGCTTGTTCCTCTACCACGGTACGTGTGATTCTGCAAGTTTCATTTATCACAAAGCAGCAGTACAGACACAAGAAAAGTACAGCGGGAGCCAGGGGCTCAAGACGAGGTTTGGCACACAGTACATCAACAGCAGAAAAGGCTTATTCCTTGAGCTTTCATCCCTAACAACATCTGGGAAGACGAATGTAAAACTCAGTCACGGTTACTGCAAATTAAAATAAATTAATAACCTGCCAAGTGTGGGACAGAAGTGCTACAGTCTTTTTTTTTTGTGGGAAAACTAATGTGGCCCTTTGGGACTGATAGCTTTAGTTTGATTCACATTGATGGCTGTGTACCCATAAATTTTAAGTAGGTTTCACGGCTCAAAATATTTTCCTTGACTATCCTAGTGGGGAGGTTGTGGGTAGGAAGTAGGGACGGCATTGCCAGCAATTTCGAGCTTGAATTCAGCTCAGAGCAGTAGTCACCAAAGGTTCGTTCACTCACAGGAACGGTGGTGATACCCAGTAGATGGATAGCCACTTATCAAAGACACAGTGGAAGGTGACACCTCACTGTAGGTGGCAGAAAAGGCTTAATTAATAAATATATGAAACCAAATTTTTTTTTTCTTTGTTATTCCTTTTCTATTTCTGATTTGGGCTGCTGCTGGTAGATTGAAAGACTGTCTCTGCAGCTCAGCGCAGCAGGGCTGGGGTGCAGCCCCTGGTCCCAAAGGCATGGGGTGAAGGCTGGCCCATGTCCACACCTCTTGGTGCCAACCCCTATTAAAGGCTGGCCATGTCCATGCTGCATAACACATGGAGCTCTTTTGGGCCCTGTGTGGGCGTACCCCTGTGCCACAGATTATTTTCTCTGTGTTTTCCTGCGTTCAGAGGGTCTGGGGCAGGGGCTGGGCTCTGCTGCATGCCGCTGCAGTCCTGGTTTATAGCTGCAAGAGGAGGAAGGCTGTGCACACTCTCAGGTGTGGCAGCAGGGCACGGAGCCTGCGGGAATGGTGTGGGAGCGCAGCAGAGGCAGCTGGGCTCCGTGCTCTGCGGTGCCTGCCCCTCCACGTGAGCGGTGCTGGGTGGGTAGGCTCCCCGGAGCCCAGGATGACCATTTTGTTGGAGGAGCGGAGGCTTTGGAGTCCCTCAGGCACTCCCACCAGAGAGGGTAGAGGGGTTACCACCCAGGTTGGTGCTGAAAGATTGATCATTTAAGCTGTTTAGCAGGAATAATGAGCATGAGTGGCAGGAGGTGACACAGACAGAAACTGTAACATTGTGGTGTGCTCTCAAGGTGAATCTCCCCTAAAACGTGAATCACTGATTCCTGTTCCTAGACGTCTCCAGGGAGTCCTCTGTCACTTGTGGCAGAAGATTTATCCTTGTCCCAAATCTGCCTCAATCTGATGTTTTTCTTCCAGAGTCAATTTATATAAAGTAGCAGATTTGGAGCCGTTTGGCTCACTTCATGCCAAAGCCAAAGGCCATGAAACGCATCTTGTTCCCCGTGCATAATGTCTAACATGGGTCTTATCTTTGGACTACACGTACTATGCTGACTGCAGTGGCACCTGCATGGGACACTAAGCTTAATTAAAGTTCACAAAAGACCTGGATGGGAAGTATTTAATAACTCTCATGTATTATATTTAGTTATGATGATAATAATATAGTAGCTAGAGTCTGAGCTGGTGCTTTTATATGTGGGAGGAGCACAGGATGCAGAACTCGGAGTTTCTCAGCATCCTTTTGCAAACGGCTGTGTTACTCACAACCACAAAAAGCACCACTGGGTAATACAAGTCACTGGTTCCCGCTTGGGGAGGCAAGTCTCACACCACGCTTGTTAGCCCAAGTCAACAGGTTTTCTGGCCTTTGTGCAGGCCCAGTGTTACAGAGATTCAGCTGGGTCTATCTGAGGTTGCTGTCTTTAATTCCTACCTAGCAGAGGGTGGTGGGCCTGGGGGGAGAAGAAAGAGGTAATGGCAGTAAGAAGAGGTGGTAAGGCACCTGTAGCATGAACCAAGGATGAAGAAGTAGGATAGGAAGTCAGGAAAAGGGATGAAAGGACACAGGGCAGTATCAGTAACCCTGGGGCTGAGATGAGGGTGAAGTATGATTATACAGTGACCCTAGGGGCCAGGGTTGGGGGGAAAGTGGTCAGTGGCAGCACTGAGATTCGGAAATAATTAGGCTGTGAAACACTGAATCAGATGCTGCCAGACATAACCATTTATACCTTCATTACGCCCTTATCTGTACGTCCCACATAAAGCTTTTTAGAAATGGCTTTGCAAGCTTTGTAACAATTTTTGATGCTGGTGGTTTTCTCCTCTTTTAAAATACGGTTCCCTACAACCAAGATTCAAACTAAACAAAGAGAGAAAGACATATTTCAAAAACTTGTACAATCTTATCTGAAGTGCATTTTGTATCCCATGTGAAAATCTAGGTCTTCCCATTCTTTTGTAGTATAAAACCAGTATTTCTAATCCTAGTGGGCAAGACCATGAGCCACAGGCTTAAAGGTTCAAATCAACATCATCAAGTGAAGTAAATACTGCAAGAGTGACATTTATTTATTTTTTATGACAGGTGGTTTAAGTTTCTGAAAAGATTGGAAGTTGGGCTAACTCTTGAAAAGCCTGTATGAAATGACTTCAGGTCCACAAGGAATGTTTTCTTGTTTGAAATTGTGTTCTAGTCCAGTTTTAACTGAAATCATGGATTTTAGACATTTTTAGTGAACTTCAAGGAAGCCCCCTCGGCATCTGCCTGGAGATACTGAGCTTTTCTTGTTTTCACTGCTAACAGAAAATGGTGATAGTTGACAAGAATGTGTATTCACTAAGAAGCTGCCAGGGATTCATAGGGTCCAAATAATTGATACCACTTAGGGATGTGAAAACCTTCATGAGCTCACTAAGTAGGTATTGAAATGTCTTGGCTGGATAAGTGGAGCTCCGTGAACCAACACACTTTCGAAAGAAACTCTCTTGTGGTGAAAAATGGTTGACCGATGCTCATCTTAATGTGAACGAGTAGATTATGCAGTCCAAGACTGTCAAACAAACACGAATTAGATTCAGCCTAATTGTACAACTTTCTGTTCGTCTCCTGGGCATCCTCTCTGCATAGGGGGCAAAGATGCCACAGATTGAACCTGCAAGATTGAGAAGTGTATGTATCATGGTTTTATTCTGTGTTTCCATGCAGAGGTACTGTTTCATATTTTAAACGTGCAACAAAAACAAAGCTTGCAACAAAAAGAGAAGTGGTGGCCCCAGTGCTTGACTGTAGCACGAGCTTGAACTCCGGTGGACTTATCATGTATGTTTAACCACAAGACCAGTGACATGTCAGCAGTTTATGGACTGGAAAACAAAGCCATTAAGTTCTTTTGGCATTGTGTTTCTCACAACAAAAGAAGGTCTGAAGAAAGGGAGTTACAAAAATGTGTTTTACACTGGAGGCCCATTAGCTCTATTGGTCGGAGAAACTGCTTTGCAGCCTCCACCTGCAGTATTGTGTGCGAGGGATTTATTTTATGCTCTGTTCATCACAACAAACAGACCTCCCGAGTAGCAATGTGTGTTCTTATATAAAAGATAATTTGGGGGCTCTGAAGACTTGAAACTCAAATTTGGTCATAATTATTAGAAGGTCACCTAGGAATTCTGGAGCAGTTTGTTTATCCTGATTGCAGCCTGCTAGGTCCAAGAAAATACACTTAATTCAATCCAGGTGACTCTCCGTTAAATATAATCTTGTCTTAATTGGTGCCACCTTGACCTCTACTTGTGAAGTCTGTTTTGTGGTCTACAAGTCTAGCTTTAAGTGCTCAAACACACATTTTTCCATCTGATTCCCCATGATTTCATTATGACAACAACATGCTTCATACCAGGCACTCCAGTGTGTGTGAAATGCAGGGAAGGTTTGGTAACGAGACCGCGTCCGAGCGGGATGGCGGTTGATTCCTCAGGCTGCTGGCCATGATGGGGTCTGTTACTCATGCCCAGCTTAGTTATCACAACCTTTAAGATGTCCAAGATCAAGAGATCAGTGAGTGATTCAGAAGCACTGCTCGCTGGGGCTGCCAAATCCTGGCTGACTCTACAGCCCGTGGAGAGTAATGCCAATGTTAATTAGCCTGGCTAGTCTGGCGAGTGTGTATGGTGTAACTACTACACCCTGTTGAAAAGTCCAGGTCTGGTGGATAGCAGGAACTGAGCTGACCTGAAAACGACTCACTCCCCCCAACAGAGAGGTCCCCATGTCCAATTTATGTGACCACCGAGTAGTCTGCATGCACCCCATGAGTTTCAGTTTATGACGTCCCCCCTGGTGCGCTCTCTGCCTTGAGGTAACCCTCTTAGCCTGGCAGCCCTATAGCAGGCTTGAATTCACCCTAGCGGGGCTCTTTCCAGAAGACCTCAGCCTCAATGATTTGACACTTTAGCACTGCTCTAATGAGGGGAGTAACAGGAAGGTTGAGGAGCTGCTACAAAGTGGTGGACCGAAGAGCCTTAAGAACCGCAGTTCAAAGCAGTGCATCTGATGCCCTCCTCTTGGCATCAGAGCTTTTAATCTGATCTGGCATTTCAAACTGATGAAAAGATTGCGTTGAATTTCCATTTCTGACAGTGGCAGAGAAACAGAAGCTCCTTTATTTTGCCAAAAGCCGCAGTTTCCATTCTGGGAAGGAATACAGGAGTTAAGTAGCCTGTATCACGGGCAATAGCCAAGAGGGAGCTTGTCATGTTTGATCAATTGCTGGTGGTAGGAGATTTTCTGTGAAATGCGGTAAAAAAAAAATTGACTCAACCACTGACATAAATTAATACACTAATGATATTAAACCTTGGCTCCAATGCTGGCTGCTGCTTCAGAAGGCTTGAAAAACTGAAGTTCTGAATTATGTACCAAACCCAGGCCACCGATTCATCTGGCAACGTTTACAAATGTCATATCAATGCTTTGCCAGTGAAGAACAAAGTAGAAACACTGACAGGTCCCAGCAAGCTTGGAATAGATAGAAATTGGATGGAAATTCATGTGGAGTGCTTAAAACAGGTATGATCTGGATTGAGCTGTAGGTCAGCGTCTCAGGTACTTTACACAAGCAGGAGGTTTGAAAGCTTTCAGGTATATTGGATGAAAATCAGTACTATTACTAAAACTGCACCACATGGCATAAAGAAGCCAAGCACTGCTTGATACACTGCACAAACATATTCATTGTCAAGATAATATAAAGTGTATTTTATATGCAGCATTTTAATAGCACCTACATTTTGCACAGCAGAAGGCAGATATTTTGGCTTGCTTTCAAAGCCACAGCTTCTGGAGTCATGTGGCACTGTGAGACGCAGCTCCCATTTCGGCTGGGGGCAGGAAATGGTCATTCTTGGGGCCACAGAGAAAATTTAAAAATTGAAATTGTTCAAGAACAGAGAAGGCAAATAGAAGGAACAGATTTCTACAGTGTTATTGTTTTTAAGCCAAGTTCAAAGTTTGAACCCTAACATGAAGATTTTTATTATGATATTGATAATGCTACCTGACAGCTTGGAGTAACCTGAGTAATTAATATCCTAATGTACTTTATTACAGAAAAGATTTCCATGTTGCTGCCCAAGAGTCACATGCAGTTCCTGAAGCAAAATTTGGGATCTTCAGCTTCCAAGTGGTGTTGTGGGATTCAGCATGTGCCACTTTAAGGCACCTGGGTTGGATCTTATTAGAGGAAAGGAAGACCTGAGTGTCGGAGATGGGTGGGGAGAAATGCGAGACCTGTTAAATCTACCTAAAAAGAGATTAAGAGAGGTTGCAAGGTCCTGGAACAAAGGTCTCCTGAGCAACATTGGTGCAGGGAGGCAGCACAGGGGACTCTGCTTTTCAGGGTATGTTTAGAGGAATCAGTTTAGAGGCCAACCAGCAAGTGTGTGCTGTGACTTAAATTTCTTTTTGGAAAGCTTAGGCAGAATGAAGGAGTGATGGGTAGAGTGAAGAGGTGGATCAATACTGCCATACATCATGTTGACAAGACATGGCCAAACCTCTTCTGTGGCCTGCAGATTGTGCCAGTCTGCTATTTTGAGGCGTTACACAAATAGATAACCAGAAACTCATCTGTGCCAATGGATCTCACTACAAGCCAGGCTTCAGTCCCGCTGTGACTGTCTCTGTTGGTTTAGGAGGAATAGGTCACCATTTCACCTGGGAGTGCCCCCAAAGTTTGCCCCCAAAGCCCATGTGGACATGCTGACCTCACTGGGTTGCAGCTATGGAGTGTGGCAGCAGTGCTAAATCAGGATCTGGGGCCAGAGGAGGCCAGGCATGACTCCCCACTGGAGAAAGGGTAGGAAGGAAGCTCATACAGGCAACTAGTTCAACAGGGTCTTATTTTGTGCTGGGTCCAATCCAGCCACATGGTTATGCCATGGTGACCTGACCCCCAAGCTACTCCAGAACTGCTTTAGCTAAGCTGAAATTATTAACAAACTATTGCCAGATCCCTCAGATACATACTGTTTTTCTTTTTATATTCAACTGACCGTGGTTTCCAAGCACTCTTTGAGCACAGAAAAGCATCATTCATTATGTAGTTGTATTGTTCCCTGTTTAACAGATGTATTTCCAAAGGAGTTGAAATTCACCTGGCTGGTGTTTTCTTTCACAGTAGCTTTGGCTTCCATGGTACTATGCCAAGAAAGACATCTTTATTTGTGCCCTTAACTATCAGTGGTGTCAGCAAATTACTGGCAACAGCACATATTAGTGTCTTCATCAGAGTGAGGATTTATGATGTCACCACTAAATCCATCAGGGTCATTACATCCTTATAATTCATAGCTGACTCTTGAACACATGAAAGGAATGGCGATGTGCCAGCTAACAAAGAATAATTGTGTTACTTACCTCAGCCATGATAATTTGCTTAAATAATAAAAATACGCTGGTGCAACAAGGAAAATTAATGCACTGATAAACACAAAGGAGAGAAACACGGAAGTACTGAGCAGTACATTAAATACCCCTCTTTTTAGCAGCACCATTTTCAATTTCTGATATTTCAAGCTGATGGAAGCTTTGATCAATATTTACACTTCATTCAGTCAAGAGGAACATGGTAGCATTATTTAAATTTCATTTTATAACCAAAAGGATGGCAGTACTGTATGGCAGGAGAAAATTGTATGGGCAGCAAGTTGCAGTCATTCCATATTTTTAATGCAAAATTGGTTGACTATGCCTGAGAAAGGATATTAAGTGGGTATTCCAGAAGCCTAATTTCATCTGGGAAGGAAGCTGAGATCGCTGATGAAAGGAATTGCTAAAAACAGGCCCCCAGTGTAGATTTCTGGATTCTTCACTGCTCATGTCAGGCACACCTTTTCTTTGAACTTTTTCTCAATGAGAAAAGATTCACAAAGATGGGAATAGTAGAGCTAATCAGAAAATGGCATTTCTTTTCCCATGAAAATATTATTATCACCATTATTGGCCGAGCCCAGAGAGTGGTGGTGAATGGAGTGAAATCCAGTTGGCGGCCGGTCACGAGCGGTGTTCCCCAGGGCTCGGTTCTGGGGCCGGTTTTGTTCAATGTTTTCATCAATGATCTGGATGAGGGGATTGAGTGCACCCTCAGCAAGTTTGCAGATGACACCAAGCTGGGCGGGAGTGTCGATCTGCTCGAGGGAAGGAAGGCCCTGCAGAGGGATCTGGATAGGCTGGATCGATGGGCCGAGGCCAATTGTATGAGGTTTAACAAGGCCAAGTGCCGGGTCCTGCACTTTGGTCACAACAACCCCATGCAACGCTACAGGCTTGGGGAAGAGTGGCTGGAGAGCTGCCCGGCAGAAAAGGACCTGGGGGTGCTGGTCGACAGCCGGCTGAACATGAGCCGGCAGTGTGCCCAGGTGGCCAAGAAGGCCAACNTCTCGCTCTCCACAACTACCTGAAGGGAGGTTGTAGGGAAGCGGGTGCTGGACTCTTCTCCCAAGAAACTAGCGATAGGACGAGAGGAAGTGGCTTCAAGTTGCGTCAGGGGAGGTTTAGATTGGACATTAGGAAGAATTTCTTTACTGAAAGAGTGGTTAAGCATTGGAACAGGCTGCCCAGAGAGGTGGTGGAGTCGTCTACCCTGGAGGCGTTCAAAAAAGGTGTAGACGTGGCACTCCAGGGCCTAGTTTAGGAGTCATGGTGGTGTTAGTTGATGGTTGGACTTGATGATCTTAGAGGTCTTTTCCAACCTTAATGATTCTATGATTCTATGATTCTATTATTATTATCATTATCATTGCTTTTATAAGGACCACTGCAAAAGCAGAGTTTTGTTTCCAAACTGCAAAATGTTGTCTGGAAAGTACCATTTTCTATATGGAAAAGGTATCAAGGTTCCTCATAGGAACTGTACCCGGAGTGCTTCTATGAGCTGAACACCGTAGAGAACGTCACTCATGCAGTGCTGTTTCTTGCTAAACTGCCTCATGGGCCTCTTGGCTGTTGTGAATGACGGGAATGTAGTCCAAGCAACACACCTGGAGAGGAGAATTAGGGCACAAACAGATTTCTGTGGGATAATGAAGCAGTCATCTTGGGATCTACACACTGAAGATTTTTAATTTGGAAAGTATCCATTATTGAATCAAAATATCTTTGGTTTTTTGCACCAGAAAAAGCCTTTTCCCCTCTTTCTCTACTCTCCACCCTGAAAACTGTCTTTAAAAAAAACCTTTTCACTAAAAGCCAGCCTCAATGGAACACTTTCAGTCAATTCAAGCGAACGTGTTTTTGATAAAACAGACTTTGGTAAAGCAAACTGAAAGGGAGGAGCGTATACCGAAGACATTTGCCATATTAACCCATGTCTAATTTATTAAATGCTAGAAAGGACTCTGTGGTCAAATAGCTTTACTTTTCAAAACATCACACTTAAACTCGGAGGGATGGGGGAGAGAGGGAGAAAGGAAGGGGAAGCTTGGTGTAAGAAATCATCTATACAAGCTACAAAGGCTGCCAGACAAAATATTAGTCTTCTGTTAAATTATACAGTGCGATATGGAAACACTTGCATTCCTCTCTTAGTTTCTGAAAGGCAACGAAAGAGAAAAATACCAACAAAGAAACTGAACCTCAAAAGCCAAAGGCAGGGTTGGTATTCTCCACTCCATGGTAATCCCCAGTTTACACCAGCTCCCAGTTTGGTCCCCAGTGCCAAGGGATGGTAAAGTCCAGTGATTTCACTACCCCTATCCTGCAGCCTATGAATCAGAGACATTGTATTACCGCCAGGAAAAAGGAACCTGTTGAAAGAGATGTGCTCTGTAACCATGGCAGTCATCAAGAGGGTTACAAATTTAAAGCACGTTAGTGAGTAAAGCAAAGCAAAGCAAACTGTCGGCATAAGCATGTAAAGGGGAAAAATCCAGAGGGAGGGAGACTACTGCGGTGATGATATTTCCATGATTGTGTGAGACTGGAGAACAGTGCATACCTTGTTACATGACTTATGAAAGCAGTTATAATTTGTGCTCCTTACATTTTGGAAGATGTCTACTGGCATAGATCATGTCATTAATGGTAAGAAAAGTTGTCTTTTTTCCTGCACTACGGTTAACGTGCAGCTAGCCCAGACGTTTCTAGTTTCTTATCCAAAACTTCTGAAGTGCAGTTTCTCCTGCAACTTCTATTAGCCAGCCAGAAATATTAGTATAATTACAATGTGTCATGGGTTACCTGGAATACCTGAGTCACTTTGTATTCTACATACCTCTAGTTCTTTTAGTGTTCAGTCTGAATGTTATCATGTTAAGATGGGATTTATTGCTGTAAATATTTTTCTTATGTCTCTTTCCCAGTGCTTGTTTGACAATGACAAAAACCAAACTGACATATGTCCATTGTGTGGTAATGCGCTTAATTCATGCCTTGTCTCTTGAGTCTTATAATCTGTAGGCTGCATTGCATAAAGGAATGGCTTTTACAGTACTTCAGTCTTTATAAAGCAAACATTTGTGGATTAAGGGTGCATTTCCCTACTGATACATGTTGGCACACCTACTTCTAATTCCCATTGTATAAGCCAAGAGAGAATTCTGCTTGGTAGGAACATGTAGCTGTATTGATGCAGGTGCACTGCATCTCAAGGGTTACCTGAGGCCATCCGAAAGCCGAATCTGCTCTTGACCATCTCGAGGCCACAAGGTTAGTGCAATGGGAGTCTTTTCTTTGGAACATTTTAGTGCTTTATGTGTTCGGGCATGTCCAGCACGTTCGTAAGCTGTCATCATGCCATGAGAAGGTCAGGGTGCACATGAAGAGGTCAGGCCAAGCAGACCTGGACAGACTTTTTGCAGGTTGCATATGAGGACCTCAGGTGGACAGGAGGTGGGATTGTGTATTCACAGCTACAGATGCAGCTGTAGCATGCCTTGGCCAAAGAATGCTGAGCACATGTACATGTGGCTAACTGGGAGGGGGGGAAGGAAAATCCGTGGCACCTTTATTTAAATAAAAATGATCTGTGGAATTGGAACTAAATTACATCTTGCTCCACAAGCATGAACCAACAGACACGGAACATATTCACTTAAGCAGCTGAAGAAAATACCGTACCAAGGAATCATCTCCATGGCAGGTCAGTGCTTTGGAGTGCTGAGGTATGACATATTACTCACTTGACCTGCTGTGTCAAAAGGTACATATTTATAAATAACCCTCCCCAAAAATGTGGCTTGTGTCAATCAATCTCTCCTTAAGATGGTATCGGATTCAAAACTGTCATGATCCTCGTTTTTGGATTTGATTCAGACATGGTCAGAAATACAAGTGAATGATTTTTATATTTGGAAGTAAAATTTAAAGGTCCATGCATCAATCCTGCTACATCCAACTGAGCTCCCCCTATTTGTGTGCACATTTTGAATCCTGAAACAAACACAGCCTACACCCTCTCCCATGTCTCAAAGGTAACACTAAAGCACTCTTTTGTTGTGAGACTTGCAGGAAACCCCACAATTTATGTATAGCATAAAATACATTTATGGTCTTTAAAAGGTCAGCTTAAGCAACAAATAAAAAAAGGCAGCAACTTCCTCATAACCCATTGTGAGTAAAGAGGGTGGAGACCATTTAAAAGGTGGAGGTACTTTTGAGAACCTTTCAGCAACCTATTCAGGAATCATCCAGAGGCAAGATCAAACCTGTTGATTTACAGGCCAAACGGTTCATACCTGTGACACATGCTGCAAGTGGGAGATTGTTGCAGCAGAACAGCTATGATCTCATGATTGCTGACTACATGTAGATCTCATTGCTGTCATCTTAGTCCTACATGGACCAAATGGGCTGCACGCTCTGTATGGGACTATGAGTCCAGGGGACTGAAAAGTTTTTGTGTAAAATAGGATGATGAGAGGATATCACACTTCATCTCTAGACGAAGTATCATGTGGTGATCACCACATGAGCCAGAGACCAGACGATGAGGACTGTCCCTTCTGTGCCACCAGTGCTCTTTCGGCAAGCTGCAGCGACAGGGGTAGAAGGAGGTCTGGGTGTGGTGTTGCAGAGGACAGATAATCGCTACCTTGGCAGTTCTTCCTGCTGTTAGAAACACATCTAAACCTGAGCTTCCCCATGCTCAGCAAGGGACTGAAGACCCACCTCTTTGTTCAGGCTTTTAGCCAACTTCCCTCTCTGATAAAAATAACTAATAGTGAATGCGGAGCTCTTGGCAGTTTCGTAGCAAACTGGCAAAAGTTTCTACTGGTTTTTCTTCCAAAGCTGAAGTGCTTCAGGAGTTCACGAGATATTTGTTTCTCAAATCAGGGAATGGCACTTCTTTTTAGTTGAACATCTGTGAGTACCTCACATACTTGGAATAAATAAAAAAAAAAATAAAAGAAGAAAGAGTAATGCCACTCTTTGTGTGGCGGAATGCCACTGATGCCCTAGACTGCTTTCACCACGATGATGCCTGTCTGCCTATTGCCTGGTGCTGTACCCCTTTCAACATAGCTGTACTACTGATCCTGCAGCAAGCCTATGACTCTCTGAGGGCTTTCCCATATCAACCTGGTACAGGTCAGTGTTCTTAAATACAGACAAATTAGTTGTGCTATTTTCTTACAAGAACTTGGTTATCAGTCAAAATGATGACATCCGTGTCTGCCCAGGACTAACGCTTTGCTCAGCAAGAGTTGTGATGTGAAGGGAGGGAGAGGAAGGAACGCATTTTTGAGTTTTCTTCATTTTAGTGAAACAACAAACTCTGGAGAAAGGTTTATATGCATGTTCCCACACCTCCACACATGTTTGGTTTATGTAGACAGCATGTTGTAATCAGCATCTCTTCTACTCCTCCTCCCCCATCCTTTCTCTGCAAAGTGACCAGAGGAGTATCTGCATTTCTAATTCTTCAGTATCCGGTTTCATTCACAAAAGTATCGCTTCTTTCACACAGGGAGGCTGGTTTGAAGATACTTATGCAGCCTGTTTGCACTGGGCCAGATGTTCAGCACACTGTTAGTTTCAAGTTTGGCAATAAAATCCTACTTTGGATAAGGCGTTGCAGCTCACAATTACCAGAACTGCAGTTGCACCTTGGTATTAAAAGGCCCTTCTTTCTTGGTGACCTTCCACACAATTGAAAATGAGGTATATCTTTCTTTATGATGGTGACTCTATATTGTATGAAAGCAATCTCCTTGAGATCTTTTCCAATATCTGCTTGATTATAATGTTCTATTTAAACAAACTAGCAAGCCTGTCAGAAATGGTACTTATTGCAGGGCAAGAGGCTTTTGACCTTCTGTGTAATTATTCCCAGCTCACCCTTGGAAGTCTGCATTACTCTGAGCTGAATTTGTGGCATTGTGTGGTGCAAAAAGGAACTGAATTGTATCCATTAGTAAATTTGAACTGGAACACACAGTAAATGTCAAGACTCTTAATTGTGCTTTCTATAATGGCTTCCAAGCTTACTAAGGAACAATCAAAAGCTATCAGTTATGGCTAGGTAAACATTTTAAGGATATTTTTTTGCCATAAGACTCTTTACTTCTATTTGATGAGTCTTTGTACATGACTTACTTAAAGTTATGAAAGAGTAGATGTGTTTGTGATAAAATTATTGTGGGGACCTTTATGAGAACATTCAGGCCTAAATACTCATGGTTTCAAAGTTTTAACTGTAAAGCTTTCTGCATTGGTCTATATTACAGCAAAGTCTTTTTTTATGCTAAAGTATCTGAGAAGCATGCTTATCTATCAGTCTACCTTCTGCGCTGGACTTTCTCCTGTTAGGTGTTATCTCTTCCCTGTTCAGCAATACAAAGATGACCATGGAAGTTATCTTCCTTTTTATGGGAAATCAGTGATAGAGATTCTGCTGGGGTTTTTTTCTAGAGTAACTTTTTTTTCCAAAGCTATACAGCAGTCTTGTGAAAGATCTGGTCAGGAACAACATAATGGAAATTTCTTCCTTTGGAAATCTCTTACCCAATAATTGACAGAAAGCTAGGCAGAGGGCAAAGGCTGTAGGTGCTTGCAACAGCTCCTCAAAAGCCAGTGTTATCTGACCGACAGTAACACATTGTTATCCCAGACTAAGAATCTGTTAAAAAATGAAGATAAGTAGTTGGCTGCCGCAGCAAGATTGGTTAAGATACAATGCTTCTGTAGCCAGCAGCACCAAAGGGAACAATGTGTTTAGCATCAGATCTAGGTCAGATCTCAGCTCACATAACCACATATGCATTTAAGTTGCACAGAGTGGAAGCAGCTTTCAGCAGGAGAAAGACTTGAAGTAAGTCCAGAGGAAGACTTGAAATCTTATCAGTGAAACCCTAGTTCTACCACCATTACCCACAATCTCACTTAAATACTCAGAAAAAGTGCATATGGGGCTATGATGTCCCATGGCACTTCAGGTAACTTCTGAATTCTGATATATAGCAATAAGCAGGAGCAAGAAAACCCCAACCCTGAAGTAACTCACGAGGCACCAGTAAGCAAATTTGTAAATCACTTGCTGACAAGTAGCTAAATAACTTGAGAGGCATTGGTCAGTGTTACATCTGGATACTGAAGTACAGACAGTGAAAACTTGATCTATAGTCCCTGTGCTTAGTGTGCCCTGTGACCCTGGAGGCATAGGGACAACCAAAAGGACACAAAAGGTATAGAGAAGTAGATGGAATTTAGACTGCCTTAATCTAGGCTCAAGTGCTTTAAAGTCCACCATCCTAAAAATTTCTTAATTCACTGTTCTTAACAACAGCTGCCTCTTATTAGCCATGAAATGAATTTATGCTAATTAACCTTTAGAAAATTATGCAGATTTTAGTAGAAGTATAAAATCATGAAGAGATAGTTGCTTGCAACTGGCTCCTTTTTTCCCCAAATGGAAGCATCTGTTAAAGCTATACAGTTCATTTACACAGGGACAGCAAAATTAGAGACATTGTTGTCTACAGTGACTATGTGTGAGAACAAGGATGCTCTTACGAATGCAGTGAAAGAGAAATTAGAAACTTTCTGGGAAGAAATCCAGAAAGCAAGTTCTTCACAAGCAGTTTCCAACAAGATTACCAAAGATAAAATGTCAAAAGCAGCTGACAGTCAACAAGAAACTTATTTTTTACATGTTTATTTTTATATGGTCTCAAATAATAGTGTTATAGGAAACTGGAACGTGTATTCAAGAGGAAGTCATTGTAAGAAATATTAGTAAAAAAGATGCTACCACTGCTCATTGTCATATAGTTTCCTCACAAAATTAATTCAGGTTGTGGGTTTATTGATACGAAGAGGTAGACTTCAAGTAGAGAGGAAGAAGGATGAAAGATAACCACAGTAAAGGAGAAGGGATAACTACCTCTATGCCACTAGAAAAGTGAGAAGACAGAGATAAACAGAAGCAATGTGAGATTATGCCAGTGATGACCTATTTCTTTTTACAAAGAGCAACATTGCCCCATTAATTCTTTTGCCAGTGCCCTATCTACCTGCAATCAAACTGTCCCAGTGCTATGCAACACAGCTTGCTTATCTCTTATGGGGGGGTGCTGCATTAGAGTGGGATTCGCCTGCCCTATCGCAGGTAGCTGGGCTGCTTCAGGCACCCAAATGTTTGTCTTTGAGTCATCTCATCCCCATGCTACCACCACTCGCCTGGCCTTATGTCTGGTAAGTGACTAAATTCAGGTGCTTCAAAATCCTCACACATCCGTGGCAGCATTTGCAACATAAGCATCCATGACAACATCATGTCTCTAAGCCACGGTAAAACCTGTTGCTCTCCAGAAGCCATTATACTATTGATGGGCAAATGAGGTCAAATGGGCAGCCCGAAAACAATGCAGCAGGACAGTGTGAAAAACATCAAGGCCACACAGGATCTCCCTGACCTTTAGGCAGCTGGGGAGGAGTGAGACAGCAGGTCTACCGAGGGCAGGGTCCTTTTTGTGGGTCCTTGAGACTTCATGAGCATCAACTAGCCAGGAGGCACTAGTGGGAGATGAGGGTCATTTTAGGCTTAGGTCAGTGTCTGGTCTAACACATGTCTCAAAGCCAGAGTCAGAATGAATGAGATGAGGGACAGGGGGCTTTTCAGTAAGCGCCTAACACTGGGACCCTACTGCTCTTTGGGTATCTGTCTCACCTGATGCTTGGCCTCATCTCAGATAGTACCATGTATGTTGAACAATACCTCAAAACTATCCATTGTTTTGGGGTTTTGTACTTTCTCGGTAGAAGCCAATGCCTGTCTTCCTTGTCCCTGACTCCAGACCTGCTTGAAGCACGTCTAAACCCTTTCTGAGAAGCAGTGTGGGGAGCATTCACAAGCACTGCAACGTTGTACTGTTGTATCATTGGAGCGGCCTCTGGCCTGAGCTAGCATTCTTCCAAACAACACCCAAGCATCCTTAAGGAGTTAGCATGGCCCAGAGATCCTTCCCAACAGGCAGCTGGATGGTGCTATCCTATTTTGGGAACCAAGAGAGTTGAACTGTGTAGACATGAACTGCCCCATGACAGCTGTTAGAAAATGGTCTCAGGTTTTTTTAAACATACTAGCCCTTAGGTAGTAGGGCACCTCCTCTGTTCTTGCAGTTTGGTGGCGCAGGCCTTCCGCATCAGGTTTGTCCACATGTCTTTTAAGAACTTGAAGCAATTTCTATTTTATCCCACTTCACTGAAAGCTAGGGGCCTGCTAAGGGCTTGGAGTCAATGATTTAGGACATACTAAGACATGCATGAAAGGTCTAACACAGCTATGAAGGAAGACCACAGAGCTGGGAGGTTTTGGGTTTTTTTTCCTGTGCAATTTGGAATTAAACTCATTAGCTGCTTGTGCTGTACACAGCTGTCCACAGGTTGGGTGAGGTACAACTTGTCAGCAAGTGGTTGGGGGCAGGAGAAGTGATAAGACATTTAAGTCTCGATTCATTTATCTAAATGCTTGTATCTAGTATAATCAGAGATGTCCTAGAGCATCATATGCGGCCTCAGCTGCCTCTCCATGAAGACAAGGGTCACCCACAGGCCAAGTTTCATAGCTGTCAGTTCCATGCGGGCCATCTACCCGCCTATGTTTAAAGTACTGACTTGAATCTTGCAGGAGTCTTTATCGAGAGTAGCTGGAAAGTCTGCTGTCCTAACTGAGAAAGCCACTGAGGATGAAGACCTTGATGTCTAGATGGTTGATAGTGGGTGTATGGAAGAATTAAGTGTCTCCTACAGGCAACTGTATTGCAGCGAAGTGCAAGCATCTACCTGGGAGAGATGTCTGCCTGTACTTTGGATGCATAGCTTAGGGCAGACAAATTGCAGTGAAGGAGTCTAATAAATTGCTTTGTCACAAGTATAACCAAAGCAGTAATGTGCTCTCATTCAGTGGAAGCAATAAAGTTCTATGGAAACCAGCCAGTATGATTTAGCACTGGCGTTAGAAGTTCCTTAATGTTATTTGCTAATGGTGCAATTGTACTTTCGGAAGGCCTTTACAGGGAAGAGCAATCACAGTCTTGCGAAGAGGCTGAAAACCAAACAGATTTATAAATGACTCAGTGAAGAACTCAAAAATGGACAGACTAAACAGCCCTCGTGGCCATCTGCTCTCCTCCTTCCCAGCGGAAGTGTAGGAGGGTAGGTCAGGCAGACAGTGATACTTCCTTCAGAGTTTAAAAGCCTGGGCTAAGGCTTCTCGCTCTTTTCCCTATACTAGTATCTAAAATTAATTTAGGGGACTCTCAGAAAGCCCATATTTAATTTCAAGCACACGGACTCTTCAGCACAGTGGCAGATTGGTGGCAAGGAACCACAGTAGTGCTCGAGGCAAGGATTTCCTGGGGCAGAGTGCCTGAGCATCCAGAGTCACTGAAACATCACGGGGAAATTGCTGCGGTCCCTGTGACAGGCTTCTACTAGCTGCTGTGGAGGTGGTGAATGCTGCAGGAGAGGAAACCTTCCTCTCATAAAAACTGCCACCACTCTGGCAATTAAAGGTAGCATTTCCAGAAGTCCTCACCAGAGCTCAAACTGCTTTCATTAGAGCCAGCTGGAGTTTCACCACTGACATCTGTAAGATCAGTGTCAGTCCAGCTCTCTCTAAATCCAATTAAAGTAACTGTACAGTATTATACAGCAAACACAGAAGATCTTCAAATATGTCATGTTTTTTTCCTGTAAACAGTTGGAATAGAAAGTGACTGATAATTAGTTGAGCACTGTGCGATTGGTTTTGAATTCACTCTACTACCTGGGTGAGCTTATAAATGAGAGAAGAAGCTATAAAACCAAATAGGTCCTATTCACATACACAAGGCAATCTCAGAGGATACTGCTAAATGAAACAGAGAGCTAAATAATTTAAAAAGCTGGATTTTATTTATTTGGCCATAGCAGGATAAACAAGGTGTAGAATGTATTGTGCTGATTCTCGAAATTGCATCACAGGAGCAATAATCAGCCTTTTAATAACTTTCCTCTGTAGTCAGCTTAGATCAATATCAACTTCTCTGTTTGTTTTATTTGAATCCTATCATTTTTTCTTCTTTTTGAGGGAGGACATTGCGTGACTGTGCAGGTACTGGAACAGAGAAGAGATCTTAAGGGTTTGGCAGGTGAAAGCTGAATGTCTGTTGGAAGTGACACGTGTGCGCCTCCCCCCCCAGTGTTTCTGAAATAAAAAGGAGATTTGCAGTGTATATATTTTTGACAAGACAACAAAAAATAAGACCTGAATAAATGAATCTGTGACTTGTTTCCACCTGCAAAGGGGGCCTCCCCAGACCGAGCAAGCTGGAAGTGACTCATAATCACAATCAAGGAATACGAAGGTTCTTATAAGAATTGCCTATCTGATCATCAGGGATCTGGACTTGACAACCCAGGCCTGCATTCCTAAATTAGGTTTTATAAGCCAATGTCAAGAGTGTGAAAACAGGAAAAAGAGAACCACCTAAAAGATATTTTAGCGTAGGCCTCCTCTTTGTCCCCATTAGCTAATTCCACCTTGCAATCTGGTGGCAGCATGCAATAGACCAGAAAATACCGCTGTATGCCTCCTTTTCCTAAGTATTGAGGGCATTTAACTGGAAGACCAGGTTCTCCTCACAGGAACGTGCTTAGCATCCCATTCATGTAAGTGACTTTGATTCAGCTCGACAAATTAAACACAAAAGGAGAGAGAAGTCTAAGACAGGAGAGGGATGAACTTGAAGTGCATCTGATCCAAAAGCCAAACAAACAAAAACCTCATGCTTGCTCAGCCTAACTTTACTGAGCTCACTAGACTTGCTGAACTGATTTGCTGTTTGACCTGAGAGCTGCCTTGGTGCCCCGCATGCCTAAGCATGCCCCAAAACACTGGTCTGAGTAGTTTTGGGGTTTAGCTTCAGTCTACAACATGCTGAGACTCAGAGTTTGACAGAGCAGAATGGCCTGATCCAGAGGTTTCAAAGGGCACTGCCACATAGAAATCCAAGACGTGTGTTGCAGACAGGAGGTACTCATTTTCACACCACCTAGATGAGCATTTACGTCTGGTGGAACGAAACCTAGACCCTGGTGCCTACAACTGAAGCATTCAAGAGCTACACTTGGAAGCGTCATCTAAGACCTCAGCCGGATCTGTCCTGTTGTGCCACTATAAATTAATTATTTTATTTACAATAGGAATATACATATAGAAAATGTAAATTTTAAGCAGGTGGGACATACTGGCAATTTATTCAGACAGCTACAAGCAAATGAAAAAAAAGTCAAGACTTACTTTCTGCTCTATTGAAATAAGTTAGCTGTACTGTATGGAGATGTCCTGTTTTGCAACACTGTCTGCAAAATGCTCTTTCTTACATAGGACTTCTGTCTGGAGAACAAGTGCAACAGGAAAAACAGCAATGTAAACAATTCCATTTACCTACACTTATCTGGGCAAACACACAGAAAAGTCTGGACAAGCTTTGGCTCTTGGAGAGATTCTCAAGCTGAAGGCCAGAGTGCCAAAATTTCATTACTCTTATGCTGACAGAGTTGTTGCTATGCTGAAAAAAATTTGGAAACCTGCATCCAAATATTGAAGATGAATTTGTACTTAATACTACCATCCTCCATTGGCAAAGAGAGAATGAGCTGGGTGATGTAATAACTATTTTCCATCTCAAAGTTCTACTAGGCTGTATATTTTCTTTGATAATTATTGTGATTTCTTTTAACGACTTGAAGAGTGCCTCAAGCTTTGGCAGAGAAGTGCATTTTGTTAATAGCAGTATTATTAATTATAATAATTGCATAGTTCAAATGTTTTTTGCTATGGTACATTTTGCTGTTCCTCCATGAAATTTCCAGCCGTTCCTAGTTCAAACTTGGTGAGAAATTGCTTGAGACTATGTCTTTTTGCAACATGCTGTGAGGACCTGAATGGGCAGTAGCACACAAAATGGAAGTCAAATTTTGTTTCAAAACTTGACATCTTCTCAAAATGCCAGGTATCTGCTACTCGGGAAGTTCATTTTTCGTTTGTTTTCAAAATAGAGTTATGAATCAGATCTAACTTCAATTTCAGATTTTTGGAAATTTCTTGCAAACTGGAAATTCCAGGAGATTAATTAAATAAATACAAAATAACTAACTAAATAAATAAAAAAGTTGGCAAGAAGTTTGGGGTTTTGCTTACTGTACTTTTTCTTCCTCATGGGATCAAGTATGGACAAATGCAGAAGTGTTGTTATAGCCTCCTCAAACAGGTCAGAGCTTTAGTGACTGAGTCTTGTTATATTGAGTTAAAGGATGAAAGAATACCAGTCTGAAAACAGCCAAACGGTCTTAAGTATCTGCAACGAGAGAGCAGGAAGGACTGTCATAAATACTGTAGTAGATAGGGGATGCCCCATGCAAGCATGCAAAACCTAGTGGCAGTGCAACTCGCTTTGTACAGCTCTGGTAGCATAGTTTAGAGCTTTTGACTGTGGATAGATATTTGCCAGATAAGATTTAAAGGAAGTAAATTAAATTAATATAAAAACTATTAAAGAGGAAGTGCAAATTTAATAACTCCCTTCTGTTCTATCATGTGAAATAGAAGGAAGCAGAGACTATGCCGTGATTCTGCATTATCCTTATGGGTAATCATAAGAAACACAAGTTAACAGAGCAATAATTATTCTGTTTCACTGTTGAATAGTAATACAGGATTTAATGCAACTTGCTGTTATGGAGAGATTTGTAACACAACTCAGAAAACCCATAGCAAAGACATACCATTTGAAGGGAAAAGTATTCTGATCTGAGGCAAAAGGTTTAAAGACAAGAAAATAAATGTTTGTGAAAGGAAGAATCTCTGTCAGATATGACCTCTATATGCAGGTAATGAAGCTGTGATGAATGAAAGAGGTTGGATGTGCTCAACAGCTGTTTTTCTTCTGTATTTGAAGAGAGGTTGGAAGTTGTGTCCATTACATATAACATCATGGATAGAATAGAGAAGTTACCAGCTGTAACTGCAGAGGAGGGAAGGCAACATCTGCTGGAGAACTTGCATCTAAAAGTCATAAGGAAATTAGCCAATATCTTTGAAGGCCCATGGTAAATTTTTAGCAAAGCTTGGAAAACTGAAGGAATTCCTGAGGATTTAAAAACTCTTGGTACTGGTCTGGTGTTTGAAAATGATGAAAGGAATGACACAGGTAGCTATCAGATCATTATCCTGACAGTGTTGGTTGGAAAATACAGGGCCATGGGTTTTGAACTGCAGAACAAAGAGTTAGAAGCTGTAAGTATTTTGGTTGGAAGGTAGGTTTTGTTTGTTGTCTTTTGTTCTGAAGCTGGCAGACAATGGTAACTATACTGATGTCACATACTTGGATTTCTCCAAGGCATTTGACTTTCTATCCATTACATTTTGACTAAGAAACATGAATTATACAAAATTAATGCAGCATAACACATAACAAGCATGTCATAAAGTGGCTCCTGGAGAGATCTCAAGCAGTTGCTACAAAGGAAGAACAGATCTGTTTCCAGCACTGACTCTTAAGCTGGCACTGTTCAGTATTTTCATTAACATCGATGACCATACAAAGTGTTTTCAGGTAGGGTTCTTAGGCAACACAAAGTTTGTTGGGTTAAAAAATATAGAAGGAAACACAATACAAGCAGTGTCAGTATAATTGCCTGCTTAAACAGTAACAACCCCATAAAATGTATTTCGGTACAGACATGCATGAGACAATACCTCTAGAAACAAAGATGCAAAGAAACAATTCCTTCCACAGGAAGGTGGGTTTCACCCTGGATGCACTCTGCCTTGTGTTAGACCCTTAACAGAGCTATGTGTTCTGACCAGTGTTTATTAATTCTTTGATTATAAGTCTTTAATTATCTAGCCTTTTGATTTTATACTACCAACTTAAACGCAATCAGGGGCCATAGTCGGGGGGATAAAGTTAGGTAAGATTTATCTTGACCATTCTCCATGGAAAAAGTGGCTGCAAGAAAGACTTAATTATGATCTTTGAAAAATTTGATCTCAGAATAGTGTAGTGGCAAAATAGCACCTGTGATCCTGGGATATAAAAAGGAGGATATCCCAGAAAGACTAGGAAATGCCATGGCTGTCCACACAGCTTTGACAAGGCTGCTACTGTGATACCAAGCCTGCTCTGTTATCCACTGTTTCAAGAAGAAGGTGGAAATACCAGTGTGGCTATAAATGGGACATAAGGGTTGGAAGACAAACCTTTCCTAAGAGTTAAGATGTACAACTTTCTAAATTCAGTGAAGAGAAGAGGAGAGGCCATTCATCCCATATGATAGTGTATATGATGAGACCTCATAGTGGGATGTTTTCCGATCTTGTTGTCGAAGGCTTAATGAGAGGTAATGGCTTGAAGTTCAATTTAGACAAACTTGGCCTTGACATTAGTCGCATTTTCCTAGCTGTAAGGCTAGTTAAGCACTCAAAAAGCTTAACTGGGATGGTACTGGATTTAGATTCTCTTAAATATGGTCAGAAATATTGCTAAGGATGTGCTCTAATCCAGAAACTGGATTAAAGAGTGAGGGTTAGTCTCATCACTTCCTGAGGTGCTGGAATCAACAGATGTGGCTGGTTTTTTCTCTCTCTTCTTTATGATCCGTGGTGAAAACATGAAACTAGGCATTTAGTTCAACATGCTTGTAACTTCCACATTTTGACAGAGACTTGTAGTGTATCTCATATGTCACATCTTCAGTAGGTTGCTGGGGAGGATTTCCCACTCTTGCTTTATGTTCCATGCCCAGATATATTTGTATGCTTACGTACTTTTTTCTCTCCCTGAATCATTGCAGGTTTGTCCCAACTGGAGGAAGGGCTGCACGTCAATGTTCTCAAGGGGAGCAGATGCAAGCTTGGTCTCTCCTGCTTGCATGCTCAGGAGTCAACTGATCACCAGATTTGATTCGCTGCAGACCAGTGGGGCTTTCCTATTCTGCACCTGTCGCATTTATAACCCTGCTTGATTCATCCCCAGCACATTTTATTTTCCCTTTATTTGGGACAGGACATGAGGACTAGGGTCTTTAATAAAAACTACTTGAACAAAATCGCCTACGAATTAATACCATCATTCGGTAATCATCTGCCATGTAGTCTGCCAGCTACTTCCAATTAAGAATACTTCATAGTCAACAAATTATGATAAACTAGAGTGCACAGCTGCACGTTGACTCTAATATAGGCCTGTTCTACTATGCTGCTTCAGCCACGCAAAACTGAATAAGGAACAGAGATCCACAGGTGGTGGTCGGGGAGATAAGTGAATTAATTCATGTTGTAATTCATATGGCAAAATCTTCAATGTACTAGAGCTGGAGTCCTCTGAATGTCACTTTAGTAAACATATACTGTCATTAGTGATTTTTGGCTCACCAGTGTTTTGTGAGGTAATGGTCTGCGTAATGGTTACACATGAGCAATCATGATAAAGGAAAACACTTAATATGTCATCTTACATTGCCCACAATCTATGGCTGAACATTAGCTCATCTCATCCAATCTGATGCACCTGGGACTCTGAATTACTATTGGAACGAGCTTGAGTGAGTATTTTGCAAGCTCCAAAAGATCTGCTCTCTGAACTCATACCATACTCTGAATTCTCTCCTCCTGGGCATTCTTTGCATTGTCCAAACCTGACACACTTTACCTGTTATTAGCAAGTTAATTGAGAAGAGCATTTGCGCAAGGTAAAGATCAAGAGGTTTAATACAGGTCTCTCCTGGTTATCACAAAATATTTACTTCAGTTTAGGCAATATTGGGCAAGAAGCTGGCAGCAGTGAAAAGGCCAGCAAGGCCAGCTCCACTTGACTGAATTTCTGACGTAATGGATTTATTTACTTATTTATTTAAAATCTGGGCTTGGGATGTGAAAGAGCACAGCTCTGCTGAAGCCAGCTAAGCTCCTGCAGGCTCTGTCAGTAGAGGAGCTGGTCAAAGGACAACAGAGACGGTCCTTCTGAGGGCCACCAACTGCTGCTCAGGCAACCAGTCCCTCTGCTGCGAGGTGCTCTGAGCATGACAGTAAAGCAGGGACAGGCTTTGTGTTAAAGCTGGCATGTTCCATACAAGTGTGGACCATCTTTCTGCAATGCTAGCTTGTTAAGTTTTATTTTTCATAAACTATTTCAACTCACTTTAATTACATCATTTTTCTTTAATTATTTATTAATTGAGTCATGTCCACCTGCTGGACTATTTTGCCTGGTATTGACATCAGGATGACACATCTATAATTATCCAAGCCACTCCATCTGCCCTTTTGAAGTGTGGGCAGAATGCTCGGGTGGGTGGGGAAGAGTGTTATTAATTCTGTTGCTGTTAAAATGTGGCAGATGTTTCAGATTGCTCCTCAGATTTTCCTTTTACTATTCTATTGTTCAAGAGATCTATGTCTGTAAATTAAGAAATGCCATTTGTTAGGTTTCTTAATTACTGATATGGTAGAAAGCATTTCATCCTCAGAGGGTGGTATGATGATATAATGGAAGAAGAGGATTTAATGACTTACTCTGTTTTTTCATGCATTATGAATAAGTTAAAGTAAGATGTTCAGACAGTTCTATAAGGTATAGTTGTTCCAAGACTACTGGAAAGCGAGAGATCTTAAAAATTTACTTCCCTTCTATTTTTATTCTGTATTCTCAGTGGTTATCCAAGGTGTGGGGATATCAGCAGTCCAAAAGATAACATGTCAACATTAGATGTTGAGTGAGGATGTACAAGGAATACTCTGGAGTGATGGTAGATCATCTCAGGGCATTTTTAGAAAGCTGTGCTGGTTTTGGCTGGGATAGAGTTAATTTTATTCATAGTAGCTAGTACGCAGCTATGTTTTGGATTTGTGCTGAAAACAGTGTTGATAACACAGGGATGTTTTAGTTACTCCTGAGCAGTGCCTACACAGAGTCAAGGTCTGTTCTGCTTCTCACACCACCCCACCAGCAAGTAGGCTGGGGGTGCACAAGAAGCTGGGAGGGGACACAGCCAGGACAGCTGACCCCAACTGACCAAAGGCATATTCCACACCATATGACGTCATGCTCAGCATATAAATCTGGGGGAAGAAGGTGGGAGACGTTTGGAGTTATGGTGTTCTGTCTTCCCAAGTAACCATTAGTACATGTGATGGAGCCCTGCTTTCCTGGAGATGGCTGAACTCCTGCCTGCCGATGGGAAATAGTGAATGAATTCCTTGCTTTGCTCTGCTTGCCTGCGCAGCTTTTGCTTTGCGTATTAAACTGTTTTTATCTCAACCCATGAGTTTTCTCACTTTTACTCTTCTGATTCTCTCCCCCATCCCACTGTGAGGGGAGTGAGTGAGTGGCTGTGTGGTGCTTGGTTGCTGGCTGGGGTTAAACCATGACAAAAGTGTTAAAATTAATTTGTATTTCAACTTCAGCCTTCCAAAATGGCTGGGTTATAGCTACAATACTTAACATCTCTTATGTATCATTACCAGTCATTAGCAAATGTCACCTGTCATGTTTTCCAGTTCCCGCATTACGACACGCATTTCTGCTTCTCGATGACTGCGAATTGCCCCTGTTCGATCCTGAACTGTTGAGACAGCTGGCAGGAACATCCAAGATGTCAATTATCTCATATGTTTGGCAGATGGACAAGACTTTTTCCAGAAGACCTTTCTGACAGACTCTTACTGAAGCTGTCATATCCCCCACCTGACCCTCATCCTTACTACATTTGCTTCTGTCAGAGGACTTTACTATGTATTTTCGTAATTACTTTCCACAACTTATCATATAACTCATATTCTTAGCGATGAACTGTGAAATGTAACAGATGGGACTGCAAACCCCCAAAATACCAGGAAGCAGACATTTTCCATGGTTGCTATATTATCACGCAGGGATGGTAGTGACATGTGAAATTGCTTGAGACCTGCAAATCTTTCAAGAACACCTGCAAAGGGGGTGTTGATTTTTTGTTTAAAAAGTAGCAAGAATCTCTGCAACTGTTACCCGTATGGGGCTGTAAATTCAACCCTTTGATTTTAAGAAATGGCCTTTGGGAGAACTGACCATCAGAAAAGTTCTGAGCCATGTAGAGCACAAACTTGAAATAAAAAGGCTAAAATAACACATTACAAATTACAAATGTAACAAATTACACAGGAAGTTCCACCTGAACATGAGAAAAATAAAAGTCACTGATTGTTCTGCATTGTTTTTCACACCCAATAAGAAGAAGCAATCAAATCCTGCCACTTTTGGTTATTATACTTCTGCTTGCAGAGGTGCCAGTTTTATACCTTTCCTTTGGGCATGTTCCAGTAATGATGAGCGTGACTAATGGCACAGAAATGTCACCTTTTTGAAGAGCCTTGAGGTCACCCCAAGCTCTCTTTTGCACCAAATATTCGTAGTGTGCACAGCATCTATCCTGCACTTAACTGTATGTGAAATATTCTAGGCATCGAGAGAGAGAACATACATTTGAGACTAATTTTAAAAACTCATTAGAATAATATCCAATTCCTATTTTTAAAAGGAATGTTTACCTGGGGCTCCTGGCCAAATTCCAATCCCACTAATTATGCTTTACTGAAATAAATTATCACCTGCAGTTTTACTTGGACAGGGTATAGTTTTTTGGTTCTTGTTCCATTTGGGTAAGTAGTGTTGCTTTGAGGTGTTAGCCCTTGCTATATTTCATTGATAGGTATATATCAGGGATGATTTTGCAGGGAAATACAGACCAGGATGCTTCAGACCTTGGTCACATCTGGATGGGATATTCAGGCTGTTTTGCAGGTGAGCAGGCAGAACAGGTCATCCAAGGAATGGCTCGGGCCACAGCGATTCGTATATTCAGCAGGTTAAGGCCTCAGTCCCAAATCATATCCTGCTCAACAGATACTTGGGCAGGTGTCATCTCTGCTTAGGACCTGGTCCTGATGATAGTTACGTGTGGAATCAATTCTATCTACATGCTTTCTCCTGTTAACTAAAAGGAATAGATCACATGAATGAAGTTACACTTGGGTTTGAAGTATGGGCTTCTATGTTTCTAAAGTGACTTGCAATGCAGTTTTTGTGCTTCGCTTTTTTAGTGTAAATAGTGTAAAAATCATGTTTCTTCAGCAATACTTTAATGCCTCTGTAGTCTGTTCTGATTCTTTCCATTGCAGAAAACAGTTTTTATTATGATATCTGAAGACCAGACCTAAACATATATTTAATTTCACTTACAGGTTCCCAAACACTATAAAACTGTAGAAAACTCACTACGAAAATGTTTATATTCTAATACTGGCTGTATAACACAAATATTTTGTCACCATTAACATTCCATGGCAGCTTAAAAATGAAAATGCATGCAATATATTTATTTCCAAAGTGCTGAATATATTCCTTTTCAAAATATTTTCAGAGAGATTATAATTATTAGGATGAATCACAGAATTTCTTTGCCTTTTGGGTTAGCCAGAACCACTATATTTATTCTCTCTGGCTTATACCGGTAATCAAATTTTTGGCTGTTCTCCAGAAATGTTCACTAACCTAAAGAGAGAGCAGTGAACAGGACAGCAGAAAACTGGCATCTTGGAGTATTTCTACTTGAGGGGTTGTTAAACACCATCATTCAGCTTATGGCCAGATAAGACTTTGAGCCAGTCCGGAAGCTCTGCAGCCCTCAGCATAGCTCTGGGCGTCATCTAACACAGCCTATACTAACTGTGACCCAATGTTGTGCTAATATGGCTCCTATAATGTGTGAACTCAGAAGATGTTTCTCACCAGCTTAGAGCAGAGTACAGCTATTCTTTCTGCACCCACCTGGAGAGAAACCTCTCCAGACCTCCCGTAGCCAAAAGGGAGCTCGTACTCATTTGTCCAAAAATGTCTCCTTTGCCATAACTTTCAAATACAATGATAATATAGGAATGCCTGCACCAAAGCAGTTGTAAGCTAGAGTTTGGCACATGGACTAGGTGTCAGGACGTGTGGGCTTTGCTGCTGCCTTCCTGATGGTCCCAGGCAACCTGTGCCTCATTTTGTGCCTTGGTTTCTTTGGCTTTGCATTGAGGCTAACTACACTTCGTGTTTGTTCTCATCTCTGAGATCTAGTCTTCTGCCAACATTTCTTATAGTGTGGTGACGAGCGTGAGGAAGTCCTTGGACAGCCAACCCTGGGGCACTTTCCCTTCTACCCTTGTGCCTGTGAAGGAGATCCTCTCTATGCCACAGCCATGTCTTTGCTCCCTCCAATGAGCTGAATGTGATTGATTGTTGCCCAAAACAAATCCAAACCACCTGCTGAGGACTGGTTATTTTCCATAAACTGCAGCCCAATAGTCAGAATCTAGTAACAGTTAGGGGGTAAGATAAAAGCATCCTAAACTCTATTCAGGTTAGGTCATTATTGCCCAAACCCTGGTTTGATCTGAGATGAAAGTTCAGCTTGCCTGCTTTCCACAACTGCCTAATACTGTATGTGCTTAAGTTTGCTAGATTCCTCCCTAATTAACCTGAAAGGTCCCCAGGCATTTAGGTTTAGCCACCCACATGTGGTCAGGAGCATCTGTTCCTGGTGAATTACTTCTACCTGTAGGTAAACAGACACCTGAATGCTGTTGGTATTCCCAGAAAAGTCTCCAGGCTCATTTATGGTAAAAACTGCGGTCAGTGTCATTAGTAAGGGTCATTCTTGCTGTTTTGTATAAAAGTCAGGTAGTTTCACCTCTTTCCAAGACTTCTTCCTCCTCTTTTCAAGGAGGGGGAAATTTCAGTTTTAAGCGTAAAAGAGGATTTAGGCTTATCAAGTAAGTTCCCTAAGCTTGCAGAAAGCATACTTGCTGAGCCCCGTATCCGGTTCTCCACTTCTGCACTGAAGCCAGGTTACTGCAAAATCAGGCATCGAAGAGTCTTGGAGCTGTGAAAGTGGTTATGTCAGGGCCTACTTTTAGTCTGGAGACTCAGCTGAAGCTGCTAGAAATTTGTTCTTGAATTTTTAGGAGTTATTGTTCCTTTCCAAGCAAGACTTTTTTCTTCATCCAATATCTTATGTGACAAGCACACGCATCCAGGGGACTTGGAGTGGAGCTCTGGCTCTGCAGCACATATGTTGCTTGCAGACATAGAGAGAGTCGTTTTTACCAAAAGTGTCTGCACCGGCACTCTGAGCAGAGGTATCAGGGTTCACCAGAGGTGATGCCATTGCTCTGCTGCTGCTGACAGTATCCTACTCCTTCTTTCTGGAGTTTCAGGAGAAAAATCACCGTAGCAAGAAATTGTCACAATCAATAAAGAAGGCAGAGAATCTCTGAAGGATACAAGAGTAATAAATGTCAGGCAACTCTCAGTTATCTGCACATGTTTTATCCAGATTGAGGATTATGTGGGTCAGGACCACAGGGTCGTATAAGCTGATTCAAGGTCGAGCCTGCTTTAGTAGCTCAGTATCAGCAATCCTTGTACACGAATATGCTGCTTCTTAGGGACAGCTCATATTCAGAAGCATCGTAGCCACTTCAGTGTGTCCTACAGTCCAAAATAACAAAACCTGCTGAACGTGCGCTAATTGGGGTAGAACCAGCTCACCTGGCCCTGCTTCATATCCTCGGGATCCAAACAAGTACAAAATATGACACATGCTACACAAGCAGCTCAGACCTAGCGGGGTTTATTAGCCTTGCATGACATGAGTTACCTCTGTGTACTCACATTATCCTGTAGCCAGTTTAAGAACCTCTCCTGGTCCTCAGCGTGCTGGAAAACATGGATACAGAGGCACCAGAGAGGTTCTCCAGCAGCTTTCTTGGGTTGTGCTAGTGCTTTGGCTAGTGCTCGTATATCCTGATGAACCCAAGCCAATTGGGTTTGGCTGGACATTAGTACCATGTATTCAATAACTCAGGCACTGGATTATCCAAGTTCTTCTTTCATCTTCAGTAGCCCAGATAATGAGGAGCTGCTGGTGCAATTCTTACAAAATCACGTTTGAGATAATCTTCAGATTGATGTTCCTACGGCTGTTATACATCATGTTAAAAATATAAACCATAACTTAAAGAGCAACTGTTCCCAGGACAGGCTGAGACTTGCAGCTTCACACCAGAGGGAGCCATTTGTGGAGGGTCTTTGTTTGGTGCATGTCCCAACTCTGGATTTCTGACAGCAAGAAAGATTACCGGGTCCTCAGAGCCATTTAAAAGCAGACTGGAAAAAAAAAAAAATCTTAATTTGCACAGTCTCCCAGTTGGAAAGCCCTCAGCTGACTTCTTCAGGGTAATTTTCTTTCTTTCTTTCTTCTTTCTTTCTTTCTTTTTTTTTTTTTTTCCACGTACATTTCTTTGAAGTGTTTTGCATGAAAGTGTTATTGCATATTTTGGGAAGTGTTATTGTCCCTGTGTGTTTTCTTCCAATGTAACTATAAATTTCTATCCAAATACGCTCAGAAGCTGTTCGCTGTCAGAACATGAAATTGACTAGTAGATAAGCGTACATAAAGGTGGTTATTTCCATAGAGAAATCAAAGGCACAAAACAAATTAACAAAATTCTTTGAGTCTTAAACACAGGCAGCTATATGGGTGGCAGGATAGATGGTTTTGTTTTTTAAAGTGTATTTCCTTAAGCATGAGCTTGAGTTTAAATGTCCCCAAGATGAATTTGCATCTGACTATTGATGTTCTTAGCAGGTTTTTTATTACAGTGGACTCATGAATCTCCATCTCACATCTCAAACTGTGATAGATCATTAATTTAACTGCCTAAAAGTTAGACAGTAGGTCATTTACCTACCTTGATAACCCATGGAGGAAGAGAAGCAGCTCTCAAGGGTCATCATCCCATATATTAAATGTGTGATATCCCGTATCAGTCTTCAAATGGAAAGAATTGAAAGCCCTGACCTGGTCACTACAGCAAGAATGCTTGGATGAGGTGCATGACTTTTAGATGGCTAAAATTAATTGTGTTAAATCCTGTCCAAAAAGCATAGAAGATGTCTAGCTGAGACTGGGTTTATGCTAGAAAGTAATTCATTGCAACAGGAGCAGATCAGTGCTTCACAGCAAAGCCCTTACAACCATGCCTGCTTGAGACTAGCTTAAGGCTGGTCCTCTGGACTGAACATCCCCGCAAAACCTGTGGTACAAAGCTGCGTGAAGGGCCAGTTGTTGGTTTTAAGGTTTATGTCCCCACTTAGGATCAGCGTGCATTGGTGTGCGGCTGGAGCAGAGCTTCTGGTTTAGTTTCCTTTGGAAGGAATCTAGTTTATCTTCCCCCAAAACCGCCTTGCAATTGAACCAACACGTGGGACACTTGGGGAACTGGGCTACCACTCCAATCCAAGATGCTCGAGTACAGCCTCAGTTTTTTATTAGTGCCTGCTAACAGGGGCTGCTGTTGGTCATTAAATCTCAGTGAAATCAATGAGACTTACCAGGGACTGAAAAATTTCCATGGGCAGATCCCTGACCCAGTTACAAACCCTTACAAAGATATTGATAGGAGTTTTATACCAAACTGGGTCCTTATGCAAGATTGTGATCTAAAAGAGAACTTAGAAGTAAATCACAGGACAAAAAATAAACCAAATGAGTTAAGCAGACAAGGTAAGAACAGGCCAAAATCTTCTATCTCTTTTAATTTATTTTTCACTATTCATTTCCTATGTACTCATTTATATTTAAGAAGCAATTTCCCCAATCATTTATTAAACCCAGGTATTGATAAGCTGCCGCTACGATAGTTTTTCTATGCAGCAATTAAAAATATATTTTCTCTTCTTATTTATTATACTGTCATACCTTTAATCCCTCTGCCTCATGATTTTTGAGAGAATTTTTTTTTTAGAACTGTAGCAAGAAAGAAGACCAAAAGAAATAGTTCACCTCATTTAAAATAAAAAGGTGAGAACTTTTGGGGGTGATTCATCTGCCTGAGCTCTGGATTTCCATTTGGACATGACATGGTTCAATTCAATATCAGGATTTTAATGAGTGGTAGTTGTAGTTACCATCTGTTATCAGGTTTTCTTATATATACCTGATCCATGTGATAAGTGAGTTGCTTTTTAGTCAATGTCTATATTACATGAATACAGCCCTGCAGTTACTTTGACTTGGTATACCAGTAGTTAACAGACTGAATAAAAAGGGTAAGCACTACATGAATCAAATACTGAGAAGGCAGCAGATAAATATTTGCCTCCTGCCAGCAGCAAAAGAATCCAGCTGGGAGGAACTCAGAGTGGTGTGGTAGAGGCAAGACCAATATATAAAGGAAAGTCAATAGAAAATTTTATTATGGCAAATTTGCTAGTGGTTTGGAACTGACTATGCTGGTAGAATAACTGGGGAATGCACATTGAATAATATTCAATGAGCTTTTGGCTCATGCTCTGCTTTTCAAACTGTCCCTGAGCTATCAGAAAATTTAAAGATACATGATTTAATCAAAAGTATTTCATGCATGGTTGAGAAGATAATGGTGAGATGTGGGGAAACACTGATCCATGCTAGCTCCGGGCAAAGCTGGTGAGATCTTTGAAAGTTTTCTAAACAAGGCATATGTACCTCATCGCATAGTATGTGCATAAAAAAACATTGCCTAGTTTCCCTTAGTGATAAAGGCAGAATAGATTTCTTGTTATTGATTATGTAGCCATAAAAGATTTCCACAATTAATTTTGGATTTCAAAATGCATTTTTTATTAACATTCTAAAAATGTACAATTTCAGTGACCTTCCCGCACTGAAACAATTTACTGGTATTTTGTCACAGGTGGCTGGAACACTTACAAAATTTACATTTTGTTTTGCATGTTGGTAGGCTGTTTTTGCAAAATATCCTCAGGGCTAATTACCTAATTATTAAATTATTAACAACACATTTGTATAAAGTCAGACAGAACATATCAGTACGTAATTGAACTGTGGTCAATATTTTGGATCACGTTCTCAGCTGCTCTAAGGCACACGGGATATGCAAGCCTATCTCTGTTTACATCATTGAGCCTGGACCTTTGTATTCTTTAGCAGTTCTGAGTCACCGGGCACAAAACCCTCTTCTTCTCTCTGCAGAGCTGTGCGCCAGACTATCAGATACGTCCCAGGCATTGAAATACGTGAAATAAGTGAAAGTTGTTGAGTGATTGGTCCGATAACAGCGAGGAATGTTTTAAGAAGAAAAAGCTCATAGCTGGAATTGCAATCATTGCAGTTACTGTGAGCTGGTCTTAAAGCAGATAGATTGAACTTTAATCAATCAGTATGTTTTTCCAGATGGCCATAAGTATGTGTTTTATAATCTGCGTTTTAAGGAGTGTTTGTTTCTTAACTCATGAGGTAAGAGTAAATTAAGACATAACCCTGAAGTCAGTTTAAAGAATACCACAAACACAAAACTCTATTTTTCTTTCCGGTACACAAATAAGATATCGCTGAGAGACAGTGATAGCCTGCTTTTCTCTGTTTCTCTCACAGGGACAGGGACGGGTGCCTGTGAATACCTTCATTACTTATTCATAAGCAGAAAAGCCACTAGGCTCTCAGGTCTAAAGTTAATCAGCATTGCTCCAAACTTTTGCGTCTATGTGCTGGATATCAGATAAGAAAACCAACAATTATCAGAGCACTGGTAGAGGCCTTGGACTCCAAGGATCTCTGCTGGCCCTCACTCTACCACTAACCCCACTTTTGGTAAATTCTGTCTGTGCCACAGGTGGATTTCTTTGATCTGCATTTCCCACTTGGTCAACCTAGAGTCCTTTGAGATCGTGCGAAATCTCTTCCCTCTGGAGCAAGCTCATCTAGAGGCCAGCTGGCCACCTAGCATCACTTTCCACTGGGGCAGAGCACTTCCATGTAGTCCTTCAGTCTCTAAATCTTTGGTGATGCTGGGCTGGCCACAGAGCATCTCTGGTAGCCCAGTCTGCCTTCCTGGTCCCTGCGCAGCAGATTGCTCCAGAGGGTGAATCTCGGCTGCACACTTCAGGATCAGGCCCCAGCAGCTGGAGCAGGCAAGCAGCAGCCCAGACCCTGCAAAATGCACGTCCCTCCGAGCAACTTAGATTACCCGCCCTTAGGAAGAAGCAGATCTGGAGGGAACCTCAATTGTATAACACCAGTATTAGCAGCAGGATCAGAAATGCCCTAATTCCTAGAGTAATTTGGGGTTGTGTAACACGGCGAATGAGCTTTGCTTTAGCACGTGCTCCGGACCGGGAAGGAGGCACTCAGGGGAACAGGATGAAATTTACTGCGACTCAGATGGAGGCAGTGGATTAAGTGGGATTTTGAAACAACACAAGCATTAGTCGTAGTAGCAGCAGAGCGTACCAGAAGGTACCGCCTCTCCATCTCTGCGGGAAAAATAAGCAGAGCAAAAATCCACCATGAAGGTGCAGGACAGCAGGAAGATTCAGAGGGCTGAGAACATGGCGTTCGAGGATTAAAAAGCCTGCAAACTCCCTTTTTACAATGTTGAGCCTTTCAGTGTTACCACCACCAAGTGCCTTATCCCCAATGGCTCCCCCACAAAATTAGTGCACTAACATTTTATTATTCAGTATCTCATTAAATGGAGCTATTTCCTTTATGCCCCACTTGCTGTGGGAAGCAATAGACTCAAAAGGAGGGAAGTAAGGAAAATAACACAAAGGAAAGCTTAAAAAGAAGCATTTTTTCCAATATGAATTTAGAACATCTAGCAGAGTGCCCTTCAAAAACCTTATCATAAGTCAAACAAACTGATGGTAGAAAGAAAAAAATGAAACTAGCTTATCCTCAGTGTGCCCGGAGCTCTTCTAGGGACATTTTAAGGGAGATGCATATGCCCCTGCTGAACAAGATTCAGACTTTGGTTTAAATCATCTTCTGGAAATTCCTCCCTCTCCACCGAGAGGGTAAGATAGGTCTGCTCCTAACACAGGCTTTTGTTTAGGGACCTAGAGCAAGGTGGGATGAATCTGCAGCTGGATGATTATGTGTTCGCCCGGGTGAACCCTATGTAATTTGCCTCTGAGGACTATAAACCAAAAAGCAGCGCAGCAGGTCAAGACATAGCTGCAACTGTAGCTACAACTCTCCAGAGAGCTCTTTATGTTTCTCTTATTTGGCAATAAATGTGTGGGAACAGCTTGCTTCCCTTCTCCCAATACAGTTCCACCTTTTGATTTTGTTTTCTTCAAAGCACAGTCAAAAGATGTTCCTTCAGGACAGATCTGTGCCGCAAGCATGTCTAGGGATGGAAAAATAAGAACTACATGAAATTTAAAATCTGATTTGAAAACAGCCTACCAGCCATATATTTCAAACTCAGCTCACTGGACTCTTGCAAAATATATCCTGGGAGCTTCAAATGTATGCACTAAATGGCTCAGTGGGGTTTTTTTTAAGATCTCTAAGTGTATAAAGCATTAACTTACATATTGGGCTGCCAATACACAAAACCTGCATATACAGTACTTAGGGTGGAAACATCCATGTAATGTTCGTGCAGTATGACTGGTATTGTTTCCTTTCTCTAAGTCGTTATGGAAAATCTTTGGGAGTAAGCAAATTCTTCCTCAGACTACCATGTTCTGAAACTCAATATTAAAGAAATTCAAAGGCTGTGAATGGAAACAAGACTTGTTTGTTGTACTTAATGTCCTGCATCATGTGGCCACTCACATGCATTTGTGGAAGAATATTTATATGCACAGAAATAGCACCACAAAGAATCTTGGCAGTGCTCTTGAAGGTTTTTTAAACATATATATACACATACATATATTTGTTTCTTGCTTCTTTAAATTGCTACCAAGTTGAACTAGGAATGACTTGTCCACTTTCCTTCTTCTCAACTCTTTCTGGGTATATTATTACCTCATCTGGGTTATTATGGTACCTTGTGTTCTTTTCCTTCTTCATTACAGTTCTGTAAAAAGCTTTTGGGCTTATTGTTAATTTTCTCTCTCTCTCTTCCCCCCCCCCCCAGTCTTAATTGTATATCTCTGAAAATGTGTTTCTGAGGTTTTTGCTCTGGCTGGGAACACAGTAGTTATATTTATGGGTCTACCCTCAGTTTGCTACAGTTCAAGTGATTTTCTGCTTTTTGCTTGTTATGTTTTTGCCTGGACTTGATACACTTTATGAGTTTTTCTGCGATATTGGCTTGTATATCTGGCATAGATAATATTTTGCCTTTCTGCTAATATCCTATCAGAGACCCAAAGAGTAATATTTTTTTCTTCCTGTGTAATGTTGGGAGATTATTTTTTGTAAATGAGCTGGAAAGCTTTATTAGTTTACCAGAAATGAAAGCTTGTAATGAATCCACATGGAATTCTTTAATCATATCTTTGCTATTTTATAACTGTACCTCCAAGTGGAATGTGTTTATATTTGCTGAGGAAAAAAAAAAAGTTCTCTTGTTTAGCATTTCGGCATTATGCAGGAATTTTCAGTGCATGGTGTTGCTCATCATTTTTTCAAGAGTACAAAGAGTACTCAAAAGGGAGAGAGGAGAAAGGTGAGAGGTGCTTTTCCAGCCTGAGAAAGGTGAAACAGCGGCTCTTCTTTGCCATCAGAGATTAAACTTCTGGCAAGCTGACTTGTGCGCTGTCATGTAGAGCTGGGTTGTGGTACTACAATGATACAAACAGCTTATCATTGTACTGAGGGTTTTGGCGAATAGTTCTGTTTTATTAAACTTTCTCTCCATGATAATATTCCAAGAGAACTTTTAGGCTAAGAAGGTTTTTACCTCCAAAAAGTAGTAGATATCCACAATTTTAGAGAGTGTTTCGACATGCACAGCATTTCAAATAAATGAACATAATAGAAAACCACACTTAGCCATGTTTTTTTGTACCTGAGAGATCTCTCATGGAGATTTTATTAAGTCAAATGTGAGCAGAGCCCAGCCACATTTAGAACAGCGGCCCCAAGCTACAACCTCAGACTCATCTGACTGTAGCCCAGGACGCTCTGGGTGGCGCGTACAAGGCCATAAGGTCCACTGGGTGAACCTGCTCTCTGCAGGCTTCCCCTACGATCCCCAGATGGGCTGTAGGTGCTCTCAGGGCAGGATGCTCATCACCTAGCACTGTTCTGCTTCTACATGCCCTCCGGTGAAGCTTACTGACTGCATAGTCTTCGCTACAGGCAGGTGTTTTGAAGACTGTGTGGATATCTAATGCAGTATGAAGGAAGGAACATCTTCTAGCTTTTGTAGCAAAAGCAGCTTAAAATGGCACAATAAAATGGTGAGGAGAAAGGTCTTCTGAGGGGTCCAGGGAATTTCAATTCTAACTGTTAGGCATCATTTTTTAAATACTGGATCCTAACTGATGGCAGATCCTCGTTACAGGAAGGTGAGCAATGGGCCTGGAGTTTTTCAGCTGATAGTTGCCCTTCATAACAAAGCATTAAAGACTTAGCAAGAGATCTAGGGGCTGTCTGGTTAAAAAATCTAGGATAAACAACCTACATTCTGCCACTTTCTGATGTGCAGAAGAGGTTCCCCTTCTCCCACATTGCTTTCATCTGTCCTTGCAATTACTTAACACAGGGAGTAGCATTAGAGCATCATATTGTTATGAATTTCTTGCTTACTATCACAAATAAGACACATTTATTTTTGAAAGCTTCATAAGACCTTCTTTTAAGAGTCCAACTGATTTCCAGATTGCCTGGATTGCTTTCTTAGATTATGGAGAAAGGAATCTCTTTGGGATCTTTTAAAAATTGCTGCATCTCTTTCTTATGTCAGCTGTTTTCTCCCCAATTGTTATATAACACACTCATCTTTGCCTTTCAATTATTCTGAATTATTTTCCTCCTTCATAATGCAGTCATACCTACAGTGCTTCTTTTTACAATTTAAATGGGATGCTTTTGCTGTCATTCTCTCTGTTTCTGAAAAACATTTATAAAAAATTAAAAAATAAGTTAAAAAAAGATAACAAAAGACAGTTAAGACCAAAGCAGGATCAAATCAGAACGAGAAAAGAAGCAGCAGCTCCCTGAAAACTCTTATGTATTCCTCTGTTTACTCACTCTTCAGACATCTTGCCAGGAAGGCTCAGTGTAGAGGGTGTGTGGTAGCAAAGGGAAAGGAGAGAGGGTGGTGTTACACTGAAACAACGGATATGTTGTGGAGAGAAAGCCAAGTGCCAAGGGCAGCCCTGTACCTGAACGGTGGCCAGAAGATGATGCCTGCCGTTCGTAGAGGTTTTGACTTTCTGTGGTTTGTTTCTGGTGGAGAACAAAAATGAGAGCTCTGGTGTTTTTTTCTGTGTGGGAGGAAACAAACAATAAACAAAACCATCATAGAGCGCCCGCAGCGTAAGTCAGGGCATCTTATGATGAAGTTAAGTTGTGAGGCTCTGCTCCACTCTGAGCAGAGCAAAAACTTCAAGCTTGCATGCCTATAGCCCAGCCAAGTGCCGCAAGCTTTTGCAGAGTCTGTCTTGCTCCTTAAGCTCCTGAATATTCACCTCTTCCTACAAGCTATACAGATACAGCAGGAGGCAATGGCCATAAGATCTTACTTTAGATAAGGCTTCTAATAGGGATGTGGTTGATCCGGATTTAAGCTTTCCGCTCCCCTGAAAAGGTACAGAAAACCTATCATTTGGGTTCTGTCACATTTCCACATCACCAGGTCAGGGAGGGTTCCTCCTGTGCCTATCTGGAGTCTGAGTAATGATGCTGAAAACAGGGTTTGACAGAGGGAAAATGTTTCAATCATCTCAGCTGGGCTCCTAATTTGGTCTAATACATACCCTGGGGTCTATTCTGTGTGTATTAAATATATATGTAAATGTCTTTGCATTTTTCTGACTTATATGTCACACTGCACAAGCTGTCTCGAGAAAAAAAACAAGAGGTGCAAGTGTTTAGTAGGAGCTGCTGACATGCTTCAGAATTCGAAATAAAGTGTTTCTTCAGAGAAGTGTGACAAGCGCAACTTCTGCCCTCCACAGTGTCTCGGCACTCGGTCAGAGACAGTTGTAAAGGACTTTGATTTTCAGGAAGTGCTTTTAGTACCAAGATCTTTTATGACAGCAACTTGAACAACTTGAAACAATTAAAAATCCCTATATGTATTTAAACATTTAAATCAGGAATTTATTTTTTGATCTTTTGATAGTCAGAATGAGTTCTTCATTTCATCTCCTTACAAGAGATTGATAATGCATTAACATAACATCTAAATCTTGCATGGATTTTTAGACCAACCTCCCTATGGACATGGTTTTTTAATCACATTGAAAGATATCATTTATCATGTGATTTGAGATACCAAGCTCTTTGCACCACTCTAGTCAGGGAGAATTGGATGTCTTAATACAAATGGCACGCTATGTCTGAGTTTTTTCCATCTGGGGAAAAAAAAAAGTTAGATGATACTGGAATAAAAGGAAGCTTAACTTTTCAGAGGAAATTTGAAAAATACTATAACTTTGAAAAGGTATAACTTCTAGTGCTGTTATCACATATTGAAAGGGGACAAGAGACGGGTCAAGTCATAACACTGTGTGAGAAAGAGAAGGAATTTTCTGATCACTTTTGGAAGTTCATTCAGACCATACTAAGAACTTGTTGTTCCCCAGGGTCTCAGCCATTTCCCTATATATTTTAATACTTGATTAAAAATGAAGACATGAACATGTGCTGGAGAGATGCTAACACTAGGCTATGAAAATGAGGGAAAGCCAAGATGAGACTAACAGATGGCCAGGCATAAAGTCCCATTTTAAGACACATACCATCACGTTAAGCTACTGTCCTTCTGGAAATGTAAATGTGCTCAAAGAAAGAATAATGATCCCCGGTTAATTTTTCTTCACTCTTTACATGGAAAGCCTTTTTATTTCCATTTCCACTTCATTTTTATTTCCATCGTAAAATAGGTATTGAAAACAGTTGGATGAACTGTCCTCTGGAGATGCCAATGTATTTCTACTGTTTCTGTCCACCCATATAGTCTAGAAAAATCCTGAAAACTCACTTCTCTGTGTGTCAACACAACAGACAGAAAAAGAAAAGGGAGAGAAGGGTTGTGGCATCAATTTGCTGCCAAAGCTAGGTGACACATGACTTTCACACTTAACTTTTCCTTCTTCCTCGGCATTCCTGGCTGTATAGGTTCCCTCTCAGCTGTCCTGTTTATGTGGTTCTAAACTTTTTCCTGGACTTTCTCTCTGCTTTTAATTTTCTCTTTTTCCTTTCCATAACCCCACCTCACTTCTGAAATGCGCTCACTGAACTCCAACGTCCCAACCTTCCTCTTCTCCAGAACCAGCACTTTTCCTACTTTTCTCCAAGAATGGAAGATGGGGCTTCCCCTATGAAAGAAGAGGAGCTACTCTTTGATCTGAACAAAATTGTAGGACCCCACCTTGTCCCCACCACCTAGACAGGTGTTGTGCTCTGTTCAAACATAAGGGAAGGCAAGAAGGAGCATGAAGCAACCCTAGGAAAAACCTCCTGACAGCCCATATATAATGAGTCCTTCAGCTGCCACCTTCTCATCCGTTGAACTAGCTTTTTCTACCTGTCTCACTTCCCCACCCTCCCCCAGGACAGCAGGGAGTGATGCCACATCTTGTGAGCTATGGTCTCAAACTGATCTCTCTCCTCTACTCACTGTCCCTTTCCTTTGCTATCAGAGGAAGAGAATAGGTGGAGGCTGCTAACCTTTAAAAACAATTCAGCAAGCCAGAAAGGGATGTGCTTCCTTTGCCTGCAGCCTTGTCTTAGATGGCACCCACGACAGAGAAGTGGTGTCCAAAAGTTTTACTTGGTCCCTTAAAGAGGAAAAGGAGGGTGGGGTGGAAAGTAGCAAGAGTTCCCAAATCTGTCCACAAAATTCCCATCTCCCTAAGAGTAAAGGGTGTTTGGAGCGTTGCTTTGGGCTTAGCAGTTCATGCTTCAAAAAAACCCAGCAATCAGACCCAAAAGGTATTTTTGCCGTGAGATGAAGTCTGATTTCTGTACATGAATTTGCTATTATAGGGAGTTATGACAGTAGCATCCATTTTAAGTGTGTAGTTTCTCAGCACTGCTACAATCCCATCATACTTTTCCTATATGAACAGTCACTAACCTGTGGGTATATATGCCTGCAAAGTGTCGTCTCCTTGTTGCTCCTTCAGTGAGGCTCAGCACGTCTTGGGAATGGGGTACAAGGATGCATATCGGTGGGGCTGTGTCTATCCTACTAAAGTCTCCAGACCATGTGTCTCAGCTTCATTCCTCTGTGTGCTGCTCAGTGCTGGCTCCCAAGAGCAAATTATCTTGGGAGGAGATAGCTGGAGTGCTCTGGACCAAACCTAGGGAATAAGCCACTCTTGTGAGGGATTTGGATCATCAGGAGATCCATGCTGGAGCTCAGTCCCTGGCATCCTTGTTTTTAGCAGTGTCTACATGCCATAAAAACTCTCCTGCGCAGAGTCATTTGTGTAAGAGCCATTTAGCCCAGAGGCGATCACAGAGAGTGTATTCCAGACAGCCCAATACGCCACGGTCCCAAAACCATCTCCCCAGTGATGGGGAGTCTGTAGAATCAAATCCCCCACTGCTTTACAATTTTGCAAATGTTTTCAGTCTGGTAATCAACAATTTTTTCACAGATTTTTCTTCAAATGTACCCCTAATGGTTCTGCACATATTTGTTTCTTCGTAATTGTGGGTTTCTATAAAGCTTAATGTCCCCTCTCTAATTTTTCAGCTGAAATATGTGGAGAAGATCTGACATGGGTAGGGCTGGTAATTTTAAAAACTCAGCCTCTAATTTTCACAGAGGAATCTGTGAGGTAAGCAGTGTCTATTTAAAAAAAAAAAAAAAAAAAAAAAAAAAAAAAAAAAAAAAGAGCCTTTTTCT
>WAAD01003085.1:117888-163197 GCA_013389945.1 Fregata magnificens
GTAACTATAATATTTAATAGATGCAGAAGCTCTCTGGAATCCTTGCACTGGAACTCTTGTAGTGCAACCTTCCTCCTACAGCAGCACCTCAAAGGTACGTAGACACAAATTATGCAGACGCATCCATTGCTATGAAACCCATGCTTGCTGGAGAGGTGCTACCTGGACAATGCAGTAATGGAGGGAAAGTGTACTTATGACAGAACTGTATGTTGACTGTTAACAAAATCCTGTTAAAAATATTGTAAGGATGTCAGGTTATCTAATCCTGAAGGTTAGATTCTTTCTAAAGTAAAAAGGGTCTGAAGAGATTCAGATGCTAATTACAGAAGCACGACTTTTTAGACCACTGAAAAAGTTTCAAAGGTTCCTCCTTCAAAACATTTTTAAGTACATGTAATGCTTGTATTTACAAATCAGGAAAGGAACTTCTAGCCAAATTCTCCTGCCTGTGCCATCTTCTCTAATGCCTCTAAACTACTTGCTGCAGCTGTGGAGGTACATGGGTGACACTCTTTTTCCCCCAACACAGTGGGAACCATCTCAGCTTCTTTTGTAGTAAAGTTCTATAGCATTGACAGGAATCACCCAAACACAAAACATCAGAGCCAAGATGCACCATCCACACTCTTCTTTCCTCTAGCAGCAGACGCAATATTTGGGTTTAAGGGGAAATCACAGGTTGGACAGCAAAAGTCACTGATTCTAGGCACCACTTTAATGCAACTTTGTACATCAGTGAATGAGCAGAAAGGGAACTTTAGGACCCAATATATCACACTTTGGATTCAGTGAGAGCCAACTGGCCTTAAATTCTATGCATAATCTGCTGAAAGCATAGAGATGGCCCTAGTTCTTGCTATATAGGTCTGTTCAATAAGGTAGGTAGATGCCTATATTCACATGGGCACATAAGCATATCTGGACAGGCTTTTTAATTAATAGCTATTTAATTTGCAAAGAATGTTACTATTATTAAAGACATGTTAATACCAATGGATAAGCTAGTTAATCTCCTTTTATAAACTGCCAACATGTAGTGACATTTTCTGGTGTTTTTTTTATGAGTTTCATCACAGTGAAGTGCTGGTTCTGCTATATAATTCAATCCATTTTACTGACTCACAAAGGGTGGAGTAAAATGACAAAGTCTTTTGGTCCTTCAGTTAGAACTTTTCATAATACTGAGCGATTATACATTTATCTGCTTATTAACATCAAGTACAGCACTATGTGAACTCTTGATCCGTAATTACCATTGTAAAACTAACTTTAAAGTACAACAGAACCACCCTGACATGTAAAGAGATAGAGAAATATGCTGGATCTGAGGATATACAAACAAAACTCTAGCCTATCATTAAGAAGTGTGGGGGGGAACCTCAACCATCATGTCATGAAGACTGGAATCTTGGCCAGAGGTTGAGGGCTGTGTGTAGCAGGCAGTACAAAGAAGCCAAAGAGGTATTAAATAATGCTTGTCTGCCATAATACAGGAGTACCTGCATGAAGTGTCTTGGGGTAGAGAGGACGGGGATCATGTGTGTGTGCGAGTCTGCTTTCTCCATGCTCGTTCATGGAAGTGAGGAACTTAAGTTAAAACATTAAAACTAGGCTAGTTGGATTAATAATCCACCTTGCTTTATTTGCTGACAAAAAAAAAAAAAAAAAAAAAAAAAAACACTGTATTTCATATGTTTTTGAGGTTCATGTCATGCAAGGAGGAGTCAAAGGTTTTGTGAAAGAGCTTCTCATGGGAGTCTGTGCTATGTGCCTAAGCCCTGAGGACTGCAAGAAAACCCCAAAGTTCCTCTACACAACTTTCCTGAGATTTAAGAAAGTGTTCTTACTTTGTGTAGGAATGAAACAGAAGAATGTCACAGTTAATAAATGAAAGATGAGAAAGCCCTGCTTCCAAAGAGGTTGGTTGTTATATCACTTAGCTTTGGAATACTTTCCTGTCCTGCCATTTCACACACCTCTGGTAAGGACCCTTACCACCAAGCTACTACTCAGTACTTTATGACGAACCTGCTCTATCACTCCTTATGCAATTGTTAGTAGTAAACTTATGTTGGCATCTAAATATTAATTGCAGAAAAGACCTTAGTGAGGGACTTACTCATTTGAGGTAACATTGGACCAAAACTACTGTAATATTGTATTCGATTTTTCTCACTGGAACCAAGTGGATTAACAATCTCAATTACAGCAGGGTAGGGGGGGAAAGAAGAGAACAAGGAGTAAAAAACAGAAATTCAGACCTGATCATGTCATATTCCAATTTTTGTCAAGGAAAAACTGTCATAAAAATTCCTAAGTGACTTAGGAACCCAAACCTTGTATTTCAAAGAGGCAGATTTTTAAAGCCAGCGAGACAGCTAAAGTTTTAGATAGAGTCATCAGGGAAGTTTTTTTAAAGCATTGAGCAGCCAGCCGAATATAATTATTGAAATCAATAGGAGTTTGTTCTGGGAATAATGCATTGTTTAGAAATCAGCCAAAGCTGGGATGTCTAAGTTCACAGAGTTTTTTCATTGTCCATGTTCTGACTGATCTGCACGATATAGCAACAAGCTCCAGTGACTTGTGCCCAACCATTTTCGAGGTGCAAACCTCATACCTAGGATTATTGTTTTCCTAGATCCCATTTTTTAATTATTCTGGAGAAACCAAAACAGCCTAAATGGGAAATAATGAAAGACCTATTCTGTCAGAATAGCTGTTAGCTTGGCACTAAGATACTCTTTTGGGAGGTCAAAGTGAATTAAATACCAACGGTGAGTCCTGAACCTGTCTTTCTAAGTGGTCAGGTAATTTAACCACTGTGCTATGGACTGAAACTGCAAAATCTTTCTGGCCTTCTCAGAGTTCTTAGTCTTCTTTTTGCCTTATGCATGGGGTTTAATTTTGTGAAAAGGCCTTGTGAACTGAAGCCACCAGGTGTGGTAAGTGGGGAAGGATTTAGGTCTTCCTAGCTTTCATTGCCTAATGTGTCTAGATGCAAGCTACGTATCTAAATTTCTAATAGGGAACAATTCAGTGGAGTTTTGGAAACAACTCAGCTGACGAGATGTAGGTGTCTTCTTGAGAGTGACCTGGACTGACTAGGTGTCAGATGACTTCAAGCAAGAGTGTAGAATCACTTGTGTAGATAGTACAGAAGCACTGTACATACCCTATTTTAGGCCATGTGCTTTGAGAAGCCCAGTACTGTTTCATCTCAAATAAATACAAAGCCACCCTACATTCAGCAAATCTAAGGTGTTTCTGAGCATGTAACACTTTGAATACCTAGGCTTGCCTTCAGTGAAAAGAGAAAACACCATCAGAGGACAGTTTAATTCTGGAGTGAGCCAAATCACCCTCCAGAGATATGTGTCTGCTTTGACAATGAGGAAGGTTATGGTGAACAGGCGCCTAACTTAAGTAGTATGAAACCAGCCTTTCCAGTCTGGAGCTTCTGTGTTGTTGCATGCTTTTGACAAACTCTTCTTAATGGTTACCTTTGGCTCAAGTGATCTGTGTTTATGTTTCTATTTGCTGTGTATACACAGTATGTACGCATGTGTGTACAGGTATAATATACAAATGTGCTGTTGATGCATCCATTGGCTTCAGAAAGCATAACTATCAAGCAAAAATGAAACTCATGATCTCAATTACATAGTTTAAAAAAATATACATAGTGGGACTGAACTGACAATTCTAGCCATTCTCATTAGTGACTATGAAATCCTAGGTTTATTGACATGACGTGCCATTTGTGAAAGGGACATAATCTGTGATTCGGAAGAGGGTGTATCCCATGGTCACAATTGTTTACATTAATAAACATCAACTCCAACAGCTGTTTGATTTCTAATTGCTCTGTTATCCAGACTTCCAGAACAAACTTTGTAGCCCATTTAACCCAAGCTCTTAGGCCAGCAAGCAAACCCAAGGACTTCGTGCAGTCACCACAGAAACAGACGTAAGCAGTCTAAATTCTTCAAGGCTGTAAGAATACAGAATGAAACCTTTAATGAGGAGGTCAAAACTTCCAACAGCACCAGCTCAAAGAGGACACTGTGGGTAAGCCTACATAGTAATTAAGAGCAGTCTTAAAAAGCCAGGATCTGAGATCCTTCCATTTATATTATTCCCTCAAGGAGTGACTGAACTGGCCCTGCCTGAATTCCTAATGTGGAGGAACCTGGGTGAGAGGAGAGAGAAGTCAACACACCAGACATGGGGAGGCATGCTTGCCCTGGCAGATCTGGGAGGTCATGGTTTATCCAAGCCTCAGGCTACTACTGCATGCCTGCAAAATGGACAGAAGATGAGTCTGGTTTTCAGGGTGACTGCATGGAGATAGGCACCTTGCTGTAAACAAATCTAAAGAAGTTTCTTGGAAGACTTTAAAACCAGGGTTGAGACCTAATAGTAGGATCACAGCATTGCTATCTCACATGACAAGTCCCACACCATTTGATGTTTCTTTAAAGTCCAAGTTCCCGAGACAAATGGTTATCTAAAGATCTCAGCTTTTTTTTTTTAATGAGAATTTAAGTCTGAGCGAGACACGTTGGCCTTTCTGTATACAGTAGATGCAGAGAAAGAGACACCTCCAGAAGGTGATTCATCTCATTCTAAGATAGGCATCTAAGACAGGTCATACAATTTGCCTCTGGTGGTGTTTATTTTCTCCTACACTAACTATAAAAGAAGCCTTGGTTGACTAGCTCACACTTAAATGTCCGATTTTCAGACATCTGGAAGCCATCTGAAGGCAGTGTTTGAGAGCCGCAGTAATAGGGCCAGTTAGCCTGGGCTTTGCATTGTGTTAATGGGATGCACATGGCTTTTGGCTTTCTTAGAGACTGGGCAGAGCTCACTCAGTGCCTGCAAAAGTCTGTATAGACACACCCTGTGAGAGATTATCTGAGGGAATTCCCTGAAGAGAGAATTTTTTATCCTACCTGCAGCAAACCTTGAGCAATAGTGGCAAAAATGCTGTAATGCACTGGGGAGAAGTGGTGAATACATGAGGAAAACTAGAAAGATAGCTCCCAAGGAACGGAATTTCTTTGTCTGCCCTGACCTCAGCATGGGGAATAGCCACAGGCAATAGGAATTCCTCCATACATCTACCACCCTGAAAAATGTGAAACCAATGACAATGAAATATCTGCAATTTCCAGGCACATTTGGCCTAGGGGTTCAAGTGGTCACAGCAGGTTTCCTTCATCATGCCAGTTTTTACAACATGCATAACAGACCTTTATTCTTCCACTTCAGTTTATGGCTTCTTGTACATGACAATGGATACCAATCCTTAGCCACGTTTATGACAGTAGTGTCCCCAGCAATTTGAAAGATGAATGAACTATCGTCTCAGACTTCACAAGCCACTTCTTGATTTTTACAGCTAAGATATATGACTTTCAGGATTAACTGGAAGATGCACCTGCTTTCCCAGGCTTTGACTGAGCAGAGAAAGAGTGGATGGACTGAATGAACGATGGCTTTTGGGCAGATGGTAAAAGATTCTCTAGTGGAGGCTGTGCAGCATAACTGGATAGCTTAGTGGTCATCATGCTATGCAGAAAGAGTTGGTCTGGGTGATCCAATGCATGGATAATGTGAAATAAAATTGTAATCATCAGTCTGGAAAAGATGAGCTTCCTCTACTGGTCAAACATGAATAGGATAAATGGTCTAGCATTTCTGTTTAGCTGCACAGTTGTGAGCTTGAAACCCAAGTTGATAGTGCTGTCATATGAAATAATAATTGCTGGAAAGACACACACCACATAATTAGCTAAACTATTGAACCTGGGTGCAGCAGAACACAATGAATGCCTCATACATCTCCCTCATGTAAAAGGAGAGCACGCACTGCTTTGTGTATAATCATTCAGCACAGTTTCATTCAGTCATTCATTTAATGCAGGCCAGAAATGCTGGATTCTGCATGCACCATGCAATATGTCTGGATGCACACCATGCATGGTCACTCTGGTAGGTCTGATAGATTGCATTTGTTGTTTCATAGCCACGTGCATGTTTAGTGCCCAGGTGTCCAGAACCCTTCAAACAGCCCTGCCTAATCTTAGCTGGAGAGATCACGAGATTTTCTTCATAATGTTCTTTGACTAATTGTAGCCCAAATTAACCCTGAGTAATTTTAAAGGTATCTGAGGCAGCTGCACTAGATGTGTAGGTGACCTAAATGCTGCCAACAGTCAATAGGGAGAACCAGACACTTCTCAGGGTGCTGAATCACCTTCCAGATGTGTCTTTCTTTCTCCGTTGACTCCCCAGGGGCCTGGAGCAATGAAGCTTCTGGCTTGCATGCTTCAGCTAAAGGTGTTTGGGGGAGGAATTCAGGCCTACATGATCCCTGGCAGAAGAGCACAGAACAGGCCAGACTGCATTCCCTTGAGCAGCTTTCTCATGGAGCCCCATGGGGACCTGGCTACGTGGTCTCTGCCAACAAACAGAAGAGGTCTGGGACCTGGTCCCAAGGCAAGTGATGCTAATTGCCTCGCATCCCCACTGCTTCAGGCTTGCTGCCTCTACAGCAGATTTCCTCTAGGCAGAAGCAACTGGAGCAGCCCAAGCAGAGACCGGTAGCAATTAAACTGTGTGAACCATCAATGCTCAAGCTTGCTCTATGGCCCTAGCTGACTTTTCCAGTCTTATTATTACCCTGTACACTAGTATTTAGATTTCTGAGAAGTACCAAAACCAGCAATCCATTACGTACCCAGTCTCTGCCAATATCAGTCAAAGATAGATTTACACCAACAAGTATTTATGCTTCAGGTTCTTTAGCAAAATACCTATCAAGCCTTCCCATCCACTCCTCAGTGCAGCTAGCTGCAGATAGTTAGTCTAATTTGGAAAATGATTGGATATTTGGACAACATGCTTTTACATGTTGCCTCTAGCTGGACGTCTTAACCACTCTAGCGCAGGAAGCTACTTAACACCCACCCCACCCCCCAAACTATTTTTTTGTCTTTTTTAATTAGTATTTTGGTTGTATACATCTCTGTATTAATTGTAATTTTTAGAATATTTTTAGAATTCTTTGGAAAAATCCAAGTTTGGCATAAAAAAGTGACCAAGAGACCATTTTGAGAAATCCTGCCCTTATGCTCTAGACCAGCGTTACTCATTCTGCAGTCACTGGCAGATGGTTCATGAAATATTTATTGAGAAATTTAAAACAACAACAACAACATTGACAACAACAGCTTATATATACACATTTTGCCACAAGCTGTTGAATGAAAACCTTTTCCTCTGTGAGGACAGTCAGACAGGGCGCAGGCTGTCCAGAGAATTTGTGCAGTGTCTGTCCTTGGAGGTTTTTGAGACCTAGCCGACCACAGGCCTGAGCAACCTGGTCTGATCGCAGAGCTGCCTCTGCTTTGAGCAGGAGGTTGGGCTAGAGGGGTCCTCCAATCCTGTGATCCCATGATCTTATGAAACCAGTGTGAGTGAGAGTATAAAACAAAGAATATGTTTCCTGACATTTAGTCCAATATTGATTTGATTGTAAATGAAAATTACTGGAGTAACACAGCACAAGATGGTTCTTGGATTTAATTCAAGAGATGAGGTAGGTAGTGAAAGGAAAAAGTTTTCATAGAAAATCTAATCTTAGTAGTTAAACCTATAGGACTTTTTTTCAGTATAACTCATGATTTTGCATACTTTGTGTGCTGTTTGTGAATTGGTATGAATTCTTGTCAGAATTTTCCAAAAAAGTAAAGCAGCTTCATCTGGATACATAAGTTTGTTGTGGGTTTCAGTAACTCCATTAGAGTAAGGTTCAGCCAACTTCAGTTTCTTTCCACATCAGATGTGTTATCGATATTCCTTTATTTTCAACACAAGAGCATGGTCTGTATCCCATAAATGTTTGGTTTTTACTGTTTACTTACAGACTTGTTGCATTGAAGTGGTTCTGTGTTTTGTTCTATGGTTCAGTGCTCAAGTCATTAGAAATGGCCCATTTGTTTCAGATTTTTTAGCAGATTGTTTAACTGGAAATTACTCTTTGACACCTTTTCCCATAGTTTTTCTGAGAACAGAAAATATTTAAAAGGGAATAATCACAGGACTGGTGTGTACTCTGCTTAATCTCTACACATAGATAAGAATCACACATTCAAAATACTACAGATAGTGAACATGACTGTTATAGTTAAACATGGTGTTTTGCTATCAAAGGTGAAGTATATATGTCACCTGGAAGAGAGTGTTTTATAATTGTGTGGATAAAGACTCTTGAAAGAATTCTTGCTTATACCGGTATACTGTTATTGATCTCTTTTATTGTAAACGAGTCCTGTGGGGATAGGCAAATTACCCAGGAACATGGGAGAAGAAATGCGCTTCCTTTATCTCTTTGTCTTTATCTTTTTTTCTTGTGCAACTGATAAAAATTAATCCCTGATCCGTGGAGCCTGGTGAGTCAAGTGAGCTACAACGAGAGCAGAATCAGCTCTGCTCACTCCCTGAGTACAGCACAGGGAGATATTCTGAATGCCAAAATGCTGTAAACAGCAGGAAAAATTAAAAGTTGTGTAATCACATGCTGCCTGCCTGTATTCACTAATTCAGTGACAGAAATCTCTGTCCTTTCTCTTTCTGTCCTGAACTGCTGCTTGGTGCTGCTATACACTCATCAAAAGTTTTTCAACCTAGAGATATTTCCAGATGGTTTGAAGGCAGAAGCAGAAAGCCTGAAACCCACATAGCACTCTGGGACCATTGTCTTCAGCAGCAAGTCTGTATTAATGGAGATACTATCAATCATCTTACCATACTGGCACAGACCATCAAGCTCACAGAAGCTGAGCGCAGAGCAGGAACTCTCAGTATCCCACTACATCTGTAAAATGCCTCGCATCAGGACCCTGATCTTTAGTGGCCCTTCAGTGTGCTGCCCATGCGGGATTAGCATCACAGAAAATCACATCACAGCAATTTAGATGTTTCCATTCATTTCAAGTATTTTCCACGGCGTATCAGATTCAGAGAAATTTGGAATTAAGACTGACACTGGCATCAAAGAGATCCAGTCAGCGTTTTCTACTAACTCCTCAATTCGATAAAAATCATCATGGTTCAGTCTGAGCGAAGAGTGAACAAGAAGTCCTGAGTCATCCCCTGCAGTGTTAGCTGTCAAACCATCAATGAAATATTTCAGTCTGTGCCTCTGGTGCTTAACTGCTTACGAACTAACAGTTCAAATAATACTTTTTTTTATTTTTCATGGGCCAATTCTCCTCATCCCTTACCTATGGTCTAGTTGGAAAAAGTTAGTGAAAAGGAGTTTGAACTTGTACAATCAAGCTGTTTTTGCATTATGAGTAGGCCAAAGTGACTTATAACCGTAAGAAGTGTAATAAATAATCACTCTGCTGGTGTGCAGTTCAAAAATTACTTGGCAAATGCTTTTCCAAATTCTTCTAAAACTAAGCAACAAACTTTCCAAAGTCAAGAAAAAACTGTTTACTCATTTGCTCTCTCTGAAAAAAAGGTAAAAATGGAGAGACAGGAATATAGCAAGTGCTGAATAGAAAATAAATCATATCGCAGGAGTCTGGCTGTGACCTCAATGTGTGGTTCTCCTTTGAAAAAGGATTCTCTAAAGTTTTTCCAGTTCCCATCCTGAACTCCATGCTCTGTCCTTCTCCTTGCTCATCATCCCCAGTTTTAAAGATTGTGTGGGCTAAATCAAAAAATTAAAAAAAAATTTTAAAAATGGGCTTATTTTTTTCCTGACCATAGTCCAATGGAAAACATCTATAGCCCTCCCCAGTCAGTTTCCCAGCTCCAGAGACGTCTTTGCCAAATTGCAATTTACGTAATTTGCACTTCAAAATGTGGGCACATAACCTCAATGCTCTCAGAGTTGTGGGAATAAACAGAATTTCTCCACAAATCTTCGGGGGAACTTTTAATCAAAAGTCTGCCTGGGGCCGGATGTTATCATGCAACATGAAGAAGCAAGATTGTGATAGATCTACTCCCAGAAAGGTTTAATCAAATCTGTTCAGTCAGAGTACTCTGCTGTTGAGTCACTGATGGGCATAGGCAATGCAGGAGTGATGCAAGAATGTCCTTAAAGAAGCACGGCACTCTCTTGTCCCTTGCATTAAATGCGGACAGCATAGAGCACCGAGCCCTGCCTGCTTCTTGCTCCTTGGATGATGGGTGATGTGCATTTACTCCTCTTTCTAGCATTAGGATAAATATAGTGGAGTGAATTCAATATTCTTTAAAATCACATGCATTTGTATGTGCCTCTGGAAAGTGTTTTCAAAACTCAGTAACCCACAAATGAAGAATAATAAAAATATTTATCACCATCAAAAGAGAAACCCTGAGGAAAAATCAGGCAGAAATAAGGCACTGACAGTACAATTTATTTATTTGTAAGTTTATGTAGAACTGCATATGAATTTGATATTTTGAATATTAACTAATCGTTTATTAATACTACAGAGATCTAATTTGAATCTCAATTATGCTGAGATATGTTATTCTGAAATAACTCCACCAGCTTAATGCTTTTGAATCCATTAACACCTTTAGCCTGGAATTTCCCCAAGTTTACACTATTTTATCTAAGATTTTCGAATGAAGACTCATGTCTGGAAGAGAGGCTAAAACAACCATTAGCAATTTGCTTAGGATGCCAAGGCATCAGAAAGAGATCAGTGAAAAGTGGCTTAAGGATTTACTCCTCAAAGCAAAGAGAGTGGGGCAGCTTACCTGTGGTACTGAAAAATACAGATATCTTTTTTTCAGACGCCTGGGTTCAGCAGGCAGAAAGGAAGGGGCATTTTATATGAGGCGCTAAGTCACAGAGTGAGGCCCAAAATCTCCATCACCGGCTTCACCAGGAGCTGGATTTGCCCTGTGCAGTAGGACTCACAGTATTGATCACACCATGCCCTTGTTCAGCAGGGCCAAATAGACCTAAAATTAAAAAGAAGTTCATTTTCACCACCTGGTTGTAAAATTAATTAAGTGCACTGGTTGGGCAATGATTGGAACAATATTTATTTTAACATTTTCCACTATTTCTTAAACCAAAACTTCTTCTGCTTAAAATACACGGGACATTGAACTTTTAATAAATATGACTGTGTTGGAATGTGGTTACACTACTTCATGTGTATAAGGTAGGGGATTATTTTGAAGAAATAAGAGGACTCAGGGTATTACAAATGATTTCTCAGCTGAGTAAAAGAAAACATAACTTTTAGGAAAATGATTCCCAGTAACTCAGGTTTTGGTTTTCCTCCTACAGGAAAAGTACAGGGTAAGTAGGGATAGAGCTGAGTAGGAATTTTCAACAATTCAGACTTTCAGCTGAAAATAATGTTTCAGTCACGGGAAAACTTTGCTTGGAAAAGATATGGTTTTCACAGGTTTTTTTCTACCTACATGCTTTCAGGAATTATTTTCAAAACTTGTTGGAATCAGTAATAAAGACAAATTTCTTTTTAGAAGAAAAAAAAATGAATTCACAACAATTTCTAGAAGACAGATGCTCTATAGGAAAGTTGCTAAGAATGGAATATGTTCTTCTTGTTGACCCTATATGTATTTCTTTTTAAATTGTTATTCAGACATATACAAGTATTTTTAGAGAGCCCTTTGGAATACCAGGAGTGCTGGTGCGGTCCCTGCTGCCCCCTTAGCACAAAAAGCCCCGCTAACAGTGGGAAGCACTTGACACAGGAAAAACGCAGCTGTCGCAAGCCATACGGTGTAACCATGAGACGTTCCGGTTTGGTTCTTGCCTTTACCTCTCTGTGCTTAGACATCGAGCCCCTGCAGAGAGCCTGGGAGAAGGCAAAGGGGAGGCAGTTTCACCTGCAGCATTTTAGATCATTGAGAGGGATAGATTTACAGTACCCCTTCAGGCCAGTGTAAAGGAGATGTACAATCCTGTAAACAGAGACTAGAGATGTTTTACAAATTGTAAAGACATGGAGACAAAGACACAAAGCAAAGCCAGGAGTGAAATCTAGCCAATCTTGCAAACTGCTTGATTATTCAGGCTCCGAGTAGGAGCTGAGACTTTATCCCCCGAGTGAGCAACCTTTGAACTCATCTTATGCTAAATTTTAGATTGCGTTGATGACTGCGTTCCTAAGGAGTACAGGTTCCATCAAAGGTCTGAGAGTGCACATGAAAGCACAGCAATTGCAGAGGACAGGAATGAAGGGAAAAGCATTGTGTGAATGTGAAACAGATCTCATATCTTTTATAAATATTTACAAAGTAATTAGAAGAAAGGAAAGAAAATACACATCAACAAATGAGGCACATCAAAACACTGTCACTAAAGCTTGCATTTCAAAAAAAATTAGGAGGAAGAGAAGGGCAGCTGTAGTCTATAGAAAACTTCATTAATGTTTTCAAATCACTCATAGGATTTAGGTGCTGAAAGGCATGCTAAATTGGGATTTATACATAATCAGATCATTGAAAAACATACAAATGGCTGCCAGAGTAAAGTACAATGTTCACTTTTGAAATTACAAAAAATCCTTTGTTTCAGAGAGTGAATTGACTAAAGTTTAGTTTCAGTGAAGCATGTTTTTGCTTTGGGTGTCATTATTTAGTTTGGCCTCCTTGCCAGAGAAACCTTTTTACTGACTGCAGTTCCTTCAACTGTTGTTTTTATTCTCCAGCAACTAGAAAAAAAAAAAAAAAAGAAGAAAGGAAAAAAAAAGAAAAATCAAGGCTGTATCAGATGCTTCATATTTAAATGAGACTGCTCAGTGTTTACCTTTAATTTTGAGATGGCAGTGGGGGAGAGTTGCAGGGGGCTTGATTGCTTGCCAGGATTTCTCAAACAGATGGATTTGAGCCTCCTCACTTAAATAATCTGGAAAATCAAGTCAGACTGGTTGAATCAAAATGCTGGCGAGTGCGTAAAGAAAACATCCATCCATCTATCTATCTAGGCACCTATATCACTCCCATCGCCATGGTATCTGTGCACCTTCAACAGCAATGTCATGCAGCAGCCTCAGATTCCACACATCACCAAACATGCCCTTGGCAAAAACCCAGCAGCTTTGCCAGAGATAAAGGATTATGTATGTTATGCCTGTGCATACTAAATAAAGGATTTTTGCACTTTAACAGCAGTTTCTGAGGTTTCTATGGCTAAGACATTGAAGCACACACACATATCCTAAATCTAAGGAGTTAGTGATGATGAATAGCTCTGAATGTACTCTTACAGTATGTTCATCGAAACCTTGTGATTAGAGAAGGAATAAAACACGTATTTCCTTTTATAGTTAGATGGAGATAGGAGGTAGTGTTTCCAAATGGTTACTAGGTAAACTCGTTTGTCATCATTTTGTTTTCCTTTTTTTCTTCTCTCTTTTTTTTCTTTCTCTCATGTGAGAACTGCCTGTCTCAACACCTGTAGAGACAGGAATTATTTAGATAGGAATTCATTCAGAGGAGGAGGGAAGAAGTGGGGGCAGAACTGAACCGTCTGTTTGAACATCCACCCTAGCTGAAGGTAGTTCCTATGGATACAATAGAAAAATACATTTCTCTGCAAAGGAAGAATGAAGTTCCAGTAGGTAAGGGGCATAACGTGTCCTGTACAGTGAGAACAAACTCTGATCCTCCTCAGCTGCACAGTCCATAAAGGATATTTGAGAACAACACAGGGGGTAACTGCAAACTGTGTCCAGGAGTAGTGTGGCATGAAAAGGTCTGAATAAGGACCTTGAACCATTTCTCCCCCTCCCCGGCCCAAACTTGGCAGATTGCACTGGCATCAAGCTAGTTTACATGTATGAAACAAGCAGATGAATTAAATGGGCTGCATACTTCATGGGATTATGTATTGCATGTACTTTGTAATGGTTTAAGAATTGATTTGTTGCCAAGAATCAGAGTAGGAAAAAAGAACATGTATCATGCTTTTCCGTATTACGTGTTTATAGACATGTACATAGTCTGAAGGGTCAGTCCTTCACATCAGTACACTGCTTTCTGAGCAACCACTATTTGTATCACAGTTCCCATCTTCCTTAGTGTTCTACTAGGTCAAGAGACTCCCTCCCTTTTGTTCCCATTGAACTACTCTGTACAGTTAAAGCTGTGGAAGTCCTTCCCACAAGATGCTGCAGATGTGGGATCTTAAATTTGTTCACACAAGATTGATTGAACACATGATATACAAACACTCTGAGGGCTATTAAACACAAAGCCACCACATCTGGCTCAGGAAACACCTCCTGCCTGCATGAGGTGGGCAGGACCAGTCCCTGCTGGCCACTGGTGGAGGTAAGATATGGGGAGAAGTACTTTGGTCTGACCACTACAGAAGTTCCTACCCTCTGCTCTGTTTCATGACTTCACAGAGCCATAAATGCACAAGGGCTCTCTTTTAAATTTAATCACTTAACTGAGATTCTTCAGTTAGGAAACGAGATGCACCAAGATGCCCCCATAGCCCCTGGAGAAAGGATGGGAGGGAGGCACCCACTGCACCCATCTAACACCTGAATTTCCTTCTAGAGATACATCTCTCTCCATTGCCTAGAGACTGCAGGGCAGCCAGGGTTCTCAATTCCCTCAGTGCCTAATTGCTTAAATTTAAGTAGGATAAATCTAGGCTTGTGTTTTCATATGAGCATTTACACGGGAAATGCTCACCACATAATTGTTGAGAATAGATGTCTAGTAGTTGTTGAGAATAATAAATGTAAAAGTGTACCGTAGAGGAACCGAGTTCATTCCAAACTGTAGAATTCAATCCTGCAAATCTAGCTGGAAAACTCTGACTTCTGAGCATTTTGTTTTAATGTTTTTGTTTTTCATTTGCTTGTTTCTTCAAGGAACTCTAAAGCTGAAAAGTGTTTTCAAAAAAACATTTCAAGAGAAAAAAAATAGCTTGTTTTCTTTTGAAAGTCCCCAAAGGTCACTAGGGAAAAGCTTTAGTTTGCAGATTTTCCATTAAAAAGAAAAAAAAAAAAAAGAGAATAGAAAATGTCAGACAGAACAGTCTGCCTAAAAATTGTTATTGTGGTCAAAAGCCACTTTTCAATTAAAAAAATACCAATGACACAATGTCTCCAAGTTCTAATCTCCAGTGTAGAAGTGCTTACTGATATAATTGGTATCACTGGCTTCATTAAAACTACTTACAAATAAAAACAATTGTTATTTAAAGGCATGTATAACATACCTTAAAATTATGGTTTCAAAAATGATACCATGTACTTCATTTAAGTCAATGCAATTTGAAGTCTCTCAGCATCTTGCAAAACTCAGATCCCTTAGCTGTTATTGGCAGCGATGTTTCATACGTCATTGTTACACTGTTATTGTTATACATTGAAATAACATCTAGACCCCAAGCCTAGACAGAGCATTAGTGCAATGCACACAGGTACAAGGAAAAGGCAGTTTGTAAAAGGTTTTAGAAAAATCACCATAACATGCTGCAATGCAAATGTAAACAGTTTTCAGTTTGGCTGAGTATTAACACAGCTATGTGCCCAAGGTTGGGGCATAGGAGATTTGTGCACACTTATTTAATTTCGGCTGGATTTCGTTAACTTTATTTGTACAGAGTAGCAGTGGAACCCCTGTATGAATCAATGAAATATTTATAGAGCATGAGGCTGACCATGACTAAGGACGTGTTTACACCAGAATGAAAGGTGATGCAAAGAGCCCAAAGCCAGTTCTGAGACTGGTATTATCTCTGAAAAATATTACAATAAAGTCAGACCAGTGTGACACTGTGACTACAACAGCATTTCCATCTACAATGCAGAACTGGAGATTCACAATCCCTGATCCTGAAAATACAGAGCGCTTGTCCTAGGTGGAGCAGCCAGAGCCCATACTACAAATCACATGGCTCCAGCTCTCTTCCAAGCTGCTTCCATGGCTCCAACATGCAACTGTTCATTTCTGTGTGGTTTTTCTCAGCTGCACAGTATATTATGAGGGCTATGTTGTAGCCCACCGAAGCAGTGTTTCTATACCACGAAGCTAAGAGAATATGTGGCATACTCCTTGGTGTGGGGTGACAGGAGTTGGGTGGTGTTTAAGGATACAGAAGGCAGCGGAGGCAGCCAAGCCTGGTGCCATTTAATTTAGTTATACTTCTTCTGGAGCAAATAATCCCAGGGCAGTGCCCAGGCTTTATTTCAGAAGGTGCACTCCAAAACAGAGTCCAGGGTGAGCTAAAATCTCTGCAATGTGGAGAATTGGGACCCGTGCCCAGGAGCACCCCGAAGAGCTAAGCTGTTTGCTAGCATAGCTATAGCCACTGCCGAGCCCTGCTCCTCGGCAGACACAAAGAGCCAGTCTGGGAGGATCCCCTGCCTGGGTCCAGCCTCATCCTCCACCCAGCAAGCCCTAAAGACACCTGACATGAGGCAGTAGCCAGCTGTCAGGCTGATGGGAACAAAAAAGAGGGAGCTCAGCATGCTGCCCTCCACTGCAGAGGAGCTATGGAGGAGCCTAAACTCACACACGCTGGTCCCTAAAGAGTTAAACAACCTGCTTTTCCCTCCACTTTTTTCCTCTCCCCTAAAAATTGTCTCCATTTTCTTCCTAAACCCATCTGCGTTTGAGGGTCTCCTCTTCATCTCCCTCTTTATGCTGAAAATCTGTAGCTGTTGAGTGTATTCTGTGCACAAGTCCCTGACATCTTGTTACCAAGATTTAGGTCACAAATCCTGAGACTAAACAGAGAAAATGTATAAATGGTTAGCTCAAAACCAAGTGTTTTCTGATTGTGTCTGCATTTTTTCTGCTAAAAGGTGTATGTTTTTAATGTCCCTGGTTACATACGCTAATGTTGTTCTGTTATGCAAATACCGTGTAAAAATATGTATTCACACCCCATCTTTACTAGATATAAAATAGCCAATGAAACAAAAAATTGATCTGGAAAGCAAAATATTCAGATTCTAAAGTACTACAGCCTGAATGCCATTGTTTCAGCAAGGATAACAGCCCCATAAAGGTAGGGAAGATGATTTTACCCAATGTCAGATGTGATTCAGTCACTGGAAGGTGCCTTCTGCTCAATATAGTACAATAAGTAACGGATAGGATGTTATTCACCTCACCCTGGTGTATATGTGAAAGAGGCTAGATGAACAGGCTCCCTGCAAGTGTTTGTTTCTCTACCCTGACAATAAAGGCAGTATAGAGCAATGCAGATGCCTATATTATAGATGTTTGAAGTTAGGTGTAAACAAAATATTTACTTCTGGACCAGGATGTCTTGGTGCCACAAATGCTCAAAACTCTTCTTTCATACCTGCTAATAATTATGAACTTGGCCCTAATATCAAAGATATTTAGAGATGAAACATATTTTAGACTTTTTTTTTATTTACCTCATATGTTGTGGGGGGAGGTTCAGCCTTCAAGGTACATTTCGGTCACGTATTTAAGCTCTCCCTTATAATGAAAGCTACAACTGAAGTCTAAAAGTCGCATGTAATCAAATTCCTCTGGAAAGCAGGGTTTCAATATTCCTCTTACCTTTGCTAAGAGCTAGTAATAATGATTGGGTTTATAATGGAAGAATTTAAAAGATGTTTTCTAGAAAAATATAAGTGGCTTCTCTTAAAAAGATTACAAATCACATCTCTCTCTTTCATAGCGAGTGCTGTGAGATGAATAACTTCAGGAAAGAAGGGAGGTGGTTGCACAGCTACAAACACTTACACAACGTAATGCCTTTGAATGACACGTAGTCATTGTGGATCCTGTATGAATAAAATGTTGCTAGGTGGTTGATAAATAAAAACAAAGTGGCTTGGATGCATAGCTGAGTCTGAACATGAATTTTCAGAACTAGCAAATGAATATGACATGAACAAAGGAGTCAGCAAGGAAACAAGAAAGAGTTTCGAAGTAATGCTGAAGTTACTTGCATTGCTTTCCAGAGGTAATTAGGCACAGTCAGGTGCAGCAGCCGCCACTGTTATGTGGCTGCAAAAATTAAGGCAATAAAGACAAAAGCAACTTAATTTTAAGGTGGAACTAAGGCAGCTTTCTAACACAGAACTATAAATTCAGCCAGTGCAAATGGTGGCTTCTGAATGGGCAGAAGAGTTAACTTAGGTAAGGGATGAAACAAGGTACAAACAAACCAACCAAGGTACACAGTAAGAAATAACATTTGAAGTTATTTATTCTGAGAATTGTTTAAGTGCTGTCTAATTCTGTACAGCTATGTGACACAAATTATGCATAAATATTATTTTAAAGTGATAACCCACAAAATACTGTGAATTTGGGAGAGCTTACAGATGTAAAACTTGAACTGACAAGTTTAGCAAACTGAGGCAGGTTTTGCTTTGTTTCATAAAAAATAATTAAAAGTTGGTAAGCATCACCTCAAAGTTATTATTTTGTTAGTCTAACCACAACTCCATACTGTTTTCCTGTAACCTACTAAAAATGGGATCAGGCCACGCCTCCAATATCATGACTATAGTTTGTTTGTATTGAGGAGTTTCCAATTTTCTTTTTTTTTAACCATAGTTTAGCACAATATACCTAGAGACCTCAAGATTAAAATGTGGACAGATTTTCCCTCTTAAAATGGCAAATGTAACTTCCTGACTTTTGAATTTCACTAATCTAACAATACAGTAGTATCCATTTTAAAGAAAGTGAAAAACATTTCCTTCTTTCCCTTGAAATTAGAATTTCCCCTCACAGTGATGGCAGAGCAAAAGGGAGGTTCAGAATAGGTGATATTCAGCCATATGGAGGGGTGACTTTAAAAGGTACCTTATGCAAAACACATGTTCGATAACTTTTTTTAAAAATGTTCAACCCTGCAGGGCTAGAAACAAGAGCTTCATACTATTGCTTCTAGCTGAAAAGGTCCTACAATAAATATTAGTCCTCAGAACTGTGACATTTTTATGCTTTGGAGTAAAGATTTTTGAAGATTTTTATGGTTCTTCTTGACCCCTGAAAGGTTGGATTCATGGTAAGTAGGGCATGTGGCTTTTCAAGGCTACATAGCACAGTCTCAGTAAAAACAGGCAAAACTCCCTCACTGCTCTGATGGTTACAAACCTCCTTCTAATTTCCAGCTTCAATTTATTCATGGTGAGTTTATACCATTTGTTCTCGTGCCAACCTTATCCTTTATTTTTAATAGCTTTTCAACCTCCCTCTATTTACCTCCCTAATGTATTTATAGAGAACGATCACATGTCCTCTCAGATCTTTGCTAACTTTTTCAGTGTCCTCTGGTAAAAAACGTTTAAAAGATTCGGCTTTAACATACACAGCCCATGCAGAATACATATTATGCTATAAATTTTTCTACCACTTAGATGGAACAACCTCCACAATTTACCCACAGCTTTCCACTGCTGAATACAGCAGTTACCCCAAGCTAGGGTGTATGCTTCCTTCTTAATATATGTCTCCTTTACATCTATATAAATGTATAGTATGTATCTTATTCTTGAAGAAATTGTTTTACTTAGGCTGTAGATGAATGAGTATATGAATATATAGTTTATTATTTTTAATTAATCATCTACACTGCTGTTGACCTGAAAGTAATGCTTTGTGCTCAGCACAAAGTAAATTGATGTAACACAGAGTCATCTCATGAAAATGGGTAGCATGTTGATGAGACAGTATAAGCATTCAAAAATTATAAGCCAGAATCTCAAATTAGGGAGACAGCCATAAAAGCCATGAAATCAAAAATATTTCTTGAGGTTTTCACGTAGCTTTTGACTTTTTAAATTTTCATGGCCCAGACCTTTCTCTGCAATTGTAAGGATTATGTATCAAAGTCATAAAAAATGAGATGGGATTTTCTTGTAATTAGTTGACTTCAGTGGAGGTTTAGATAAAAAATTCAAAATATTATGAGACTTGTGATAAAATCTTAAGAGTCAGCAGTGCTGAGTTATAGAAACAGAAAGCTGTAGGTGGTAGGAGCCAAGGGAGCAAAACAGGTATCACTTGGCTGTTGATGGATTACCTGGAGGTCTAGAGAAGAACACAGCTTTAGAAAAAACAGGGGATTTAGAAGGAAAAATTGAAAGCCTTAACAGTGTTCACATTACAGGTTTGAGAATTGCTGTAAAGGGGATCCCTTCTCATGAAAAATTGCTTCATGCAGCACCTATCATAGCTCTGCGTCACGAAAGAGGTTTTCGGCTTCTTAATGTGCCATCTTCTGCATACTTAGGAGAAGTCCTGCGGCTGCTTAAAAGTGTGCTGGATAGTAGCCTCTCTCAAATGGGAAATGCACAGCAGAGATTTCTGGAGAACAGCTTGCTCTGGTCACAACCCCTCCAGCTGGGAGAGTGGTCAACTGCGCGCTTTGGGCAATTTTCCAGCCTCTTTGTGTAGCCAGGAGTGGATCTAGCCCAAGATGTATGAGGTACAATAGGTTGGAGCAAGTGCCTGAAAAGTCCATAAAACCACGGGAGTTATTTTGAACTGGATCTTGAAATCAAAAAGAAACTATTACAGTTGCTTCAATGTGGGGGTGATGTGTCTGCATTTCTTTGTACTTATGAAAAGGCGCCAGCAGCACTCTGCACCACTTCTAGTCTGGAGGTCTGGGACTTCTGGAGGCCAAAGAGAAGCAATTGCATTGATGCCAATAAAAAGTATATGGTATGCTGAATTTTAGTTCAAAAGCAACATGACTAGCACACCTTCCAAGGGAACAAATAACCACAAAAAAGAAAATCAAACCATGGAAATTGTTTAAAGAAGAAAACTCACATTTAATTGAGAATTGCTTCATGTGAGGCAAGGGAGCCAAACCCACTGAGTGTTTCAGCTATGCTTGATTTATTGAGCACAGTGGGCTTGTCTCTATCACCTGACATAGTAATTTTAAACTATCTTTGAATTATCTTTTTTAATTAAATTTCTAAGGGATGATTGGATTTTCTGTTTGAGCGATTATTTGTTTGCTTAGAAAACACACTAGACATCTCACTGTTTGACCTTTCTTTTACTTCAGATGAGAGCTTAGAAATTAATAGCTGGCCACTTTGTTAACAGCTAGTCAATTGTAGCTCCAAAGCTGGTACATTCTTCACTAGCAGGAGTCCCTCCATCACACAAGAATTGTCTGGTAACATAGATCTCAGAGAGAAGTCCGCATGTTTTCCACCAGCTTTTGCTGCTGACGTACGATATTTCATGTCCGTCCATTCCCTGTCAGCCGTACTGAACACCCCTGTAACCTTTTCTGTGGCTATAGCTTGGCCACAGCTGAGAATACTGGGGAAGGTGTTGAAGAAACATTAACATGTTAGGTGTACATGTGAGAGGTGCAGAAAGGGAGACGGCAGGTGGTGGGGGATGAGGCTGTAGATGAAGCTCAGCCTTAACCAGTGTTTTGCATCAATACGTAAATAGTAATTGTTATACATAGAAATAAACAGAAGAGGTTAACTTTCGACACATTAAAGAAGAGTACGGCCAGAAATGGGCATTTCATTGCCATTTCAATGGTAGTAGAGTTAAGCAAAGCTGAATGCTTATGACTAGTCTCATCCCATATCTCATATCACACAATCAGAGGCACAATACCACCAGTGGGTTTTGGTTGGTAAAAACTAAAGAGAGGATTAAGCTACTTGGCTACATTAACACTAGAAAAGCACTTCCTAATAGAGACTGAACAGGCAGCAATCATTCTAATGCGAATGCTGAAATTAGCCCAGAAACAAATTTTTAGAAGAATGACCTTTTCAACCACTCATAGCCACACTTAACCCTGGGATTTAGGCACAGCTCAGATTAACACTGATCTATGGAGTCCTTAGATTTTATCCCAAACAATGCTTGAATTATCAGACCAGTGGCCATTACACTGTTGGGGTTTTTTTTCTTCTTCTGAGGGAAAGATAAACATTATTGCTATTAGGAATTTTAATAAAAAGAAACAGACAGACCTGGCTCCTCTGACAGTTCGCCATACTCAGCTCCCTCTTTCATTAGAAGCTCCTAAGCAAATTTCACAGAGTTGGCTAGTGAGCCATTTGGGGAAGGAGTCTTCTCACCTAATTTTGCATTTGTACAATGTAGACATCTACATCTGATCTAGTCATGCTAGTTATTGTTGATGAAAGGAATAAGCACACAGGACACATTTCATCTGAACTAGCTTAGATGTTTCTGTTATGACAGAGATGCATCACACACTACAAGCACATTTTCTCTCCAGTGACCTTTAAGGAGGACTACGTTGATTAACTCAGATGTAAACATCTATTCTATAGACTAGATGTAAACATCTACGTACAGTTAATATACTCCACCCTTTCTTACTCTTACATAATATTACACATGATCCTAACTCTTTCTGTTTTGCCTACTTAATTTTTGTTTGTTTGTTTGTTTATAATGCATAGAATATTTGTGCATTATCACCTTTGCACATATCATAACTTTTTCATATAGGCATACCAAATTTCTGACCACACAAGGTCTGAACCATTCATTTTGGCACAGACAAACATACAAGTGCTTGCTCATGCCCAAGTAGAAAGAGTATTATGATAGTTGATCTCATAATACCAACAAAAAAATAGTGATTGTTCTCTGCTAAATGACCTCAGTCATGACCTGCAGATTATCTGCAGATGATCTGTCCTCTGTGACTCCCTGACTGTTTCTCGGGTTGTTCTGCTTTACAGTTATGACTGGCTGTGATGAACTGAGCCAAATGACTCAATTTCTTAGTATCTCTGATTAAAATGTTACGGTTTCAAAATCAGTTAAACAGTTTTCATTTAATTCTAAAATTGGGTTTTGTTTCTGATGGGGAAAATGATTTATTTTTGTTTTATTTAGAATTTTCCATTTTAATGTTTCTGTCTCTCCCTGTTGTTTTGGGGGTGGGTTTTTTATGCTCTTCTTTCACTGGAAAAATCATTGGAGATTTTTTTTAATGGTTGGAAAACATATTTCTCAACTTTTGAATCCTTTTAAACTTTGTATTAGAAAAGTCTTGGTACAAGAACACTATTCATTCTGTTTAGTCCCTTTCCCCTTGCGTTCTCCATGTTTTCAGTGGGAAGAAAATGAAGGGCAAGAGGAAAAGACAATGAGTGAAAGCTGATGCGTTATTGAAGGAACAGGATCATATTTTTTGTTTTGACATTCTTTGAAAAATTGAACATTTGACTAAATGAACTTTTTTCAAAGTTTTTTGTGTCAATTCATTTTTTTTATATAAACACAACCTTTCCTCAAGAAAAATGACAATACATTACAATTAGTAACTCAGAGTCTCTTAAGATAGACTTGTATTTCCTTATAGTGCCTAGGGCAAATAACCCAGATCTTCTCTGCTTTAAAAATGGCTTATTTCTTGAGCATCTTTGGCTAGCCTACACAGACGTTTTATCCAGCTCTCGTGTTTACTTTCCATTTTCAAGCAAGCTAAATTTGCATCCACACTATAAAAGTTTTTGTCCATTAATACTGTCCCCAGGAGAGGTAATTTTCAACTGCTACACCAAACCAGCCAGACAATACTGTTTCAGAGGGAAGGAAGGCAAAAAGTCTCTGCAGGTATTTATACTCCACCAGACTTCCTAAGCACTTCATGCATGAAGTTTTAACTAGATCTATACAGAAAGCACCCTTCCCTCCTATTCCTCATTCCAAACGTTAGCTTACTTCTATAGCATTGCTTCTGAAATCACCGAGGTCACAGAGACAAAAGAGCCCATGTAGGCTTCTGGAAAGTTTCTGAAAGTTTCAGCCAGCTCCTGACTTCCCTGGTCACCCCCCAACAGATTTACATGCTGGCGTAATGAGTGTGAATGAAGAGCTGCTCTCTGTCATGAGCCACCTTATGGGTCTGTCTGCACAGAAAGGGTTTAGCAGCAGATAACCTTTGCATTGTGGGTTCTGCTCCGAACAGGCAGATGAGAAGAAAATAGCTCTCAGTAGATGTAAAGCTAGAGATAGACGAATAGAAAAGAAAGAAAGTAGAGCTCTGGAAAATCTTTGCAAGTATAGTGGGGAGTTTGGGGCATTCGTGCAGTGAGGAAAGGCATATAATAATGAATAGTTTGTCTACATGATTTGACTTTTGAGACTGACTTTCATGTGGATGTAACATGATCGTAAAATGGTCCTTCTCAGCATTTTTATTCTTCTCTGCCAGGATGTGGAGCAACAGGGCACTAACCAAAAAATTTAACTAGCCCAGCAATGTCAGCTCAAGCGCTGAAACCCAAGTTTTTAGCAACATACAGACTTTTACAAATGTACACAAGCTGTGATACATACACACCATTTCAGAATTTAGACTGAGACATAGTCCAGGTATAGTGAAGACCACAGAGGTGGGAGAATAAAGAGTCAAGTTTTTTTCCAGCATCCACTGAATAAAAGTAAAACATCCGCTTTGATCCATGTTTATAAATATTTCTCACAGAGATGAAAACAAGCAATTGTTTTCCCTTAATTCTTACTATGAAGTGTCAAAGTAGTATTAATTTGCTGTTATTTGGCATAACAAGAGTATTGCTGAGAAACAAAAGTCTCAAGCCAACGTGTCAATATGAACTAGATTTTTAAAGGTGTTAAAAGGTATGAATTAATGGATTTTTCAAAGGTAAGAATTTAAGTGCTTACCAATTAAGTGCTTACCCATCTTTAATCCCATTAAAGAGCTATCTGCATCTAACATTTCTTACACGCTATTGTAAAAACTGACCCGCTGTTTTAAAGAACAGTTTTTGGGCAGTCATCTTGAAATCACTTGTATTCCTATTGTTTTATAAAAATGTAAGTTATCCTATGAGGTAGCAGACATTAATGTACCACACAACCAGTCAAACACCATAAATCATTTGAGGTGTGTACAGTTTAAGTAGTTTATGGATAACCTATACACTCAACTGAGTTACATGGAAGCTTTCTCAGAAATATTTTAAAGATATTTCACAGAGAGAGAAAAAGACATTTTTTGGACTATTTTCTAGGAGTTGTTCTCCCAGCTCTACAAGACATTAATTAGAGTTCCCAAAATCAGGATTTTTTTTGTTTTGGTTTTGTTGGGGTATTTTTAACAGAAACTACGCTTCCCCCTCCCCAAGGTTACCTTCTGCATTTTGCAAAAATAAAGCACGTAAATGCCTACTTTAGAAACTGGAACAGGGAATTAAAATGATATTCAAAAGGAGCTGAATTCATCTAAAACTAAAGTACATTGTCAACCACCTCCACTTGCTCCAGGCACTGATGCCATGATTAGCTATGCAAGAAGCTACCTGCTGGTTTAGAATTATATGAAGTCACCTCAGGGTATCTACAAGCTTCTCACGCACAAGATACTGACAGTTTTTTTACTTGGCTTGAAACACAGTTGTTGCTACATCCAAGTACTATATCATAGATTGTTATTTCACAAGCTGTCATTAAGGTAGCTTGACTTATTCTCACCAAACAATTAGTCCGCAAACAGTAATGGTTTGTTCCAAATACCCTCAAAGACTACAAGACCTCTAGCATTTTTCAGGTAACAACTTCTCATCTGAAGTATGAACGTGCACTGGTTTTTAATAATAGAGAATTAGGGGGAAAAAAGTATTATAGTCTACCCTTACAAAGCAACTTAAACTGGGGAGTGGTGGCAGGAAAGAGGAGACTTATTGTGGTACAAAGATGTCTGGTAACAAAGATACCTGCAAATCTGAACAGTAATATGTATGTACAGGAGTTTGGAGCTGAAAGTGGTTTTACCTGAACTGGCCAACTTTCTTTGGAGAACCAATTTTTTATTTCAATTGTTTACTGTCAGTTACTGTGTACATGAAAAGCAAATCCTGACAGCGCTGTGGATTAGGTGTAAGAACACATATAGTTAAGCTGTCTCAAGATGAGCAGCATAAATGTTGTTTATGCTGTTTAAAGTCAGTGAGAATACTTCAGTCAGAAGGCGCTTGACCTACATTCGGTGGTCTTTTTGCACACTTTGCCTGATGATTCATGGTTATCACCAACTCACACTGCACAAGGAAAGGATGAGCCGTTCCAATTAGATCAGATGTTTTGTACCCAGTCTTATGCAAATGCATCAGTAAAACTCCATGTGGACAGTCAGCTCTTTGTCCTTCCGTGTTAAGGTTTCTCCTAGGCTGAAGTCAACAAACTCTACTGCATTTTGCAGCTCGTCTCTGACATGAGCAAACATTTCCTTAAAAAGGTGCTTCAGTAATTGCGCACTTCATTATTCAAAATTTAGTTTGGATCAACTGACTCATTTTTACTTGTAGTCTAACCAGATCTTCATTGCCATAAAAAAATCAAGCCTAACAATCTGTCTTTGCTCTGATCTTCCCAGCTTCTGTGTTTACTTACTCATTCCCCCTGAAGTGTGTCCATACAACCTTCCTCATCCTGGTCCTTTTACGTTTGCAGATGGCACTCATGATATTTACATGTGTTTGCATGTCAGGAATCCCTGCTTGGCACAGCATGGCACGAAGGTGCCTGTTAATAACTCAACCAGGGAAGATGGGAATAGATGCTGTCAGCACCAGTCCAGAGTAATCTGCACCTTTGAAAATGAAACCGTTTATATTTAGATACATAAATATAGACTGGAGAATCTAAATTTAATTCTTAGGTTGAAAATGTTGACCTCAATGAACAGACCCCTCTGGCGAAAGCTGCAGAGGAATAGTATTATTAAACAGTTGAAGAGGATGATCTGAACTCTTTGCTGCATTCATCTCCTGGTACGACTCTGCAGCCCTTAATCAAACACTTCCTTGAAAATTATCTTGATCTTAGCTAGCACACAGGATTCACGTTTTAATGTAACTGGCATTAAACCAAAATATAGCCCCTGAGCAATAAAAAAAGCTATTTTTATAACTGAGGAACTATAAGCCATACTGTCACCAGGACCGTATATCTGCGCTTTGGGAAATTCAGGCACAGGAGCGTGCAAAGGGCTCAGAACAGGTGAGATGTCACGTACAGGAACACAGGCACACAGACACACGTATATATGTGTATACATAAGTAGACAGTCTTCCTGTCCCAAAGAGCTTATACTGTAATCACAGACAAGACATAACGTCAGAAAACCACAAAAATAGGAAGCAGAGGGAAGGAGGAAGAATGGAAAATAGTCACCCTAATGCTAATGTATTTACTGCTTCAGCTGAGATTTCACACTATATGTTGTTCAAAAACATACTCATTAGTGACTTCAAAGCACACGGAAGTCAACATAAAGGCTCCTATTTGTCTGCCATAGACGTTGAAGCAGGCCTCTGAAAACACATGGCTACCTGCTTTGTGTCAGATGGTGCTAACCAATGCAAAACATCAGTCACCGAAACAAACAATCCGCATGAATAGCTTTTCTGTTTCTTCCATATTTTGCTGTCAGCTTGTCATATGCGAATTGTTTCACAATAATAAACAGACCATGGCAGGTTTGATTAATATCAGTTTTTATTACAGCAGTTGCAACCATTAATTATCTGGCTGACTAATGATGAGATGTGATGTGGTTCTTATCTAATAGCCAAGGGTATCAAGTTCATTAAAGTTCATCAAATATAAAACCAAAAAAATTGGATGCTGCAACTTTTCTAGAAGTCTCATGAGAGCAAAATTCTCCAGCATGCACATTCACATGACTTTTTTTCCCTATCATGGTATAAAACTCAAGCTGCATTAAACAAGAAGAGCAAATGAAAATTAGTTGGAAGAGTATTTCAAGTTGCTCCCTTCTTAAAATTATTTGTTCTTCCCAAAAAAATATTTAGTAGCTTCCTTAGTGGGTGTTTTCTGTTATGATTTAAAATTATATCTCATAAATCCCTTGAAGAATTATCCTAAAAATACAGGGTGAAACACAGGCCTATTGAAGTCAATGCCAAAACTCCCATTGACTGCAGTAGAGCCAGGATTCCACCCACATTAAGATTCAAAACAAGAAATTACAAAATGTCCCTTTTTGTAAATGCTTAATACCATTGTTTAATGCCCAGTTCTTCAGTGTTTTTAGTCTTTTACCTTGTCTTTGAACGAGGTTTTAAATCCTAACTCAGCTTACAAATGACCTTTGAGCGTGCTTTTCATGCATTTATGCTTGTATTTATAAAAATACTTACCTTGTGCTTACACAGGATCTAGAAAGAAATACAGCATGTGCACTTATTTCTTGCTTTTGTGTATCCAAACATTTTGCTGCTACAATTTGCATGTATATTAAAAAGCTTGATTAAGGCAACTGAAAAAATCTACTTGTAAATGACTTCAGCGATAACTGTTTGCCTTAGAGAAAAAGCACGATTTCTGTAACACAAGATAAGAGTCTTTCTTAAATGCACTACATCTTGAATTGTAAGTGTTTGGCATCCAGATGACATTTTAAGAATTTAATGTTAATAGCCAGGAAATAATAAAGTTGCTATAATTAATACCCAGAAATCTTGCTTGTGAAGCTCATGGGGCTGCTACATATGCAGCGTATCCAAATCAAGGCTAAAAAGCAAGGAAATGAAACCTTAAGCTACATGAAAGCATGCATATTCTACTTTTCCTTTCAAAACTTGCTTATTACTGTCAGAGCACCAGACGCTACACTCCTAATGGAGCTTCCTTAAGAGCACCAAGCTCCTGCCACGCATTTAACCTCTTTTCCCAAATAATCATCTAACCAGACTTTGCTCTCAAAATGTAAAAGCCGCAGGATGAATATAGGGAGTCACTCGCATTGAGAGACAGTCACCTGGCAAACACAAAACCAGACCTGAAGGAAGAAGTCTCGCATGAACACAGTGGGTGCATGAGCATGGCAGGATGGGCACTTCCATCTCCAGCACTGCCCCGCGCAGAGAGATCCAGGCAGCCTGAGCCAGTCGGTGCCTCTCTCCAGAGAGGTTCGGATTCGAGGGCTTGACCTCCATTGATGAGAAATAAATAACTGACGTTGCCATACAATTCAGTCCCGTCTGCAAAAGTTTTAATGAGATTAAGAATTGCAATGAAAATGTATAATTAATTTGCCGTTTTCATTCTAGCTCTTTGTATTTGCTTGGCAGATGAAAATGATAAGGGGATGATATGGTCTCTCAAGCAAGAACCTAACTGCCTCTAGCTTCAGGTTATTAGATGACTTGTTCTCACAAAAGGAGATATTAATAGTACACATTAGCAACAGACTGACTTTCTCTCTAGCAGCTTATAATAACTCAGAAAGGCAAGAGTCTATTTTACTGGGGCCTGGGCAGCACTCATTCAGCACACTCAGAACATGTGTTAGTGAGTCTGAGTTTTTCAGGCAGAAAAAGGAACCTTTTAGCCTGAAGAGCTCAGACACGGTGGCTGGAAAAGCACGACAGACAAGTGAAGCAGCTCGTCAGCATCTTCAGCGGGACACTCGTCAGAGTGAAAATGACTTGATGACACCCAGGAGTACATAGCCTGCCACTGGTCTAAATTTTGCAAGAAACAAAGGCAGGATAACTGCTTTGAGTTCTAGGTGGCATCATGTTCTGAGTTAACATAAGACCTGAATTCTGCATCTGACCGACCTTCGCTCTCGCAGATGCAGTGAAGAAGGTGGTGACTTTCTAGAGAGCTGTAAAATCTCTCTACCCTTTGTGGCTGTCTCACCCACAATGTCCCATACTGCCTTTCTCTGGTCAGTTATGAGAATCACCATTGCTCTGTGTCCTCAAGGTGAGAAAGAGACAGCAACACATTCCTCACAGAAGCCTCACAGGATTAGAAATAACTTGCTCCTGTGACCTCCCAGAGCCAAGCCTGCTGATTTTTTCGAAGGTGGAGCAGACTCCTTATTAATTCTGGCATTTCCGCCATGTAGACCTGTAATCACAACTTCCTTGTTTCAGACTGACAGTGTTGTTTCTGACCTATAAACTCTTGAAAGGTTTGACAAGTGTTTACCTTGAGGATTACCTCTTTCCCCGCTCTGTGCTGCTGCAGCTGAGAAAAGGCAGCTGAAATAATACTCCCAGAAGACAAGAAGCTGTTGGTGTACCATGGAGATGAAACAAGTTTGGTTGGATATCTGGAGGATAAAGGTTATTACTTTGCTGTTAATGTGAACTGGACCGCGCTTTTAAGGATCTGTACGGGATACCTGAACCCCATTACAATGACGTGATACATTTATGATACCACTTTTGGACTCACTAACTCCAGTGCAATGCAGAATAAGGAACATAGAAAATGAGCAGCAAAATGGTATGGACCCCATGTGCTGTTAACTCCTCTGGAGAACATTACAGAGCCTTCCAGTAGGATTCACACAACACGGTCCCTGCTGCTGCTCTTTCCCAGGAGCAAAGTATGTTCCCCTTTTATGCAGCCAGGCATTTCCAACTCCTTGCCTACAGGCTGGTAGTCACCTCCAGCAAATTTCTCCCTGACCCACAAATATTTTTGATGATCTTTCATGCCTGTAGCAGTTGGACAACCCTGGATCAACAGCGCCCAGAAGAAAGTGCCACCAAGACTGTCTAAGCCCTTTCTTTCCTCCTTGGGTGCTTCCCTTTTCTTCTCCGGACATCTGGTCACATGAAACCATGGTAGCCAGCACGAAGGCAGCTACAGGTACATGTATGATAGTTTTAGCCTCTCTCTCTGTAGGACACAATTTAACTCTTGCTCCTCTCTGCTGGGGATATTCTAGATCCTTTCCCAGAAATATTTGAAACAGGTGTTATGGAGATGGCACTGGCATTTCCAGTAGTGTATGGAGAATCTCAGAGGTATTTCAAGCATCCCTTCACTCACTAGTCTGTAGGCATGTAAGATCCTACGGGTCCCGTCACGATGAGATAGTACCTTCTCCCATTTAGATATAGGATAGCCATAGCTCTGCTTATGTAGCCATTTGAAATTGTTTAAAGGATTAATTGATAAGAATATGTTTCCATGTCAAAGCTGTGATTGTTCCTTCTGAGCACACACAATGAGACTGTCAAGAGAAACAGGGTATAGTAAAGGATTGTTCCAGGTAAAGCTATGAGGACTGGATGATATCTAGTGATGGGACTGCTGCACAGGGACATAAAAGCAGTACACAGATAGGCTGACTTTAGTCTGATGAGGTTCACCACTCCTCCAGGACTGGTTCAGGGCACTTAAAGCTAGGCTTCTGCTCTGCTTTATCTACAAAGGCAGACAGTTGAGACGGTCCTCCCTATCCTGAAGTCCACCTTTGGAAGCACAAACCAGAAACTGATTTGGGCTTGAGCATCTTTTCAGAACAAGTGCTTACAACAACCATAGTCCCACCGGGGGACAGAGAAGACTATTGCCCTTCCTCCTCCTGTCACCGCCTAGCTGAGCTGCCCACCTGCCAGTGACTCTGCACAATACACATAAAGTGAGGAAGGGACACACAGAGGATAACTCTCAGGGGCTAAATCTCAGGTAAACATACCACAGCTGCTCATTAGCTCAGGCAAAGCTAGCAATGTAGCTGTGGCAACAGAGAACTTGGGGCAAGGTGCAAAGGCTGATCAAAAAGCTGACAAAATACTTGGGTAATTAGCTCATGCCATGTTATGTGTTATAAGGACATGGTTGCTATCAGTACCTGGGGAAGAAGGCACAAATCGAAGCTGCCAGAGGGACATCTGCACAAGCTGAAGTCATTGCGTGAAGCTATGCGAGGCAACAAGCTCCCAGTCAGAGATGCATGATGAGGATGGAGCAGCTCAGTTACCAGAAGATGCTACTTTTACCTTATACATTGTACACATAGAAGTCCTCCATACTCAGCAGAAGAATATCTAAGAGATAGCAATATTGTACAAGTGCTTGCACGTTAAACCTGTTTGTGTCCTTCTAGTAGGGACTTTGTTCCCCTAGACTTTTTCTCTTGGCTTTCTGGAAGGTCAGAAAAGGTAAGTGTCCTTCTCAGTCCTTGTTTTGTCTGCCAATATTACCCACAGGGGGTCAGAAACCCCCTTACATCATCTTAAACGCTTGTTGCCTTCAGAGGAATGCTCCTGCGTCTAAGGAAAGCTCAGCTGTGTAGACCATGACCAGACTGATTGTGTTTCACAACACAGAGTTCAAGTTGGAGGGGAAACAAAGCAAAGTACATGTGCTCCCATCCTACCCACTGCCTCTGACAGAGATGGTATTTCAGAAACAGGGTAAAAATACCAACATTTTCCAACAGTGGTAAGTGCAGTTGAACCTTAAACCTGTATTCTGGCATTCACAGTGCATAATTAGTTTTAGTATCAGAGCTGGTGAGGAGTCACAGTCCCTGTTAGAGACAGGCACAAAGGCTGTTAAGGGAGCCGCAGCTATCTGTAAATCAGGACAGTGGCCTCAGGCCTATCTTTGGAATAAAAAGCTCCATTTTTACAGCACCAAAGCCCAGATCCTCAAAGACATTCAGATTCCCATTGACCTCTCTTTAAGGTTTCAGGCTTCAAATTTCAGCATTTTGGAACCAGGTACATAAACATGTAGCTCAGGTCTCTCTAAAATCAACATTAACCTTCCATTTGTTACCAGCTTATAACTTATATCAAACAGTGATGACAGAATTCAAGGCAGAGCATTTGACAGGTAATAATAACATTGCATCTGCTTTGTGTTTCTGGGTGAAAATCCAACAAGAATGACTAGCATCAAATTCTTGTGCTGTATTGTAGTCTTTGGTCATACTCCTATGGCTGCTGAAACAAATTGCACCTACAAATGCTAAAGCTATATGTGGACTACACGAAACAAGCAAATTTAAATTGGAATTGCATTTACAGAAATACACTGATAGAGAAATAGATATTGGTGCTACAGAATGAAGCAAGCATTCAACTCTATCTGCTTTTCTAAATAGTTCCTAATTTGAATAAGATTTTATCTGTCCTTGTTTTCCTCAATATGCTGGATCCAGGATGCCCTAAGAATTGCACTTTTGTAGCATGGAAATGCTGAAAAGTCCAAAAAGCTTAAAAATAATTTATTTTGATAACTTGTAAAAATTAACAATAAATGGACATTATTTAAAAAAAAAAAAAGATATAAACCCCAAGTGGTATAACGCTTTGAACAATAAAAGTTGTATATATTTAATGTTATTGAAAAATCATAATTTTTTTAAAGGAATTTCAAAATCACTGGGGATATTTCATTTTAAAAGTTTGTTGAGATATAACGGTGAAGAGTACCTCAGAACTTAAAATGTCTTGTTATGCTGATCTTGTCAGTTCATATACACTGATCATGTGGATAGGTATAATATTACATGTAATGGAGAATGAGAAATTTGCTGAAATCCATGCTTGAGGAGGGAGGGAATACGAATTTTGAAGAAGCGCCTGCTAAATACTGAATACAAATGTCTGAAATACTATTTTAAAAGGAAGAAAGGTTATTAAATTTTAAAAAAAGAATCTTGATTTCTGACTGAACCAAAACTATAGCCTTTAAATGGAAGAGCCCCCAGAACTTTTTGCTTGCCCACTGGCCAATAAGTTGTCCACGAATATTTTTGGCATTAAGTAGTTTACATTAAAACCACAGTGCTCTATTTCATCATGATTTTTTTGATACCCAATGCCAGACACCGTAAAGTTTGAATGACAGAGCCACATCGCAGCTTTTAATTCCAAGTGTAACCTGCGGAGAGGCGCGAGTGTGTGAGCAAGAGCATTCCAACTGTGTCTAGAGTATCTGAATTGCCAGACTTCAAATCCCCAGTAAACAGCCTGTTGCAAACCTAAAAATAGCTGGACATGTGCAGGACCTGATGCAGCAGCTTTTAGAAGGAAGATTCCCAAACAGGGGGACAAACAGAAGGCATTAGGAGTTCAATAAGTTATTATAGCTGATTTTCATTTTAGGTTTTCTTTATTGCTGTCTACCTCGTTATCATGCTATAAATACAACTGTGAGTCAGGACGTCAGTTAGATACTTAGAGGACTCTGGAATGTAATTTTTTCAGCCCTTCCAGCCACACGGTAAAGTTTGATTTTAATTGGTTTTTTCCCACCTAAGTGTTAGCAAAACTGTCATTATAAAAAAAGTCTAAACATCTGCTCCTTAGTCTTTGATAGCCGAACTCCAGTTATTTCAGGAAGAGAAGGATTTGATCTTTTTCCCCTCAATCTTGTGAACTGATCTCCTGGCATCTAAGAATACCTCAGTTTCAGGGTCTCCAGAAGTTGTTCCTAAATTTTCAAGAATTCTCTGAGATATATGGAATTAATTTATGCTATTGACACTTTTTGGGTTGCATGAAAGTCTTGCAGAAAAAAGCAAAGTGCCACCAGCCATCTTAAATATTCCCTTGCAACAGCTGGCCTAACTGTATGGCATATGTGCCTTCCATCAAACACGGACGAGGGAGAAATGAAACAGGTATTCTTTGGTCATGATCTGGCATACAAGGGCACTGCTAGCAGTATCTGCAAAGGGTGTACACCTTTAAGCACACATCTGTGAAAGTCAGAGGCCCCCTCAAGAAATGCTTATCCATAGCACTACACTTCCTTGGTAAAGTTCTCAGTATCAGTACGTCTTTCCCCTCAGTGCTGCAACACAACGTGATAATTAGCACAAAGTGATAAAAAGTGGGATAGCAAAATACTCGCTCATTGGCCTGGGAGGCAAGTGCAAACAATTGCAGCTCTGTTGAACTTACATGCATGTATGGCTTATCAAATAAGTGCATTTGAAATATGATTTATGTATAAAGCTCATGGTGTTCTTTTCTGACTACTACTTTGCTGGAACGACAGTGTAAACACGTTATATAAAATGTTTTGAAGTCTTAAAATAAAAAAGACCTGGCACTTCTTATGTATGCCGAGGATTTATATTGCAAATACACATGCGTGCTGAAATAGTCATATTTCAGCATCTTATAGCGCCTTACATATGTAGTTCATCCTTTCCAAAGGATTTCATTGCACGGATGTTTTGAGCACTGCTCTATTTATATTCATCCTGCAGCAAAGTATATTCAGAAAGTACTGCCATGACTTCAGTACCTATTTGGAAAGAACTCTGTTCTGGTGCATTTATGTCTTACATACATACATACTTCAATCTAATATAATGACTGTGGGTAGTTACCATAAGGGTGTGTATACCAGACACATTATGCATAATATATCCACACTCCATCAGTCATTTCACCCGGCACAGAGCAGGAGGAGCTTTACTATTACTATATGATACAGATGCTCTTAAAGGATCATCTGTCAGAATACGTCATAGAAATTTTAGTATGTTCAGATGTGAATAACAAGAATAAAAGCTCACATTGAATTTTCAAACATGCAAAATCTTAAACCAAAGCAGAAGCAATATTGTTTTGTTTTACTTCTTGAGGGGGAAAGTAAACCAATAGTTCCTCTCTGCACCGAAGGAAATCAGGATGCTACAAACAGCAGAACCTACATTTTCACAGTGGCTCGTTCCTACATGAGAATACACTTCTTAACATTTACATATGTGAATATTTTTTTCTTTTAAGTTTGTATAACTGTGAAGACAATGGACACATTTCAGTACCCTTTGATACCATCATTTCCTCTTTGTAAGTCACAAATACTCCATTTTTCTATTTTGAATTGAAATGTGGCCTGAAGCATGAAATTAGTATCACTGCTCAGGGTGGGTCAAACCCAAAGATTAAAATCTGGGCTCATTTAAAATTTTCAGGAACTTCAGTGGATTCCAAAACCAAACTGGGGTCCATTCAGATGGATATCAAATCTCATCAGAATGATGAATATCTCCTGACTGCTCGTTAGCTTTTCCATGATGCCTATATTTGAAACTTCACCGTAACTGGGTTAAGAACCTAATTTATCCCATATGGATTTGAGAATAGTGTTGTGGGTTGTTTTGGGAGTTTTTTTCCCAGTCATCTGCTTTACTGAGGGAAAGTACAGGAAAGAAGCACACTATGAAGTTAATGTGTAGTAAAGCTTAGGATGTGATTCCAGGAAGTTATCATGAAAGTAAATACCGGGAAGCTGTGAAATATGGCACAGAACTGTGCTATTAATTAGCAAATAGCACTTTCTTCAGCAACTAAAAAAATAAAGAGCAAATGGAATGTCTCCTCCCTTTTTCCTCCCCGTATACATCTCTGCCTTCTAGCAAATTGCCGTCTGACATTCAAACCATGCTACGCCTGGAATTACATAGTGCCCATACTGTACATATATTCCATGCACCGACGGACAAGAGTGACACAGGAGCCACAGCACCTGCAGGAGTGGGGGCAGTCCAGAAGGAGCAGGGAAACAGACCTTCTCGAGTGACTCTGGGACAGGCCGAAAAACAAGCATCTACAGGCATTCATCTAGGAGGCTGTTCTACCAGGATTTTGAGTACTGCTTAGGCACCTGGGACCCAGTGCAAGCTTGCCACCTAGGCCCACTCCCAGCTGAGGCACCTACATACTCTTGAAGACTTCTGCCAGGAACTGCATTGCAGAACGGTGTCGGACCCAGGTCTTGCAAAGGCTTTGGCTAGCACCCTAACCACCACAAAATCCTTCCTCTTGTTGTTCTTTATCATTCAAATGCCGAAGAATGGTCTTGCGGTTTAGCCCCAGTCGGGATCAGAAAAGGTGGAGCCAAGCACCCCAGGCGTAGGCAGGTGCAACACGAATTGTAATCGGTTCGAGGCACACCCACCTTAAATCAAAGGTACATTTGCTTCCTGGCTCCTGTTCCTGGCTTGGACCCTGTGCAAGTCACTGGAACTGTTGGTGCTTCTGTTTCCTCACTTGTAATTTTAGGATAACAAAACTGGCCCAGCTCCCAAGCTACCGTGAGATTCCACCAATGCGGGCTTGTAAAGGACAGCGAGATCACTGGTCAGGAAGCTGTATGTAAATGCGCCGTACAGTTATCATTGACGTCACTCGCAGAGGACTCAGATATGTAAATACACACACACAATCATTTAGTTTTATTGGTTCATTATGTGCCAGTGAACTAATTGCAGATTACTGTGTCATTAACCTTAAATAATATTCTTTCCAGAGTTACTGAATTGCTCAGTCAAGCATCAAAGCCTGGCTGAATATCTTTAAATAATTTGGGTCATTTTCTCCTTCATATAAATGAGTGGCTGTGGTTTTACACAGCTGAGAATCCGGCTCCTGAATTTTTGTTAGGTAAGGTTTCAATCACTGCTGTCAGCCAGTACAAAATGTTCTAAACCAGTTGAAAAATTCCTGAAAATGAATAACCTGGACTGTTAGCCATACCCCTTCTTCCGCTCCAGAGCTGCCCATGTGGCATTCCTGGAGGGAGGCTGGGTGGTGGGAAGGGTAAGCGCGCTGCGGTTAATTGGTAGGGCTGCAGCCTGGCTCCCGTCCCACTGGCAGCTCTCAGGCATTCCCGGTGCAGCCCCAACTGCTGCTGCATCACTGGTGGCATCAGCCCAGCTTTAGATGGGGCTGTGTAGGTTGTTGTTGTCTTGCCATGCAGCCAATATATTCCTGAGGAGCTCAATCAGGAGGAAAGTGGGAAATGTTAGTAGCGTGCAAGTCAGCCAGTTCCCCAGAAAACACATTTTTTTCCCTTGCCAAAGTCAAAGTCTACTATAGACAAAGGAGGCATTATAGCTTCTCATAAAAAGGTCACAAGAATCTTTTGTAATGGAAAGTGGTGTACAGCATAAATATAGGATCTCTCCCAGAATTCCTATAGCATGTAGATTAAATTCTGTTTATTAGTAATGTGCGGGCTGCTGCTACACAGTGCCATACAAAATTCAGGAGTTGAAAGAGAAGAAGACCAATCTATTCTGTGTGTAGCTATGTAACTGGAAGGAGATGTCATTATACGTATTTTAAAGCAGAGGAATTTTAATTCATCTGCAGAATCTTCCAAGATGAGTCACTGACCTCTCAGCCTTTTCTGGAAAATGTGTGTGTTTTGTTTGTCTTCCTTCCTTCATCAGAAGTGTAACCTGTGGCATGTGCATTTGTGCAAGTGGAAATAATTGGACGTGAGCTTTTAAAATATATCATAAAAATCCATATTGTGAGGAGTTCCTGTGCAACGCATGCCATCATGTAAAAATTCCTGAGTGTAGAATTACATCACAAGCCATTACTGTGTGAAAATATGTAAAGATTAGCTCTTAATGGCCCCTGGATCAATAATGAACATTTGAAATGTCCCTGAATACATATTCACAAGATACAGTTTTGCAGGCTTGACAGAGTTCTTACCCAAAGGTGATGGAAGCTGATTAATTACAATTAACTATAATCCTGTTTAGAAAGCAGTAGTTGTTCAATAATACATCATGCGCTGCTCAGGGAAATGGGAGTGGGGATTTCTCTCGTATCTATCTTTCGTTGTAATGTTCCTGAAAGCTTCTCAAATCCCAATCCTATGTGGTTGCCACTAAGAAAACCTCATGCTAGAAAAGTACCCTCAAGTCAACTTATCCACTTAGCCAGTGGTTTAAAAAAAAAAAAAAAAAAAGAATTTGAAGAAAATGATGGAATTTCCAAACCTTATCTTGGCCCCGCTTAATCTAAAAAACCTGCCTGGCCTTTCAAGTACTGTTGAAAACGTGGCAGGCATCACAAAGAGCAAAGCAATACACATTAGCTGTGCTGTTAGACATTCACTTCTAGGAAGCTCTGTCCTTTTGACATTACAGATCTTGAAATGGGGAATTACTGGCAATTTTAACATCAGAAAACTGAGCCAGCGTTTTCCATGGAATAGCTTTTCCCCCTTCTGGCTGTACTTCCAACTAATCAGAAATAAAAGAGTTCTTATCTACCAGTACACTTTCTATTCTGTTCTCAATCATTATTCCAGCAACACCTCAGCTCAAAAAGTGTGCAGGTTATTATTAATAAATATCATTAGAAGAAAAGCAGCTTTTGCTATCTGTTTTTTTTTGTGGCAAAGAAACAATCATTAATGTCTATAGTTTCAGCCCATATTACTGCTTCTATGAGATGGGGCAGCAATTACTTCCACTGCAAACACAGCAAAGCATTTGCAGAAGGCATGTGTCATTTATTCTTCATGTATACGTATTTATACACACACCTATGTATGCACATGCACATTTGAGTTATATCAGATCTGTGAGGGAAAAATTGAACAACAACAAAAAAATCAAAATAGATTTTCAAAGCATATATTTGTAAATTGCTATACTAGTCATGGTACACAGAAGACTATAGAAAAGTCACACTAAAAAAGATATTAATATGAAGACCATGTTCTGGATGCCAGCCATGAAACCCCACTGTATGTTTATCCTGCATTGCTTGAAACAGCGCACAGTTGGGCTACCAGTGACTCTGACAACATCTGACTTACACCAGGAAAAGAAACAAATAATGTCGCTGACAACTGAAGCGGCATTTTTTAGAAAAATATATGGTTGCTGGAGGCCATGATTCTGGTGGGGTGAGATTCCTCTCCTTATTTTTGCCATCTAAAAGTTAATTGTCTTATCTAAACTTGTCACCTTGGTTCTCTCTGGGGAAGTCAATGGGGAAGCGGCAATTCATCTTACTCTACAATAATTGTCTGAGATAGGTAGATGAGCTGCCCTTTGTAGGCATCTCATTCTTTCCATTGACTGCAGAGAGCCAAGATAAATTATTTAGATTTCGTCTTTAATTTTTAGGTGATTAATGGTCAGTGAGACAAATACCACCTGGCTCCTATGGGAGAAGAGACATATCTCTCACTGCAAGACCAGTGGAAGGAATGAGCAATCAAGGACGTGGAGGCTGCAGCCCAGAATGTGGCTTCCTTGCACCAAATCATCAAGTCTGGAGGGAAGGAAAATCTCTGAAATGAGGGACATGACTTTATTCAATAATTGGGGAAAAAGGTTTGGATTTCCCATACAACCACTGCCTTTGAATCCCTCTTTGCTTCTGTTTCTAATGACAAAGACAGGCTCTTCAAAGAAAAAGATTAGACTTTCTTTTTAAATAAATCTAACAGTTGGTCTTACGGTGCTGCTAAGTCATAGGCACTACAGATTTGTTTCCAAAAGCATTTTCTGCAAGAGACACTGGTCTTCTGGAGAGTATAACTGGTAGGTCATGCAGAGGGGGAGATATCCACTAATGATTAACAATTTATTAATTATTTAGCCTCCCTATGCAGAGTCTCTCTTTGGTCCTGCGCCCTTTGAACGGCCATCTGATGCTGACCAAGAGCAATTTGTGCAGAGGGGAGTGAGCACTCGGTGGAGATAGCTGACCTTTGCACAGGTAGACAAGGCAGTGGGAGATCACTTGCTCTCTCTGACCACTCCATCATACCTCAGGAGAGGGATTCAACATGGCCACGTGGAGGTCTGAAGGGGCTCTGGCATCACTTGTAACTCCAGCAAACCCGAACTGAGCTACTCTGGCTACCTAGACAGGCTTCCAGGCGAAGCTTATCCAACTCCCTAAGACTTTCCTATGACACTACCAGACCATTGTCTGGAGAAAAGCATGGCATCGCAGACCGCACACAGGCCTGAAGGAGGAATGCATGCACGCTAATTTGCTTTACGACAAGATTAGTTAACAGAACAACCACAGTGTGCAGGGCTGAGCACTAATCTAATCAGCTTGGCATGCATGTTTTATTCTGCCACCTTCCATTGAATTAACTCCCTCTAAAACAGGTGTCATAATGAATAACTGAAAGGGGTAACTCCATTGTGATGGTTAGCTAAAAGATTTAAATAATGTGAGTAATCTGATCAGAAACAATTGGTGACATTTTCTTTGGCAAAATTCTCAAAAATACAATTAGCAGGAAGCAACATAAGCTGAACTAATAGACCGGTTTCTCTTTGTGGCACCCTCCCAATTCCATTTCAAAATGTTGACCCTGTTGATGAGACAGTTGTGAAAATTTTGCCACTGTTGGGCTGAATGGAGAATTGATGATGGGCACAACCACCTTTTTTACACATTCCTGTTTCACTCCTGTTTATGGCAAATGCTCAGGCTGCTGTTTCCTATACTCAGGAGGACTCGGATGAGGGAGAGCAAATCTGCACCTTGTCCTGAGCCTCTTTCACCAGCCATCTCCTGGAGCTGCTTCTGGCAGCTTTTCTGGTTTTCTGTATCTCCTCTGTCTCTCTGTGGTATTTCTCACACTCATGCACAGATGCAGTACACTAATCCCTTTGCCCCTGAGGCATGTCTTCATCATACAAGACAGCAAAGACCAGCCATACCCATGCTTGCTCTGAGCTACCGAGAGTAGCAGAAGGATGTTAGTGTGGCTGCACTGCTTAAAACCTGGGTATCTGCATCGTGCAGTATGTTGTGCACTGCAGACATACTCAGCTAAGCCTTCCATCATACACTAGTGACTTGGTAATGGACTTATTTTGGCTGAAGAGCTTTGCTGTTTCAGCTATGCCTTCTGTAATGAAGCTCAATTATGTCTTAAAATTATCCTGAGTCAAAGACAATCGTGATACTAAATAAAGTCTGTGAGGCTTAGCTTACCCAACAAAAATTTATTGCAGTACATTGATAGAGTCCCTGACCCAATCGAGGTACCACTTATAAATCTCTAGTCTTCAAAGCAATTAAAAAAATAAATACTCTAAAAATCTGCTACAATCAACTGCAATTTGTACTAAATTCTTGACTATCTTTGTTTATGCAAAAAATCAGAAAGAATTGTTTTTTATATCTTAATCTCTGTTTCATATCAGCTTTCTGTTTCTGGAATGTAAAGCAAAGATATTAAGTATGCCATAAATCTATAACCAAGATACTGGGAAAGAATCCATGAAAAGCAAATGCCGTAAGAAATACAAAAGCTGGTTTCTCTGTCTAGTTAAGAAATTTCTAGTCACTCCAAAACAGTTTATCCTAAACAAAGTAGTACTTGCTTGCCATTAATCAATTGTACGCCAAAGGAGTTTAGATTTTTGCCTCAGAAACATGTACACTTGCAGCATGCAAAGCTGCAGGTAGCTGCTTTAACTGGTTTTCCTTTTGAACAAGACACTTATTCCATGGGACAGGAAAAATGCATTTGTCTTAAGCATATAATAATAAATTATTTAAATAATAAATAAAGCAAAGGCTAATTAAAAAAATGCTGAGAAAAATTGTGCACTCCAAGCACTCTTGAACTGTTTTCAATGACTGTAGAAAAACTTCAGTTATTAGTAATTCAGGCTCAGTGTATCTCATTGACTTCAGTAGTAATTGATTTTAGTTCTTGAAGAGGGTATACTTACATGCAGAGTTATTGAAATGATACAACTTATAAATCCAAAGATATTTTTTAAAAAAGCCCTTAAACTGTACCTTCCACATAGTGTCGTCTTGCAAGGAAGAGCTTGAGCATTACGCAGTGGTGCAGGACACTGCATGCTAACTGAGGAAGGGCTCAAGTGAGGGAAATCATTTTCAGAAAGGGAGTGGGACTCACCAGAGCAATCCATACTCAGACTTGGTTTTGCCCTGTTAGGACAAATGTAGTCTTTCCCAAGTGCAATACTTAAAAAAGTACTCTCTATTTTCTACTTCTGTTCTGTTTATGTTTTGCTACCTTCTTCCCCAATGAATTTCACAATGCCTGTACTTGCCAAATAAAAAAACTTGGTACTTTCCAGCATTATCCAAAGGACCTCTCTCCTGTCTGTCATCATGAGTCGTTACCCTGCTCTTTACAGTTTTCTTCCAGCATTTTTTTTTTGTTGGCCACTGTCTGTGACAGGATACTGTGCTAGAAGGATCTATGGTCATATTCAGTCTGGCTGTCTTTATACTACGTTCTTACAAGAGATGCACGGAGCTTTCATACATTGATCTTGTGCAAGTGAGTAAGGCTGTACCCCACAAGTACGGAAGCAACAAATTTGGCATGTCTTAATCCACGCTGTTTAAACTGATTTTTTTTTTAAATGAGGTGGGCGGTGGTGAATTTCTAAAGCTGAGCTTTCAATAGAAAATTCGTTGTGTTCACAAGCTATTGGCAAACACATTTTGGAGTTCAAAATATAACAAAGATGATCAGAAATTGGTAGCAATTTCATTTTAGCAGGATAAATGAAGATGAAAAATGTATATTCATTGCTTGAGAGAAATTGAAGTAATGAGAATTCTAAATAATGTAAGGGGTTGCAAGTTCCTCTTTTTAGCTGGTAAATGATAATGACACAAAGATGGAAATATATGTGTTAGGATAATATTAAGTGGAAATTGATTCTGAATACAGGGAAGGAATAATACAAGCAAAGCATGACCTGTGAGGCAGAATTCAGAAGGTCGTTGACTGTCCTCAGCTGAATAAGGCCCTGAGCAATATAGTGTAACTTCAGAGTTGGTCCTGCTTTGAGCAGGGAATTGGACCAGAGGACTTCCAGCGGTCAAGTCCTGCCAAAACTATCCTATGATTTTATGTTCCTATGTGTGTCTTTCCTAAAAATAGGAAGAGGCGAGGAATTGTGAGTAGGGAGAGTAAAATCTCTGTCTTCTCCATTAGGGATTGAGAAGAAAGCAGTAGCCTCTACAGTATCCATAAGGGGACATGATGCTACCCGACACACCTTGAAGATGGGTATTGGTTAAGGTTTGATTGTGGCCTGGACAAAAGAATGAACAACAAGCAGCAAGCTGCTCTACTCCATCAAGGCCGAGGTATTTCTCATGCTTGTACTTAATTGCAGAACTTTGAAATAAGCAGAAATGTGAAGGTCCTGACCAAAGGGATCTGTGAAGCTTTGGCGCACCTGTAAATGGGAAGGTGCTGAGTGTGGGCTGTTAAGATGGTAATCTTCAGGATTCAAGTAGAAGGATTGCACTTTCTCTTGAAAGATGGCAACAGCTGGTGGTGGTGGTGATGTTGGTGGTGCAGTTACTCTTTTTTGTAGGAATATGATTATTATAGCTCCTACACAAATTCTAGGAAAACTGCTCTAACACCTGAGCTATAGGATAAAAGGGAAACTGTGTTTTTGTCATGAGCTATATAACTACCAGTTTGGTATTCTCAGGACTTAGAAGGTAATGGGCTTGTTCAAGGGCTGAAATCAGGTATTATGAGAACAGACAGCATTCAAACTAGTGCCTCGGGAATTCAGAGGCAGCTACAAGCAGATAAACAACCCAGGATGATCCTATAAATAAGGCCACAGTTGCAACAATTTCTTCACAGACCACATAGGATGTTCAACTTCAGGATCAATTTGATGGTAATGTCTGTTTTTGATAAAAGAGAAAAAGGAGGCAGAGAAAATATAATTAAACAAGACAATATTTCAGAATGGAAGAATGGAAAGCTGTGGGTATTGGCTTTTGGAGGGGTTTTGGGTTGTTTTTTTAGTTGGGTTTTTTTTGCATAGCCTCATTCAAACCTAAATAACTTTGAAATTTATCCTACAGAAAACCTTGTATCTTACTCTTTTAAAATATAGTGTCTATATAATTTCTGGGCAGANCCTCTACTCCAAGATACACAACTTAAGAGGAGGGGGTTGTTTTTTCAAGAATATTTTCCCTTCCTTATCCCTTATATAAACTCTTTCTGGATCAAAACAATAGTCTTTCATTCCTGAAGTCTACTGTATACGGAATCTTCAAAACAGTCCCCTACCATAAAAAAAATAAATAATCAAACTCTTCCTCTTGGTGGAAAGGTACTTAGAAAATGAGGTCAAATAGAAATATGTGACAAATGGGGTAGGCTGAAGAGTACACTGCCTTGGGTTTCAGCCTTTTATAGAGCACCAGCATCACTTCATGATTTAAATGGGTAATGAAGAGGATAGCTGTATGGAGGTCCTGATAAGGAGTTTGTGGAACCCTTAAAGGGAGTGAAGCAATTGCAAACACTCATGAGTGATAAATAAAGGACTTAGGAGACTTCACCTCCAGATGCTCTCTCTGCTTCCTAAGTTAGAAGAAACTATCCACAGGCTGTGCATCATTATATTAAGTATGAGGAATGCATCCTGAATAACACCGTCAGTTAAGTATTTGAAGAAACTGCTACCAAATACAAATAAAAGCATAAGAATCTAATCCTAAATGTGGCAATTCACTTTATTATTTAAATGAGTTTGGTTTCTACAGAAAAAGTTTCTTTATGTTGTTTGGATCTTGAAAGTCAGGGGAGCTCCTGGAAGAGCTTGTCCTCCAGCTGGGTTTTGCAGTAAAATTTTGGGACTATATTGCATAGCTCTGCTTTGCCCACCACAATGTGGCAAACAGCGCCAACAGGAACATGTACGCCCAATGACACAGTGGAGTGCTC
>WAAD01003088.1:1584-24926 GCA_013389945.1 Fregata magnificens
AGGACGAGAGGAAATGGCCTCAAGTTGCATCAGGGGAGGTTTAGATTGGACATCAGGAAGAATTTCTTTACTAAAAGAGTGGCCAAGCATTGGAACAGGCTGCCCAGAGAGGCAGTGGAGTCACCATCCCTGGAGGCGTTCAAAAAAGGTATAGACGTGGCACTCCATGGCCTGGTTTAGGAGGCATGGTGGTGTTGCGTTGATGGTTGGACTTGATGATCTCAGAGGTCTTTTCCAACTTTAATGATTCTATGATTCTATGATTCTATGATTCTATGAATTACAATAACATAAATTTATATTCCTGGATAAGATATTGTGTGCTTTGCAGGAAAGAAACAGCAAACATCATTTGTCCATCAACGGAGTTCATCAACTGATTCAAGCAAGACTTTTCTTCAGGAAAAGTATTTTAAATCCATTAACTTGAACTAAGGAAGGTAAAATGGACAAATTTTCTTTAGCTGTCTAGATCCATGACTGTGTCAAAATCGTTAGGTTTCCATGATTAATGCTCCAAAATGTCGTGAAATCTCCTTTCCCCAATCCAAAATTTACATACACTATTATACCACTATTTTAGTAGCCATGACATTTTAAATATTGTATAATAAAATGTTATAATACTATTTTTTCCCAGTAACAGCTGTTCAGTTTCAAGCCCAAGACTGCATATGACATAGTTTATTCGTCTTCAGCTGCAGTCCTACATGAGGAGAAAAACCTGTTACTATTGCTGCTATTGCTGCCACCATAGAAGTCACATACCGGATCACAAGAGATATGAGGTATATGTTAGTACAGCAGAAGAGGATTGTGCAGAAAGCATCTCCAAGCCATATTTGCTACTCTCTACTCCAAACTCATTGGGAGCTGACAGTGGTCTGGTATAGGTTAGAGCGGCTTTGGGGTGTTTGAAATCTCACCACCTAGATACCCAAGCACAGACAGAGAATGGAGTATGGCTGCTCTGGGACCTGCTGCCTGGGTCAGCGCCTTCCCCCTTCTCTGTACTTACCTGTATTACCTCTATACTCAAATGTGGACTTGGTAAGGATCTTTAGTCCTTTTCATGTGACATACTAAATATGATTCAAGCTGACTCTGCTCTCCTGAAATGGTTTATTTAGTGAGGATGAAGTTCTCTCTTTTATTTTCCAGGGGAAGTCAGTTTCTCAGGTAGTTCAACAGCAACCTTTGGATATCATATCAGACATGATTTTTAAAGTATTGGCTCAGAGAGGAGAAAAACTTATGATCTGCACTGAAGCAGATTTGTCTAGAAAAGATCTTTTGGAACTCCTAGTTAGAAGACTGGGAGGGAATATCTGAACTAGAATAGAATAGAATAGAATAGAATAGAATAGAATAGAATAGAATAGAATAGAATAGAACAGAACAGTTCAGCTGGAAGGGGCCTACAACAATCATCTAATCCAACTGCCTGGCCACTTCAGGCTGACCAAAAGTTAAAGCGCAGTATTAAGGGCATTGTCCAAATGCCTCTTAAACGCTGACAGGCTTGGGGCATCGACCACCTTTCTAGGAAACCTGTTCCAGGTTTTGACCACCCTCTCAGTAAAAAAATGTTTCCTAATGTCCGGTCTGATCCTCCCTTGATGCAGCCTGGAACCATTCCCGCACATCCTATCACAGGACACCAGGGAGAAGAGATCAGCACCTCCCTCTCCATTTCCCTTCCTCAGGAAGCTGTAGAGAGCAATGAGGTCACCCCTCAGCCTCCTTTCCTCCAAACTAGACAAACCCAGTGGAGGACATCATGGGAAGGTATGTCCTCTGAGATTGCCCAAGGAATCAACCTGCATGCAAGCTCGTAATTGCTAAACCAGATCTTATAAACTCAAGTTTCAGTTAAGAAATGTTCTGTATGTCTTATGTAAGAGGGTTTTTTTGGTGGTTGGTTGAGGTTTTTTTGAGGGTAGGGGCGATGGTTGGTTTTTTGGTTTGTTTGTTTGGGGTTTTTTACTACGAAGCACACACATGATGTCATTGCTATGCCTCTTCCTATGTCTTTGCACCATCTCTATGACCACTGAGCTGATGAAGATTCCTACTTCCTCAAAGTCTTAGCAGTGAGAGTAATTCCTGTGCCTAAACATCAGTGTCTACTGCCCTCAGGAGTCTGAGACGTCTGCCTGGGGCTAGCAAGTTTGACAGGACTTCCACTCATTCCAAGACAGTTAGCTAGACAGTGGTGGGATCTGCTAGTCTTGAAGTGTGGGCAAATGCCCATTGCTACATTACCTACAAAGCACTGAAGTTTTACCCGTTTTGGTTTATTCTTCCCTTCACTGCAGGCTACTTGCTCCCCTCAGAGATCTGCTGGCTGAGCTGTTTCCTAGCCTACCTTGAAGAAGGCTTGGGAAAGCTCTGCTGGTAGACCTAAAATTACACTAAACACCCAGTTATGTAAACATCTGCCATGGAGTCCATAACCACTAATTGCACAAGGGGGTTAAATAGGACAGTTGCTTCAAATCAAAGATGTTAAAAACCTCCCAAGTCCCAAGCAGAGCACCCTAGTGAAAATGCTATAAGCATTTAAGGACTTTGTAAAAATTTGACTCAGATTTGATTCTAGACAATATCTTCATTTCTCATGCATTTATTTAAACTATAGATCTACAGGCTGTAATGATACTGAGATTACATGTGCTAAAAAAAAGCAAGTGGGTAAAATAATAGAGTTAAAATACAGTGAGGATTATCACATAAGATGACAGGAGTCCTGATTCTGAAAGCCACAAGTCACTGGAAAGGGGGAAATAGTTCTGGGTAAAAACTACACCATGCTTTCCTATTCTTACTCTTTTACTTAGCCATTTGTTATAGACATAATTCTAGGGTACAGAACTTTGGTCTGATCCAGTAGGGTACTTCTTGCACAATGTATTAAATCTAGGTACTCTGCAGACAGATGTCACAGAAGTGAGAATATCTGTATTTTAATGTACAACATCTTTATGTCCCCTGATTACTAATCACACTTTAATTAGCTCATGGTACTGATGTCTTTGCTGTCCCGATTTCTTAAATTTCACACACTCTTTTTCCACTCTTCTTTGTTATCAGAACTCCTTCTGTTTTGTATTCTAAATGTATTCAAATGCTAAAATTTGCCTTCATTCCATTTTAAAATACCTTAATTGAGCCATAAATCTGAAATAAATAATAATTTCTTAAAAAAAAATCCCATAAAAACAAACCAGAAAAAATAAAAAAAACAAAAACAAAACCACTTTTTATCTCTGTGTGTGAATAGGGCCTGAGCAGTACTGTTTTCTGGTCAGAGTAACTTACAGTAACATTTTGTATGAGCAGAGAAACAAACTTATGTAAATAAACATGTTACTACTAATGCTTTTTTATATCTTTTTGCCTCTTTCTTATGTCATGGATCAAATATGTCAAGTGAAAAATGAAAAGCCTTACATAACTTTTAGTCTTGAAACACTTACTTAGCAGGTACTTGAGTAAAAAATTTCCTAAATTATTGATAGTCTGATATGTTGTTTTAAACATAGCCTGCCTTTCATAAGTAATTTTTCTAGGAAAATATCTTTGAAACGTATTATAAAAGAGAAAAAGATAAACACTTTAAGGTAAGGATTTCTACAAGAGGCGGATGGACACACAGAGTTTGAAAATTTCACAGAACTGGCAAAAAGAATAGTAATATTGTTGTGGTTTAACCCCAGCTGGCGACTAAGCACCACACAGCCACTCGCTCACTCCACCCCGGTGGGATGGGGGAGAGAATCAGAAGGNATCCCAGCTTCTTGTGCACCTGGCAGATCACGGGAAGCTGAAAAAGTCCTTGACTGGTGTAAGCACTAAGCAACAACTAAAACATCTCTGCATTATCAACAGTGCTTTCAGCACAAATCCAAAACATAGCCCCATACTAGCTACTATGAAGAAAATTAACTCTAGCCCAGCTAAAACCAGCACAAATATACAGAAGAATAAAAAAATATAGTAAGGCATTTATGTGTTGACTCTAGTTCACCCATTTTTCTGGAAGGTTACAAAGAAAAGCAAATCACTTTCTTGTCACTGCAACTAGTTATAGAGAAAAGAAAGATAAAATATAAGAGCATGTAGTATATGAATCCACTAATTTCAAAAGTTTCCATAGCTGTCATCTCTTAAAAAAATTATGTTATTACTGCTTTTCACTATAGAATTGTTTCTGCTCTGCCCTGCCAGGCTGTTGGCCTCCTCAGCTGTTGACCCTGGACAACTGAAAGAACTTTGAAACAACTTCTTTTGAGATGCCCGAGTTAAGAGAGAAAGAGACATGGACTGAAAGAAATCAGACCTTTTCTGGTCTTGATGACAATATTCAGTATAAAAGTCTATAGGGATAGGAAGAAGAATTAGCCTTAAGACAATGCCATGGTCTTAAGAGGATTTTGAAGTCTCCCAGAACAGTTAATTGCATGGAACTGTGATACTGTTATCACTTACTCCATACTAGTGACACTGAGAAATGATGATCAGTCTTGAGGCAAAGTTGGTTATTGGGCCTATGACGGAGAACATATTTTTCAAAAGCAACTGGCATTTGGGCCACATCTGCATATGCTGTGCTGATACTCTGTGTTTGGTAAGATTCTTGGTAGATCTTGATATAACAAGCTTTCTGCTACTTTATGGTAGTTTTAGCTTCCATTCTCAATTTTTATCTGAATATGACAAAAGGAACTTTTTTTTTGCTGCTATTTTAAGTTTGATGCCCTGTATTTAATGCTTTTTAAAAAAAATCTGTAAACAAAAAGAGAGGCATTAATTTTCTGAATAGAGGTATTATAATACATACACTTACAAGTAAACATATATAAATTTCCATATTTTACACATGTGTATGTACATACACACACATATAATCACATTTATACCCATACCTATATATACACAGACACTGTATTCCCATGAACTCACAAACTGCATATCTCAGTAAATACTGAAGAATTGCTTTATCAGTTTGGTTTTTTTTTTGTAGAATTATGGGTAAAATGTGTCTCCTGAAACTGTTAAATGGGGGTGACTGGTAAAAAGAGAGGAGAGGAGTAGGGTAACTCACCCAACTGTGAGCATACTCAGGGTAGATACAGAATATCAGGCCAGGTGAAGGACCTCGGAGTCTTTCAGTCTGTTTTAGGTTATTCCATTCCACTGCCATGAAGTCTGATAATGAGAATATCACACAGTGAGGGAAACTGCATTTTGAACATGTATTTTCTCTGCATAATAGTAAAATGATTACTTTGAAGAAAACTGTAATTAAGAGCACTTTACAAAAAATATCAAAGATATGGTAGGAAGGATACATACTGTGTATATCTCAAGTGAGTTCAGAAAATTATTATCATTTTAACCATGAAAAGATCCATGTGAATGCAGCTTTTTATATATTTTACCTGCTGCTTATACTTTTTTAGTTCATTCAAAAAGAATAGCAGTCAGTTGCTAAAGCAGTTCAAAAAGCCAAGTGAGCTGCAGCTAAATTGGCAACTGAAGAATGACTTTGAGTCACTTCCATAAAGGCCTGAAACTTCCTTTTAAAATTTAGCCACAAATAGAAGGAGGGAACCAACATAAGGCTGCTGACACAAAGCAGATGAACCACAGGGGTAAGTCTGCCATATAGGCTTTGATCACAAAACTCCATATAAAGCACGGAAAAGTTTCTAAAAGTTGATGACCTCAGACCTCCAGCAAACACATAGACCAACTGAAAAAAAGTAATTGCCTACAAGTGGTCTGAAAAGAGCTAGAAAAGAGTGGGAAAGGGGAATCCAGGTCACAAGCCTCCATCCTGGCATTCACCGCTCACCAATACATTGGGAACCACCCAAGGCACCAGCACTTGCACAGATCCTGTCATGGCTCAAAAGCCAGCAAGACAGAGCTAATTCTTACTCAGCTATATAATCCCTGCAGACTTTGAGAAGACACTTTCCTTGTTGACGTTCTGTTCCTAAAGTCATTTTCTGATGCAGATAGAACCTTTGCACAAGGAGCGGTGTTCACCCCACACACCGTGGGGGTATTCCTAAGAATGCAGTCTACAGCCTGAGTCCTGTTCCGAGGGCAGATAGCCCATGAGTGCATACAGAGGCAAAATTACCTAAAGGTACCTATAAGGAGGGGTTTAAACTAAACTTAGTAGGGGAAGGGGATGGAATTTTGAGTAACAGAGAAGACCAGGGGCTGCTGATGCATTAGGTGCCAAGACGGGAACACCTGTGAAATGCCTCCGTATTGGGTTTACATGGCGATGTTTTGGTAGCAGGGCAGGAGAGAGGCTGCAGTGGTGGCTTCTACGAGAAGACACCAGAAGCTGCCCCAAATGTGAGACAGAGCCAGTTCCAGCTGGCTCCAAGATGGACCCACTGCTGACCAAAGCTGAGCCAATCGGCAACACCTGTGATAGCGCCTCAGTAATAACATATTTCAAAAAAGGTAAAAAACACTGTGCAACAGCAGCTGTGAGAGAAGAATGAGGAAATGTGAGAGAAACAACTATGCAGACACGAAGGTCAGTGAAGAAGGAAGGGGAGGAACTGCTCCATGTGCCAGAGCAAAGATTCCCCTGCAGCCTATGGAGGACCGTGGTAGAGCAGATATCCACGCTGCAGCTTGTGGAGGACACGACACCAGAGCAGGTGAATGTGCCCTGAAGGAAGCTGCATTCTGTGGAGACCCCAGGCTGGTGCAGGCTCCTGGAAGGAGCTGTAGCCCATGGAGAGAAACCCACACAGAAGCAGTTTTTCAGGCAGCAACTGTGGTCCATGGGGGACCCACATTGGAGCAGTCCATTCCTGAAGGACTGTAACCCCTTCTTGAAGAACTGCAGCCCGTGGGAAAGACCACATTGGAGAAGTTTGTGAAGGACTGTATTCTGTGGGAGGGATGCAACACTGGAGCAGGGGAAAAGTGTGAGGAGGAAAGAGCGGCAGAGACGAAGTAGAATGAACGGACCGCGACCCCCATTCTCCATCCCCTTGTGCTCTTATGGAAGGGAGGATGTAGAAGAGTCATGGGTGAAGTTGAGTCTGGGAAGAAAGGAGGGGTGAGGGGAAGGTGGTTTTAGTTTTGATTTCTCACTATCCTACTCTGCTATTAATTGGCAACAAATTAAATTAATTTTCCCCAAGTCAAGTCTGTTTTGCCTGTGACAGTAATTGGTAAGTGATTTCCCTGTCTTTACCCTGACCCATGAGCTTTTCCATCTTATTTTCTCCCCCTGTTCTGCTGAGGAAGGGGATGGAGAGAATGACTTGGTGGGCACCTGGCGACCAGCCAAGGTCAACCCACCGGAGCCTGAAAGGAATTATGGTTCTCTAAGGTTCCTCTAAAAAAGTGACAGAATAGATAGCCCAACTGAAGTGTCTTTATACCAATGCACATAGCATAGATAACAAACAGGAGGAGCTGGAGGCCACTGTGCACCTAGAAAACTGTGATCTAACCGCTATCACTGAAACTTGGTGGGACAAATCACATGGCTGGAGTGCTGGAATCAATGACTATAAAATGTACAGAAGGGACAGACAAGGAAGGAGGGGTGGAGGGGTTGCCCTCTATGAAAAAAAGTTGATCCACTGCAGAGTCTTTGAAAAAGAGCTGTGAATAGGTTGAGATCTTAGGAGTAAAAACTAAGAGACCAAGCTAACAAAGGAAATCTCATGGTTCGTGTTTACTAACAGGCTGCTTGATAAAGGGGAGGATGTTGATGAGGCATTCTCACTTCAGGAAGAATCACGCTCACAGGCTCTGATCCTGCTAGGGGACTTCAGTCACTGTGACATCTGCTGGAGAAGCAGCACAGCAAACTGTAAGCAGTCCAGGAGACTCTTGGAGTGCATTGAGAATAATTTCTTAATGCAGGTGACAGACAGCCTGACCAGATGAAAGTGTTACTAGACCTGTTGCTTACCAACACAGATGTCAAGACTGGTGGCAGCCTGGGTCGCAGTGATCATGCCTTAGTGAAATTCACAGTCTTAAGGGATATGGGCCAAGTGAAGAGGAAAGTCGGGACATTGAATTTTAGGAGAATGAACTTTCAGTTGTTTAAGGAATTAGTGGATGGGACCCCCTGGAAAACTGCTCTCAGGGATAAAGGAGCAGAACAGTGCCAGCAGCTCTTCAAGGACATTTTTCTTAGAGCACAGGAGCTCTCAGTTCCCGTGTGTAAGAAATCAGGCAAGGAAGGCAGGAGACCAGCATGGCTGAGTAAGGACCTCCTGGTCAAACTAAAGAATAAGAAGGAAATGCACAGGCAGTGGAACCAGGGACATGTATCCTGAGGAGAATATAGGGACACTGCCCAGATGTGTAGGGATGGGACTGGGAAAGCTAAGGCACAGCCAGAGCTAAATTTGGTGAGGAATGTGGAGAATAATAAGAACGACTTCTACAGGTACATTGGTCAGAAAAGGAAGATTAAAGAAAATATACCACCCTGATAAACAAGATAGAAGACAACTGACATGGAGAAGGCTGAGGTACTCAGCAATTTTTTTGCCTCAATTTTCACTGGCAATTGCTCTTCCCACATCTCCAAGGCCCTGAACTTCAAGGTAAGGTAAGAGAAGATCAGGTTCAAGATCACCTGAGGAACTTGGACATACACAAGTCCATGGGACGTGACGAGATGCATCCTAGGGTCCTGAGGGACCTGGCAGATGTAGTTGCTAAGCCACTCTCCATCATATTTGAAAAGTCATGGCAGTAAGGCTAAGTCCTCAGCGACTGGAGGAAAAGGAATATCACACCCATTTTTAAAAAGTATAAAAAGGAAGACCTTGGGAACTACTGACTCGTCAGCCTCACCTCTGTGCCCAGTAAGATCATGGAACAGATCCCCCTGGAAGACATCAAAACATATGGAAGACAAGGAGGTGATTAGAGACAGCCAACATGGCTTCACTAATGACAAACACTGGCTGACTAATCTAGTTGGCCATCTTCAATGGAGTGACTGCATCAGTCAACAAGGAAGAACAACTGATGTAATCTCCCTGGACTTCTGTGAGGTCTTTGATACAGTCCCCTACAACATTCTTACCTCTAAATTGGAGCAATATGGATTTGATGGATGGACTATTCAATGGATAAGAAATAGGCTGCATGGCCACATGCAAAGAGTTATAGTCAATGTCTCAATGTCCAAGTGGAAACCAGAAACAAATGGTGTCCCTCAAGGGTCCGTACTGGGACCAATACTACTTCGCTATCTTCATTAAGGACATAGTGTTATTGAGTGTATGCTCAACAGCTTCGCAGATGACACCAAGCTGAGGGGTGTAGTTGATACACCAGTGGGAAGGGATGCCATCCAGAAGGACCTTGACAGGCTTGAGAAGTAGGCCCATGTAAAATTCAGCAAGGCCAAGTGCAAGGTCCTTCACCTGGTTGGGGCAATCCTCAGTATCAGTATAGACTGGGGATGAACGGATTGAAAGCAATATAAGTATAGACTGGGGGATGAAAGGATTGAGAGGGCTGCGCATTGCAGGACATGAGCCAGCAATGTGTGCTTGCCAACCAGAAAGCCAATCATATCCTGGGCTACATAAAAAGAAGCGTGACCAGCAGGTCGAGGGAGTTAATCCTCCCCCTCTACTCCACTCTTGTGAGATCCCACCTGGAGTACTACATCCAGCTCTGCGGTCCCCAGTAAAAGAAAGACATGGACCTGTGTGCTGGTTTTGGCTGGGACAGAGCTAATTTTCTTCATAGGAGCTAGTGTGGGGCTATGTTTTGGATTTGTGCTGAAAGCACTGTTGATAATACAGAGATGTTTTCGTTATTGCTGAGCAGTACTTACACAGAGTCAAGGCCCCTTCTGCTCCTCACACCACCCCGCCAGCAAGTAGGCTGGAGGTGCACAAGAAGTTGGGAAGGGACGCGGCTGGGACAGCTGACCCCAACTGACCAAAGGGATATTCCACACCATATGACGTCATGCTCAGCATATAAAACCAGGGGAAGAAGAGGGAAGGGGCAGTTGTTTGGAGTGACACCGTTTGTCCTCCCAAGTAATGGTTACACGTGATGGAGCCCTGCTTTCCTGGAGATGGCTGAACACCTGCCTGCCAATGGGAAGTGGTGAATGACTTCCTTGTTTTGCTTTGCTTGCACGCGTGGCTTTTGCTTTACCTCCTCAACTGTCTTTATCTCAACCCACAAGTTTTCTCGCTTGTACTCTTCTGATTCCCTTCCCCATCGCACCGCAGGAGGAGTGAGCAAACGGCTGTGTGGTGTTTGGTTGCCCGCTGAGGTTAAATCACAACCTGTTAGAGCTGGTCCAGAGGAGGGCCATGAAAATGATCAGAGGGATGGATCACCTCTGAAGAAAGGCTGAGAGAGTTGGGGTTGTTCAGCCTGGAGAAGAGAAGGCTCCAGGGAGACCTTATTACAGTCTTTCAATGCTTAAACAGGGCTTACAAGAAAGATAGAGAGAGCCTTTTTACAAAAACCTGTAGTGACAGGACAAGGGGCAATGGTTTAAACTGAAAGAGGGTAGATTTAGATTGGGTATAAGGAAGAAATTCTTTACTATGAGGGTGGTGAGGCACTGAAACAGGTTGCCTGGAGAAGCTTTGGATGCCCCACCGTTGGAGGTATTCAAGGTCAGGTTCGATGGCACTTTGAGCAACCTGGTCTAGTGAAAGATGTCCCTGCCCATGGCAGGCGGGTTGGACTAGATGATCTTTAAAGGTCCCTTCCAACCCAAACCACTCTATGATTCTGTGCTTCTAAGGCTGGCAGTCTTCCACCAGTTAGCCTGAGGCCAACACTCTGTCACTTCACAGGGAATTCAAACGAATCATAGAACAGTTCTACAGCACTAGAAACTGTGTGATAACACCTTCAGATGCGGTGTTTGCATGACCAATGGAGAAGCAACGATATAGACACATCTTCTTCTGCAGCTGAATTATTCCCACTGAGGTTATACAAGCCTGAGTACTATCAGTAGTTAATAATCACTCAGAAACTCTACAGTGAAGACAAACAGAGGAATTTAGACAAAAACATAAATTAAGATAAAACACTCTAGATATTAAATAACAGATACTACCAGTGTGTTACATCAATAACTTTTAATTGAATTTTCTACAGCTACTTGTTCTTTGATCTAAGCATAGTGATAAAGCCATTGTGAGTTTTAACTGAATTGTATTAGTACTATGCTAAGCTCACATATAACACATAGGCACATTTGAATACCTATAATCTTGATATGCAAGAACCACTCCCTGTGAACTGCTGCTTGTATAGCAGCACTAAATCACTGTGTTATGTTGCAAATATAAGGAACTAGACTGTTAAATTAGAATTGCAGGCAGGAATTCATTAATAAATATTTCATCTATGAAAACCACACAACTGTCAGGCCCTCAGTCTTAAGAAATGATAAGCATTTTTAAGGACGGAATCTAGACTTTTAGACCAAATTTTGGTAGGGATAAGTAGCCAAAAGTACTCTACAATATTTGATATTCGTACCAGCATAGCACCTACTTCTACTATTTTCTGTAGAAATATAGAAAATGTATTTTATTGCTATTTATAAATATTAACTATTTACTCACAGTCTTGCCCAAGACTGAACTCATTTTATTTACATAAACCCAAAGTAATTCAAATATGATAGGTATGCCTGTGAGAAGAAAATCTGCCCGTTCTAATCAAGGATCACACTAACCTTTTTAGTTAATACAACACTGTAGTTTCCACGATGCTGCTTTTGAATTGGGAGTCTCAGGTAAAGGATAACCCTGTTCTCCAAACTTGCCTATAGCTTTCAGGCTATTTGTACATGCCTATTTTATCATAGTTCATTCTTAAGCTGAATGTTGCTGCTTATATTCCCACTGAGATATTTAGGGGTCCTTGTAATGGGTCTCTGCACCAGAGATATAGTCCTCTCTGAAGTAAAAGTGTGTGAATACTGAAAAATGACCTAATATTCCCTCAAGGTACGTTCTTTCTGTAAGTGAGTAGCCTTGTAAAAGGAACAAATAAATAAATAAACAAATTAGTAAACAATAAGAAAAATATTAAATATTTGCAGCCAAAATTGTAAGTAAAATTGGATATAATTGTGCTGAAATTATAGAATTTTTTATTTCATTAGAAAACATTCTCAAGCAATATTAAGAGGATATGAATAGTTTTGCCTCCTGCTGTTTCTTGTTACTAAACCACTGATTTTATCACAGAATCGCAGGATGGCCGAGGTTGGAAGGGACCTCTGGAGGTCATCTTTTCCAACCCCACCCCCCCTCGCTCATGCAAGTTCACCTAGAGAAGGTTGCCCAGGACCATGTTCAGATGGCTTTTGAATACGTCCAAGGTGGGAGACTCCACAACCTCTATGGGCAACCTGTAGCCAGTGCTTGGTCACCCTCACAGTGAAAAAGTGTTTCCTGGCATTCAGACTGAATTTCCTCTGTTTCAGTTTGTTCCCATTGCCTCTGGTCCTGTCACTGGACACAACTGAAAAGAGCCTGGCGCTGCCTTCTTTGCACCCTCCCTTCAGGTACTTGTACACATTGACGATATCCCCCCTGAGCCCTCACTTCTCCAGGCTAAACAGTCCAGTTCTTTCAGCCTTTGCTCACATGAGAGAAGCTCCAGTCCCTTCATCATCTTAGTGCTGAGTAGAGGGGAAGGATAACCTCCCTTGGCCACTGGCAACACTTTTCCTAATGCAGCACAGGATACCATTAGCTTTCTTTTCCACAAGGGCACATTGCTGGCTCACGCTCAACATGGTGTCCACCAGGACCCCCAGGGCCTTCTCTGCAAAACTGCTTTCCAGCTGGTCAGCCACCAGCATGTACTGGTGCATGGGGATACTCCTCCCCAGGTGTGAAATAAATGACCACTTCTGTGAAATCAGCACATCACTGCAATTTTTGGCATGTCCTGGAGAAGTAATCTAATAGAATAGACAGTGCAGAGGCCTGTTCCTTTGTTTAGAAAATTTAGACTTCAAACAGGCCTAAACTTTGAGTATTGATGTCTCCTGGTAAGACTGATTTAGTAGAATATTTTGTTTGCTTTATCTACTTTCTAAAAATCTAAACCCAGCTCCTTCCTCCAATTTCACAAATCCATTATTCCATTTTAAAATACTGCTCTGTATATTGTTATTTATTTCAAAGCTGAACAAAAGACTTGTCACCATTTTCCAACATCTGGATCATATAAGAATGATATCAAATTTTTTTTTATCTTTAATTGCAATGCACTGATATTTCCAGATTTTCTGTTTTATATTTCCTATGTAATTATTGTTTCCGATATTTTTCTCACATGTATCTGTCTTCAAATCATTTTTCAGTAAGTTCATGCATTGTTCTGCTGCTTTTTGAATATGCTTTTTTACACATAATGTATTATGCTTATATTCCCTCATTTTCACTTTTTAGTTTACCATGCTTATATTATCTCAAGTTCGAGTTTGAATGCTTTGTTTGATCTTGGTTTCACACTAAAACAGCCAAAAACCCATACCTAGCAGCTTTTGCAGAGATGCACCCTTTTTAATAATTTATCAATTTTTATTGCAATGAATGTCAATGTGATTGAAATTTGTTATCAGCAACTGCTATAAGTACTTGAGCACTTCCTGATATATTGTCAGTTCTACAATAGTTCCCATAGTTTCCTCTGATCAGTTTTAACCAACCTTTGATTTCAGTTGAACTGTCTAGGCTTTGGTAACTATTTCCTGTTGGAATAGGCTGATGGCACAAATCTGAACCCAAGTTCCTATTGACTTCTGTTTTATTCCTTACTCTGCACCACAAAATGACCAGAAAATAAGGTCATGAAAAATGTGATCCAAGTATCTCACTGAAATGAACTGAAATTTATATTAAGATATTTGTTTATGCATAGTTTCCTGTTTCTTTTTTTCTGCTTTTCTGTGTCAGCATTCAGTTTGAGTTTTCTTTCTTCTCTTCCTTGTGACCATTATTTCCGATTAGCAATTGTAATTATAAATCAAAAAGGCATGGACAAACTGCAGGTACCTTGGAGTTAGGGAGCTAGAGAGCAGGAGATAGATAGATAGATTACATACAAAACCTGCTAACTACTTAATTAAAACAAAAGATTTTTGTTTCTTTGAGCATTTTGTAGTTGCCTATTTAGCAATTCAAGTAAATGAAATTTCTTCCAAGACACTAATAATCTGAATAGGGGGTTCAAGACTGGATATAGTATTCTAGGTGTGATCTAATGGGTGCCAAGGAAAATAAGCAGCTCCCTTGAACTACTTACTCTTTATGTTTCTGATAAATTTGCTGTCCACTGGTATCTCCAGGGCCTTTTCAGCAGAGCTTTTCATCAGCCAGTCAGTGCTCAGGCAATGCAAAGGGCTAGTCCTTGTACCATTGCAGGGGGTTAGTCCATACATGATGCAGACTTTTATATTTATCCTTGTTCAGTTTAATAAGATTCCTTTTGGTCCATTCCTCCATGTTGTCCATGGGCCTCTGAAAGACAGGTTTGTTCTCATGTGTATCAACCACACCCCAGTTTGGTGTCATCCAAAACTTTGTGGGGGCACAACCATTGATGAACAAATTGAGTGGGATGGGTTCAAGACAGACCACTGAGAAATTCCCTGTAACTAGCCTCCAGGTAGAGTATGACTCAGCAACCACTACCCTCTGTGCTCAAAAAACCCCAGTCTTTTCACGCATCTAGTAGTCCAGCTATCCAAACCATAGTGTTCCAGACTGAATATAAGGGTGCTGTGATAGGTCTTGTAAAAAGCTTTGCTATAAGCAATGTAGACAACATTCACTGCTCTCCCTTTATCCACAGATCTAGTAATTTTACAAAGAAGACAACCCTGCCAGTCAGGCTTGATTTATCCCTTAGAAATCCATTCTGGCTATTCCCTCATACCGGTTTTTTCTCCTGCATGTGCTCAGAACTTACTTATAAGAAAATCCACTTCATAGTTTCCCCAAGGATCAAAGTGAGGCTTTCATTTACTGCAACATGCTTTTCACATTTCTGAAGATGGATGCCTCATTTGCTTTTCCCCACTCATCTCCACAACCTTTGAAAAATTGCCAAAAGCAGCCTAGCAGTGACCTCAGACAGGTCTCTCAGCAAGAAGGTGAAGTTTTGTTTTTGTCGTGGTTTAACCCCAGCGGGCAACCAAGCACCACACAGCCGTTTGCTCACTCCTCCTGCGGTGCGATGGGGAAGGGAATCAGAAGAGTACAAGCGAGAAAACTTGTGGGTTGAGATAAAGACAGTTGAGGAGGTAAAGCAAAAGCCACGCGTGCAAGCAAAGCAAAACAAGGAAGTCATTCACCACTTCCCATTGGCAGGCAGGTGTTCAGCCATCTCCAGGAAAGCAGGGCTCCATCACATGTAACCATTACTTGGGAGGACAAATGGTGTCACTCCAAACAACTGCCCCTTCCCTCTTCTTCCCCTGGTTTTATATGCTGAGCATGACGTCATATGGTGTGGAATATCCCTTTGGTCAGTTGGGGTCAGCTGTCCCAGCCGCGTCCCTTCCCAACTTCTTGTGCACCTCCAGTCTACTTGCTGGCGGGGTGGTGTGAGGAGCAGAAGGGGCCTTGACTCTGTGTAAGTACTGCTCAGCAATAACGAAAACATCTCTGTATTATCAACAGTGCTTTCAGCACAAATCCAAAACATAGCCCCATACTAGCTACTATGACGCAAATTAACTCTATCCCAGTGAAAACCAGCATAGTTTTCTGTAGAGAATTACTCATTTAGAGTGAGATAATTTTGAGAATAGTTTGGCCTCACATAGCAATAAGATATGCTAGCATAAGGCTATAGGGCTAACCACCTAATTAATGTAAACTGTTGTCTTAGAAGAGAAATAAAATCTTGGGAAAAAAAATCAAAAACCAAAAAACCTAATGAGTTCTTGTTTTACCTTCCCCCCCCGCCCTTGTTGGAGGTGTAGAGGAGAAAGATTCTGTGCCAAAATGTTCTGCTTTTTAATATAATTCAGTAAAATCAGGTTTCACAAAGTTCAAAGAAAAATTGGTTTCTATGCACAGATTTGCAAAAGTACAAATGTAGTTTTCATTTAGTATTCTTATCTATCCATATTCTTTTAAATCAGGTACAACCACATTTCTATCCTCAGATAAACCTCTACTGGCAGCTCATTCAGAACAATTAACGTTAGCACTGAGAATATAATACTGGTGATTTGATTTCCTGTCTAGGACACAGACTCCATTTCATTCTCCTAAAAATGAATACAATCTCATGGAAGAAATATATCCTGTTAATATTTAAGCTAAGCCAAAGGTTTTGCATACACAGATATTATTTATTTCCTTGAGTATCCTTAACCCCACAGATTCCCGTTGATAATTGGAATTCAGGATTTAGGAGATTTTTTTTTTTAATTTAGCTGCTCCAGCAATTTATTTTAAAATATGCTGTATCTCTGAACACATCACAGCCTACACTGATAATAGTTTATAAATAAACATTGTTATTCATTTGCATTTCGCAACTCCAGTAAAAGATGCATTAGCCTTCATTATTCTGTTCATGAACCTGATGATAATTTCTACATTGTCTTTTTTAATTGCTTTCCAAGTTCACAGCTCTTCTTCTACATAATAATCTTACATTTACATTGAATTCTTTATCCTGAAAGATACCAAAGCCCTTCAAAAACTGTGAGCTGAATTCTGTCCTCAGTTTTATCCAAACACCCACCAGCTGCAAAGAAATGGAAAATGTCTGAGGAGATAATGTGATAACTTGAATAAAATAAAATTGATCACTTCAGCAGAAAATACAGAACTAGTTCAAACTGGTAAGAAGTGGCTTCCTGTAATTTAATTTGTTTTTCTTCTGGGATTGCTCATTTTTTCATAAACAGGTTTCCCTAGTCAGCTGGAAGTTCGTATTAAGTGGAAAGACTGTACTTATTAAAGATTGATTTCTGTTCTACTTTCACGCCAGTTTTCACTGAATTGTTTTATCTCTGTGCTTATGTCATATTTTGTGGGCTTTTTTTTCCCCAGAGTTTTTCTTAAGCTGGTAAGTAGGCCCAATAATGTCAATGTTCCAGGTAATGTTGAATCTACCATGTTCAAGGTGGATCCATCACATCAGCCATCATATTACAGGTTTTTGCCTCATCAGAGAGTTCTGGTATCTTTCACCAAAAATATTCTATATTCTTGTGCTGTCTAACAATATTTTAAGCATTATCTAGCATCTATGCTCTATGTTTCTATTTCCAAACCAGCATTTGAATGCTGTGCAGCCTGAAAAATTTGCAGGAAAATGAATATTATGTTGCCATCCAAATTACGGATTCTGAACGCTGTTTTTTAATAATCAAGTGAATCAAGTAAAATAAAATAAAAATACTAAAAAGTTAAAGAAATTGTCAATTTATGGATAGCATGGAGTCTGGTGTGGAAAGCAAATCAGGTGTGTATTATCCGGGGATTTTCAGGATAGAGATTTTTTACCTCTTTTCTGTTGTTTTAGTTCATAAGACTGTTTCATCAAGGGCTTCTTCAAAGGCTTTATTTCTTACTACATCTTAGAAACAAATAAGCAATCCTTGCATACATATTTTTGTCTGCACAAGGATAACACTCCAGACTAGGTAAGTGTTGAAGATGGTCAAATGGAGCCATGCTTAAAAAAGTGATGGCCAAAAAGCAAAACTGCTTTTTCAGCAAATATTTTTCACCAAACTTTTGCACTGATTCTAGACTACTGCTTTCCCACACTTACAGATCTACTATGTAATACAAGTTTCAAAAAAGCTTTAGGTATACATGAAATTTGCCCTGTTTCTTAAAATGTTGTGGTTACCTCTAGTCTTGGTATATCAGGAGGATTTTTTTAACCAGTCATGCAGAGTACAAAGGCATATGTCAAATCAAGCAAAAAAAGAGTAATTATTTATTTAAGATTTATAGATATAGAAAATATCTTTATAACACTTATAAAGATATTACTCTGATTTTTAGGCATTTTCTCACTTTCCTTCAGCAAGAATTCAGTTACAAACTTTCTGATCATTTTTAAAGAGCATGCTTTACAAAATATTCTGAGAACTTGTTTGGTCTGATAACAAAAGATCATGGGCCTCAGAAGACATTGCAATTGTCAGATGAATAATGGCAAGGCAAAACTTTTTATCCATAGAAGATCTGTATAACTGGTGCAGGGTGAGGGGAGGATCTTTTGTCTTAATGTAAAAGTTCTAAGAGAAGCAGTGTTTTAATTTCTTACAGCTTTAATGGTAGTCTTTCTTTGGGCTCCTCTTCTGATGTGTGGGATTTCTGCATCTCCTTGACCTTCTAAAGAATTTAGAACAAACTCTTTGCTTGTCTGCACAAACACTTTTTTTCCCCCCAATACTGCAGAATCACATCCACAGAACAGGAATCAAAAGAAAAATCACAAGACCAAGATGCTCATTCAAGTTTTGTTACAAAACTGACTGGAAAGGTTATTAACAAACATGTTTGTAAGTGAGTACAAATATCAACAGAGCATCTAGATATTCTCAAGGTGGCTCAGCATACGCCCTTCCTCTGGATTTGAGTATCTTCTCTCAGATATATTGACTTTAATTCTAGAAGTCCATTCACTTCAATTCTTTTCTTAGCAAAAGAGACACATAAATCCCAACAACTTTCATTGTATAGGTCGTTACCCATGTTTTTTCTTGGATCATTGAATGACAAATTACCAATTCCCAAATATCTTTAATAAGTATGGGTTATGAATGTATACTGTGAAAGTAGGAACAGAACAGGTTTTCAATGGACAAATCGACATTTGTGTTACTAACTAAATGTCTCACTCATCTCTGAATAGTTCTTTTGATTTTTACAGGAAGGATTCTTATACCTTTTTGCATGAGAAATAATTCTGTACTTGAATGTGCAGCTGCTGTTCATCTGGGCTATCTTGTTTCTGATGCTCAGGAGAGAGCTGCCACAGAGATCTTCAGCTGTGTAAAACCTTGAGGGGCCATACATGCCAAAAAGAGAAAAAGTAATTGCAATTCATATGAGACTGTGAAGAGCTAGTATAAAAGGTCACAGCACATTGTCATTTATTCCTCAGTAGCTGAAGTCTGGAAGGTGAATCCTCTGTAGAAATATAGAGATGGCTATACCCTAGAACAATAAGAGAAGGATAGGAGAGGTCACAGTCACTAGAGGAAGGATCTCAAAGGCACAGAATGGAAGAAGCTGTAGGAACTCAATTATTATCCACCATCACTGGAAAGGTCTTCAAAAACCTCTGAGGCAAACAAAAGAAAAGTCAGCTCAGACACAGATGTCCAAGACACTCCTTAATTTATTGTGAAATGACACAGCCAAAATAATTTCTCTGTTAGGGCAGTCCACCATGCATATTTGTGCTAGGGCAAACAGCCAATTGAAATTGCGTATGAAACAGAGGGGAACTTCCACTGTATTTGACCCACCTATTACAATCATAAACCCCTTTATACATCTTCCTTTGTTCCCATTCACCTTGTCAGTGGCTTCTTCCACTGCATTCCTGGAAATATTGAAAGCAAACAGGCTAGGAAACCATTTACTTGACAGTTTTCAACTCTGGGTACTTGTTGCTTGCCCTGGATGGAAACCCACAACTCTTAAGGGGCCTGGAGTGTCATGAGAATGCCAGATTTCAGACACAGTTCAGCCTGCTTTTCAAGCTAAGAAATCACTTCACAGATTACATTTCAGGCAACTGAGTTACATACAGTTGAATTAGACTGGGACTATACATTTGCTTTTACCTTTTGTAACAGAAAATGAATCAGATTTTTTTTAATGGGTCAGAAGATGTGTAAGGTACTCTACTAACAAAAAAGTAAAAGGATGGAGAGGTTAGGAGAAGACACTAGATTAAGCAAAAATTATCAAGTTTATCCTAATCCTTTTTTTTTTAGTTGCATATTGTCAGCAGTTTAGTTCTAAGAGATTTTAGAGTATCTGCTTTCTGAACAATTTGTCTTAAATTTGCGTGTGCACAGAAGTGTTAATAAGAGTTACAGGAAGGAGACAATCCTAGGTAGGAGAAGGCAATAAAAAGGCTTGTCCCACTGCAATATTTAAAAGATGGAACAGTCCATTTCTCCACTACAAGGTCATTGCTCATAGCCCTGTTGTAAGCAGCGCTTATATTTGCTGTCTTCTTACCTTATTTTTGGAATGCCCAGATAAATGGGGAATCAGAAACTACAGAAGTCTCATTCCCACTTCCCTTTCATAGTGCTTTCTTACTGAAGGTTTTCCTCATACTTTTCAAATTATCTTTGCCTAGGGCTCTGCCACCATGTTCCAAACTTTTATAAAGGTGTCAGTTGTAAGAGTGAGGCCTTTCAAAACTTAAAGAAAAATCTAGACTTCTCTGTTTGACTCAGACACTTATAAGTTTGTCTTCACGTTCATAAGGGCTAGAACCACTTTTTTTCAAAAACAAAAACTGTAACCCTATCCTGAATCTGACAATGGTAATATTAAAGATTCCCAACAAGAGCAAGCTTATAAAGACATACGCATTCCCACATATCACCTCCATTCACATGAGATACCAACAAATAATATAAAGCCAAGACCTGAAATATGAATTTGAGCTTTTAACCATGACAGAAGTAGAAAATATTAAGAAACATAAAATTGCCTTTGCATGCCGAAACCTACCTCAAAATCTCTTACACAATTGATTAAATGACTAAATTGATTAATTTACTTCATACTGCTGTTGCACAGATACTGAGAGTGTTTGTTAAAAGCAAAACTAATTTACTGAGGTGTTGGCATAGGGCTGCATTCAAGTAAGGAGCCAAATCAGACAGGATGGTCAGTCACTATGTGGTGGCAATGGGAGTCTCTGTTGTAAGGGTACTTGCAGTGGCATTTTCAGCTTGACTGGCCCACTGACCACTCCGCTGCTCAGTTTTTATAATCCAGCTGGCCTGTTGTTCTACATGACCATTCCAGCACATCCATAGAACAAGGTCATAGGATAGGAACATGGAAGTAATTCAGGGTGAAGGGAACCTGAGGAAGTCTCCAGTTCAACCTCCCTCTAGTTTTTCTGGATATGAGGGCAGACTAGGTTGCTCAGGTTTTTGTCCAGACACTTGAAAACCTCCAAGCACAGATACAACACAAACTCTCTGGTCTCCTCTGCTCTGCTGCTTGACTGTCCTCTTGGTGATTTTTTTAGATCCAGCCTGAGCCTCTCTTGTTTCAGCTCATGCACACTGTTTCTCAGCCTTCCACCATGCGCTACTGTGAAAAGCCTGGCTGGTGTCTCGTCAATCGTCTCTGTGTCAGTGCAGCAGGGCTGCTGTTACATCCCCCTAAAACCATCTCTTCTCCAGGCTGAATGATCCCTGGTCCTGCAGCTCTCTTCACAGGGCAAGGGCTGCAGCCCCCAACTGTCTTGCTGGCCTCCCCTGAATTCAGTCATGCTTATTGATATCTTTCTTGCATTGGGGAGCCCAAAGTTGCATGTGGTATTCCATATATAGTCTAATGAGTCCTGAATAAAGGGGGGTGATTCCCTCCCTCAATAAGGAGGTCCCTGTTCATACAACAGAGAATGCTCTTGGCCTCCTTTGCTTCCAGGTCACACTGCAGGCTCATACTCTGCTTGCTATCCACCACATCCTACAAGCCTGCTACGGAAAAGCTGCTCATCAGGCAGTCAGTCCTCAGCCTGTATTGTTGTCTAGGGGTTTATTCATTCCCAGGTGTATGAGTTTGCATTTGTCTTTGTTGAATATCATTAATTTCTTGCCAATCCATTCCTCCAGCTTGTCCAGGTCCCCCTGGACAGCAGCCCTGTCCTTAAGCATATCAACTGGTCCCCCTGTCTGGTGTCTGCTGAACACCTTATGTGCAAGCATTCCATAAACTCCTCCAAGTTACTGATCAAGATGTTAAGCAGGACTGGTCCCTGTGTTATCCCACTTGTTACCAGCATCCACATAGAGTACAACTCATTAGCCACTATCTGCTGAGTCTAACCATCCAACAAGTTTTGTACCCCTCTGGTTGTTGTTCTCCCATCCAGACTGTGTTATCCTAACTTGAATACAAGAATACTGTGGAAGACAGTGTCAAAAGCCTTGCTAAAGCTGAAGTAAATTACATCCATTTCTCTCCTGCTGATCAAAAATCTAGTTATTTTATCACAGAAGGCAATCAACTGGGCCAAGCATGATTTACCCTTGATAAATCTATGTTGACTCTTCCCAGTCACCTTCTCCTTCACAGGCATGGAAATGTGTTTCAATAAGACCCACTCTATGATTTTCCCTGGTATCGAAGTTGGTTGACTAGTCTGTACTTCCCCAGATTGTTATTTTGGTGCTTTTTGATAAGAAGTGTAATATTTATTTTCCTCCAATCATCACAGATCTCCTCTAATTTTCACAGTTTTTGAAAGATGTTAAAGCGCAGGCCTGTGAGGATACCAGCCAGCTCTCTCAGCATCCTTGGATGCAGCCTGCCTTGTACCATGCATCTACTATAGATTAAGTTCTCCCAAGTAACCCCTGACTTTATCTGCATCCACTTTCTTCTCCTTGAATACCTTCACTAGCCTTTGTTGGTAAGACTGAGGCTATGAAGGCATTGAGTACCTCTGTCCTGTTTGTATCCATTGTCATTAAATCACTTGCCCCAGGCAGTAACAGGTTCATATTTTCTTTGTTCAACTTTTTATTACCAATTAGTCACAGCTTCTTGCTATTATTGCTCATTGATGCAGATGACTGGCTGGGGAGTTCCTCAACCACCAAACAAATGAATGACTTAAGAGCACTGATTGTTCATGCAGGCATAGACCTGATGTCCAACTTTCCCTCACTTACAAGTAAAGAAAAGCTTGATTTTCATACTTAGGCTTCACTTATAAATAAATCCTATAACTTGTGCCACACTGCAGTCATTCAAATACTATATAAATATATATATGCTTACTGAAAAATGTAATTGTTTTGATTTCATTGCACTGTATTTGCCGAAAAAATGCCATTTTTATGTGATGAGCCATGCCACACAATGAAAGAAGATTTGCTTTCAAAATTTCTTTACATCTGAACATGTTGACAATCAAATTCTGACATGTCTTTGGGGCAATAAAGTAGCAACCTATCCTGAAATGCTATATTACAATGTCTATTATATTATCAAACAATCAATTTCCATAAATATGTGTGCTGGTTTTGGTGGGTGGTTTCTTCATAGGAGCTAGTATGG
>WAAD01003089.1:12278-46384 GCA_013389945.1 Fregata magnificens
ACGTCGCCGACCCTTTCGATCGGGAGCTCAATCCGCAGGTGCGGGCAGCGGCCGGGCCGGGGCTCCGTCCCGGAAAGCTGCCGGCCGCCCGGTCCCTCCGGGCGGCGGGTTTGCTCCGGTGGGCTCGCAAAGCCCCGCCAGATACCGCCAGAGTAGCGGCGGCAGGACGGGAGCCCGGCGGGAGCTTTCCTCCTCCCGCAGTGGTGTCATTTGACAACTGCCGTCTCTTCCAGGGCATCCTGAATTTGGGCACCAGTGAGAACAAGCTTTGCTTTGACTTAATAGAGGAGAGAGTAAGTGTTGCCGTCTTCCGACTAACTGGGATTTAACCACCAGTTCGTCTTCTTTGACAACTTTGAAGTGTCCGGTTAACAATTTAGCATGGGCAAAGTAGCGTACAGGGTGGGATACTGACGGTGCTGTGACTAACAGCTTTCCAAAGGAAGCATACCCTCTGTGTTTCTATGCGCTGCTCCAGCTGCACGCTCGGAAATAATTTGCCAAGTAACATTCACACTGAAAACTTGCCCCTGGTTGAAAACCAGAATAGTTTTGGTTTTGCTTCAGCTTCGTTCACATTTGATGGAGCTCGTACTCCGAGCAGAACTGATACAAGATTCTGTTCCTGTTTCAGCAGAAAATATTGCTTTGGAATGCTAGCTTGCAGGAAGAAGTCTATTTTTGGAAGGGAAAATCATGGGCTGATAAGATGCTCACTTGTCTGATGGCAAAGCCACAACTTTGCCTGAAAATGCTCCGTAAATGAAATTCAGACTTTGAGCAAAACTTAAGTTACAACCTGAACATTATGCTGCTGTGCACCACAGTAGGAGCCGGTCTCTGAAACGCAACTATGGGGACACTGCACATGCCTTAAAAGCGGTATTTTCCCCAGAGTTGTTAATTCTAGTTCATGTGCTGGACAGCCTGGTGTTCTGCCTTACGTGTTAGCAAAACAAAGATCTAGTTGCCAGGCCAGCTTCTGCAGCTTGCCAATTACCTCTTGCTTCTCCTTACTACTTCCTACTTCCATGCATTTGCAGTGCTTGTGACGGAGGGTTGGGCATAAACTCAACATGCAGATTGGTTGGCTGATGAGTTGGCAGTGCTGGCAGTTGGAGAGAATTGCTTTTCTTAGGAATAAACCAAAATCAATGCGACAATGAATATAGGACTGAGCCAGTTTTCATGGGGGGCACCTGCTTTGAGAGCAAGAAAGCCACTGCTGATAATACAGCTGTTTTTCTTCTGTAACAGATAGGGTCACTGTCACTTTTCTTCTCTTGGTTGAGAAGCTAATCAAAGTTGACATGTGAATTAAAAGTTGATATCATAAATATTGCAAGCGTTGTTTGAGCTTTGATATATCTCAGAAGTGGCTGCGTAATCTCTTAGGTACAACGGGGATGCTTTTCCTCAATGTGTTACTCAGGTCTTGTTTTAATATATGACAGAATAATCCAATAAACAATCCTTTCATTATTTTCTTCCTTTGTTTTGATGATGTTTTAATGTTGTTTTCTGATATCTTAAAACTAAAACAGAGAAGTGCAAAGTATAAACATAGTTGTAACTCATGAATTTTTATAGTCGCCATTTCCTTAATATTACTGAATAATGGTTTTGAAAAGAAAAAGTCAAGTTCTGCTACAGCAGAACAGAAACTCCCAAGAACGCTGTATTCTACAGTACCTCTCTCTCATGTCACTAGCTCACAAGACCTGACATGAATTATCTGGAGCCTGATCTTTTCCAGTATTCTGATACGCAAGGTACTAGAAGGTAAGAAGTTCATTTTCCCGTTTATCACGTTGCTCGTTGTCAGCGCTAGTCATGGCTCGTGTGCAGCTGGGTGCGGTTTCCTTCCTCTGGTAAGCCCAAAGGATGGGCGTGTTACTGTTACCTGCACGCTGGCAGGCTTTTGCGTTCCTGTGCAAGAGTTACCTTTCTGGATTTTTGTTCTGGTTTTCTCCCCACCCTCAATATGCCACAAAGACCCAAAGATCAAAGAGCCGGGGGCTTGCTGGCAAGCAAGAGAGCATGTATCGATGTGGTGAATCGCTCCTGGAATGATTCATTCTAGTCTCAGTGAGGGATAAACTGAAACTCTGGGGGCTGTGAAGAGTAGGGGTGAAATATTGGCTCTCCAAAGTTTGATAGGAACTCCACCGTCGCCTTCATGCGGGCTGAAAGCCTGTCTTGATCTAAAGAATTGTCATTGTCTCAGGTTTCACTGTTTCTGGTACCCAAATTCTTGTCCTTCCTCCAAAACCAGATCCCACTTGGGCTCAAAGGTGCTTTATTTTCTCATTTTTCTAGTGTACAGCAATAATAGTTGAGTCACAGTCACTGTTCTTCAAGGTAACAGATGGCTTCTGTGTGCTTCTGTCTCACAAAATGTAGCACACTGGATATCTGAGGAAATTATATTATTTAATCAAAATCTTCAAGGCTTTCATAACAGAATGAATTATGCGTTTGTTCTATTCTTGGTAAGCTTCATTCTTTTCTGTGTATTTTGTGCTTTTTTCCCCTGAGAAATACGTGATTGCATATTTGACTTTAATTCTGTATTTTAGCTTCAGAGAAGAAATCGCCAAATTTCTAACTGACTATGCCAGAGCTGCAAAAGCACTGAATCCGGAACATGTAAGACAAGTGCTTTATCTTTGCATCTTATTTTTCTTAAACTGGTAAAGATGAATAAATCTGAACACAAATGTCAGCAAGATGCTACAGGAGGGATACAGGCAAGATTTGCAGAAGCCTTAGTAGCGTTAATTTTCCATCTGAGAAAGTGGGTAAGGTGTAACACTCAAGGACTAGTGTTATAGGTGTAATAGTGTGGCTTTTTCACTCTGGTTTTTGGAATTTAAACAAGTGCTGATATTTCTGCTATTTCATTGCTGAATGAAAGTTTGTATTACTTCTTTCAGATAACTGTTATGAATGGCTGTTGTGCTGTTTTTGCTACTCTGTCAACTGTATTATGTGACCCTGGTGGTGAGTAAAAACTTGATTATTTACTTAAAAACATTTGTTAGCAGTGTATATAATAATTTTATTGTGACTTCTGACAGCCTCTGTTACTCTGACTGCCTGAATGAAGCAAGGCATGCTATTTCTTTGTCACTGGCAGTGTCTTTGAAATAATGCCTCTGTTTCTAGAATGGTGGAAAATGTTTGAGATATCAGCAGGCCCGCTTTCTGGAATGCAGTCGATGATAGTTTTTTAAGAGCATTACAGGAAGAGGAGAAGGGTATCAAGAGAATGCAGTGCATTTTGAAAAGTTATGAGAAAAAGAGGTGGGAACCATGGTGGAAGCTGGACGGAGTGGGCGCACAGGGAGGGAGGCGTACTGGGTTGAAATCTGGGACCCAGAGCAAATTTGGGTAACTGGGTAAGGAAAACACGTAGGAGGGATTTGGGACAGGGCAAAGGAGCTGCAGCAAAAGAGGGATTCCCAGTCAAATAAGGGTGGTGGCGAGGAGGAAGCGGAGGTGGGAATGCAAAGCAGAAGCAGTGGAGTCCTGGGAAAGAATCTGCTCACAGCAGAAGTCGACAGTAGGAGGAAAAGGAAGCTCAGCAAGGGAAAATGGTTTCCTCTCTGGTTTGGAATGAGAAAAGCAGCGTAGGCGTGCAGTACAGCAGAGAATGGGGAAGACCTGCGAGGGAAGGAAGGTGAGCAGGGTGTCTTATGTGCAGGAGGCTGTGCCGCCCCCATAGCACCCTGTTACTGGCACCAAAAGCCCTTGGGAGGAGGGTGGAGTGATGCAGAGTAACGTGGTGCAATGACTTCAGCATACTGGTGGCAAAAGCACTGTGAAACCAATTAGTTTTGCTTAGCTTTACATGATAATGTTTACTGAAGGCTACTTGTATCCATGTCTATTTTAATACGTTCAGATTTCATTGTATTTGCACGGTTTTAACAGGAACTCTTCTGCTTGAACGCTGACAGGCTCCTTTTTACCCCTTCGTTAACGTAGGAAGCCCACTCCGTCCCCTCTGAAACCCTGTCATGCAGGGCTTTTGCAGTATCTCCTGGAGAACACCAACCTGGGGCTACTTCGCAGCAAAAAAATGAGGAGGGAAACAAGTTCCACAGTGCTGCAGGCTCCCTGGCTGCAAAATAGCACCTTGGCAACCAGAAAGAAGTAGTTGAGGTGTGCAGCAATTCCTGATGAAAAATTGATAGTGACAGAGCATTAGCAAAATATTGAGAGCGAGATCATTATTTGTCATTATTATTTAAGTAAATAAATAAATAAATAAAACAAGTAGCTGATCAGGTCCATTCTGTTTTACTGAAGATATACATGACTGTCAAATCTGCTATTGCAAATGCTAAGGAAGAATATTGGGAAAGAATTCAGGTTGATTGACGTATGCTAAATTTTAAGTTTTGTTTAAATATTGGTTTAGGCCACAGTGAAGGCTTTGAGATTAAATCAAATGTCAAATTCTTAGATTGTCAGTTTAGTCGTTTAGAGTATAACAAAATAATTGCTCAGGAGAAACGTTCATTTCATTTTTTAATGTTTTTAGATGGATATCTTATTCCAGCTCCATACTACGGTGGTATAAATTCGAAAACATGGCTATATGGCGGAATACAGCCTGTTCATGTGCCCTTGTTCAGTGAGGTAAAGCTTTAGCTATTCACGTACATTAGCAGACATTTCACAGGGAACAATCAAAAAAACCTGAAAATGCAAACGGAGTCCAAGTGAAGAGACGGGACCAGTCTGGCACTTTTAGAGACAGCCTGTCTTTTTCTCAGACTGCAGCGTGATAGGAGGCTGGTGTCATCAGATGTGTAGGATTATGTTCGTTCTGTGCAGACGCTGTTCTGCACCGACATGCTGAATTATAATTTGTCAGCTCTAAGTCTGTCACTCCTACTACGAGTAAATCTGGTTTGCAAATTTTTCCCCTTAAGCACTGAAAGATGTATCTACCGCATAAGTTTTGTAACATTGGTTTCCCCTTTGAACGCTCAGTAATCTGTGAGGCAAGTCAAAGGGGAGGTAGCATCTTTTATAAGACCAAATGGTATAGTCAGAGGGGAAAAAAAAAGTGATCTTCCAAATACACAAGTTCTTCTGTAAGTCGCTGGTAGTGTAGTTGTGGGTAAGGACAACATTTAAAAAACAAGATAATAGATTTATATAGAAAAGACGGATCTGAGTTTCAGATTCTTTTTTTTTTTGTAAAAGCCAGTAGCAATTGTATTTTCACCAGGTGGGAGTGTTTCTTCACTACCTTCTTTTTTATTTTTTTATGTTTTTGATATTTTTTTTTCTCATTGATTTTTTTTGTTCTGTAGGTGACTGACAAAGAAAGCCACCCTTTCGAGTTAACAGTTGAAAAATTGGAAGATGCATTACAGAGAGCTAAAAAGCAGGTATCAATAAGATTGATTTCTGATTTTCATGTTTTCCTAGTTATTTTGTAAGCAGCCTATGTGCTCAGCATTGAAGCATTTGTACAGTTTCATCTGTGCAGATTTTCAGTGTTGTGACTGAGGTGGGTCCAACTCTAGCAACAGGAGTTGAATTGATTTCTTAATCTGGGCACTGTAACAAAATGCAGAGAAACTCTCTGACTCTATTTTATGAAGAACAGATCTTAACTTGTGTTTCAAGACCAATTTTCTTTCTCTGTAGATTTTAATGGAATTTGAAGTGTTGTAAACAAGCTATTGTTCTGACCCTCAGAAGGGAGAATATGCTACTGTAACAACCCACGCAGTTAATTAAAGAAACATGTCTAATGTGATTTTGAAGAGAGTTCTTCTGAGTTCCAGCTAACAAGGAATTTCTAGCAAACAAAAAATTACAAGCGTACTTTCTCCAGAGTTTAGGAAACTTCATTAGTTCAAAATACTTAGCATGTTCAGTGATTTTATTCTGATCAGGATTGCATAAATAAGGATATTATTGTTTGTCACATACAATTTTTTTTTTCACATTCCTCTCTGTCTTTGGAAATGCTTGTCTTTCCTGTGGAGGTGTTTGGTTTTGTGAGTGTCCACAATATAGTGCTCACCAATATTTCAGGCTAAAATGTTTCCTATTCTTATTGTCTCGATATTCATAAGCCACTCACTTCATGGAAAATTACAAATGCACTTAATCTCAACCATTTCTGCTCATTCCTGGAAAGATCCAACGGAGAATCTGAATAGTAGGCTGAGTAGTAAAACATTTTACCAAAGATGTGGTGGTGGTGGTAGTGATGTTTCAAAACATTAAGTGAGATGATAGACTTCTTGTGTCCTCTTTCAGGATAGAAAATGAGGTTTAACAATCGATAAAGCATATAGTTACAAGGAAGGTCACTTATAAAGGTCAGTTATAAGTAAGTTTACATACAAAAAATGGGTATTTTGGATACATGCAAATGTGCGCATAACATTTTTTTATAGATAAGTTGATGCTATCCTAGTTAGCTAATTGCTTGATCAGCATGGTGCCTATGTTTAGACACCATCTGTATGTCTGTGTCATCTGTCTGTGCCTTTGCCAGCCTGTGTGAGCCCGAGCATTCAGACATTTATCACTTGATCCTAGCAGAGGGAGGCAGCTAGCATCCCTGCTGTGTTACTGTGGCTGTCAGGACATGAGCTGGCTGGACAAGGTGCTGGATCACAGACCAGATTAACTCTTCAGACTTTGAGTTTGTCATCCTTCGAGAGCTGCAACTGTGCTCACGAATAATATTATAAACAGCTGCTTTGGATACATGTAATGTCATAAATAGCTGGAGGAACTAGACTAGAACAGCCGTTGAGAATTGCCGTCCCACAGCAGCTGTTCCTGTGATCAGTAATGTCTCACTCAGCATCTTCTGCTTAATACACGTCAGATGTCAAATACACTAAATATGCTATTGTGCAAGGAGTACTTGTGGAACAGCTGTTTGTGCTTAGTATTTGCATCTTGTTTTCAGGTAATTTCTTCCTGTAGCTGGAAACAAAGGCAATACACTGAAAGTTCATTTTTTGTGATGTTCTTGCTCACAGTACCCATTAATGTCCAAACAAATGGCATGCGGCAGGGAAGGCAAATATCAGGGCTTCCTCATCATGGAACTTTATTTCCTGGAGTTCCTTGGGAGTTGGTCTTTGCAAATAATCTGCTTTGGAGGAGGCTTGGGTGGAGTGAGAATTTGCAGTGGGTGAGATTTTCTGAAAATTAAAAATGCAGAAACAAAAAATAATATTTAATTTCAAGTTTATCCCAAACATGAAGTAATAAGGCAACTCCTCATGTTGATAGGTTTAAAGTCTTGAAAGTTCCTGCTGTAGCCGTTGCACTGTTTGATTGTGTACAATAAAAATATATTTGCTGCATATAGGTTACATTAATGTACATTAAGGATTTCTTTAGCAAATAGAAAATAGATGATTTTCTGAAAAATACCTGCAGAGTTAAAAGGACTAGTTATGTTTGTACTTGTAATCTAATTTTTGATCAGTGGGACTCTTCTTATTACACAGTAGAATATTTAGCTTCTGTGGAGAAAGAATTTCTGTAACAGAAATTCTGCGCTGTTGATAAATATAATTTAAAATTATTTGCCCAAGACCTCTGTGCATCTCATAGAACAAGTAATTAAATTTTCAGTCTTCTGCAGATTCTCTTACTTGTTTAAAGAAACAAGCAACATTGAAAAATTAATTACTTGGCAGGTTAGTAGATGTCAAAGTCCAATTTCTGTTCAGCTTTCCCAATTCTATTAGCAGTAACTTTGCTCAGTCCTGGGAAATTATTTTGGAAGTATGCCTGTAGAACCAGTATTAATCCCTACAACACCATAATCTTGCCGGTTGATACCCATGGGTGTTTCAAATGAGTGCTAACTCGATTTTCATTTGCTAATAAGCTATTTAGTGTTTTTTGGGGTGGTATTGGATAAATTATGAAACAAGGTCGGTAACTGGAACCTTAGACTGTGTAGTAATTACAGTATGTAATTAAATAATTTTCAAAAGCTGCTTTTCACTGAAGGGTTCACAAACTTCCTCGCTGCATCCTCACTAGTCATTGGTTTGACGTTTTTGTGTCTCCAGCTATCAGTTTTTCTTTTTCCAGGGCATCCGAGTCAGAGCATTAATCCTGATCAACCCCCACAATCCATTAGGGGACATTTATCCAGCACACTTACTGAAAGAATGTCTAGAGTTTGCGCACAGGTTTGAGCCCTAGTGCTATTTTTTTTGGTATTACATCTTCTGTTAATGCAATACAGCAGTGATGAAAGAATCACCTTTGGTGATCGCCTGTTCTTTGCTTGTACATGTTCAGAGGAGGTGGTGGACAGGGACCTGATCATGTTCTTGTCTATCCTATTTACTTGGCCTGTCTGGGAACACTAGAATAAATTGCTTAAACTGGGATCCAACAATGTCTTTCTGAATGAAATACCGTTGGGATTTTTTTTCTCTTGTGTGTGGTTTAAACTTATAAACCTTTTTATTTGCCTAACAATGTTTCTTTATTAAACTGCTCTGATGCATGGCTCAGAAAAAGGAGAACAGGTGATTATCAGTCTTTAGCAGTAGCAGTAAACGTGGCCAGCATCGTCATTTGAAACATTATCAAAATAAGAAAATCTTAACATTTGATATTGGGGGAAAGTAATTGAATTGGCAAGGAGCAAGTCAACGGTCTGAAGTTTTGTGGCATCTTTTTTACCTACTTAGCTCGAGATGTGCAAGCAATTCACTTTCCATCAAAAGAAGATACTTCTGGAATATCTCGTCCCCATTCTACTTCTTTTATCCTTAACCAGCTCAGAGTTCGTGTTCTAAGCTCTAACAGTCTCCTGAATCCCTTGGGTACTGATGGAGAAAAAAACACTTGCTTCACTTTTCAGCATCTGTATTTTTTTTTTTAGGAAAAGGTATATTGCTTAATCATTTCAGTGAGCTTCTGCCAAAGAATGACTGCAAAATCCTGTACACAGTTGGAAAGATAACAATACTTAGTTTCTGACAATCTTAAATAGAGTAGGTTGGTATTAATTGTTCATTAATTACCAAAGATTACTGGGGATAACACAACATTCCTGCATTTTTTGCATTATTTTCTTTTCATGGAAACAGCAGTGGAGGTTGGTAGAATTCAATGCGCTACTTCCAGTTACCAGGTTTTTAAAAAGGCAAATGTATCTTTTCTCAGCATGCCCCATGGATTTCAGGATGCAACCAACTTAAGCTGGTACTAAAATAATGTTAGAAGATAAGGATTAGAAACAATAATTCTGTTTTTAATGTAAAAAACTGTTCTGAAACCAAACTTCCTTTTAAAAAGAATTATAGAACTCAACGATCAAATTAAATGAGGTTTACTTAGAAGAGCATACCTGCACTACTTGGGTGTTTAAAACTGTTCTGCAATTTTTTCAGTATTTATAAATATGTGCATGGCTTGTTGGTATCAAGTACGATAACATGGCTTACTGTTTACTGTGGCTTTCACAGCGAGAGTGTATTAGAGAGTTATCTTAAGTGCATGACAAGTCTTTTTTAAAATCTAACATCTGCATTTGACTTCAAGTCTCACTGGAGAAATCTTGCAGGGTAAAGAAGTTTATAATATATCGCTGTGTTCATTTCAAATTTTAAATAAGAGCTGGGTGGGACCATACATGTTCCAGAGAACCAGTGGATTGAGCATGCAGTTGGATTTTGTTTCAGATATATGGAATGTTATTGCTGCTGCGAAGTATAGAATACATATAAATAGAAGTTGGTGACGCACAAGTGCTCACAGTACGCCTTGTGACCTCTTTGTGTAAAATTTGCAGGGGGAATATAATAGCAAATAGGCGTGTTTATGGATAATTTTCTGTGGCAGTAGCTGAGATTATACATATATATATATATGCAGAGAAATTTCTTTTAAATATGTTAAATATGCCTGTGTTTTTCTATACGTAGATATGAATTGCATGTAATAATGGATGAAATATACATGCTGTCTGTTTATGATGATACCACCTTCACGAGTGTTCTCAGCTTAGATTGGTAAGTGTGATTTCTTAGCAGGGATTAGAAGATATTTAATCCTAAGTAGAACCCAAGCTGTTTTTTTCAAACTTCTGGTTAGCTAGTGTAACTGGTATAGTTCGCATGAACTCATACCCAAGTCTTTGCAACTATGAGCCTAGTTAATACAAGAGATCTTCTTCATAGACGGCTTTAAATGGCGGATCTCTTGCTGCCAGCTAATGTGTATGATACAGTAATAACAATAAAAATTGGCAGAGCTTTGAGTCATTTTGCCACTGTTTTTCTTTGTTGTTCCCTGTTACACGGCCTGAGCATGAAGTTCTCACTGTAATGGTAATGAGGTTGCACAAGGTTGTGCAAGTAACCTGCTGTAATGAGTCTCCTGCCTGACTAGTATGCTGTTGGGTTCTTAGTTTCCTAACAGGTGATGAAAAGAATAAATGTTTCAAGAATATTTAAACCTATTGGTGTCTGACTAGTAAAACTTCTTTCCCCAAAAGTATGTGATTGTCTTTGTATAACTGCATAAATTTCATACCGATAGGAAATTTCCAAGTCCATCCAAGTACAACCAAGCTCAGTGAGTGACTGGGTATTGCCCCACCCATACAAGATCATGAACCGTAAATGAAACCTAAAAAAATACTTTGGTTATTGTGAAAGTTCACCCAGCTTCATTAGGCTAAGGAAGGAAATTCCCAGCCTTGGCCCTACTTACACGAAGTTACGTAAAGGAGAAAAAAACATCATCTGCAGTGGTATGCTGAGGTGTATTTTGTTTAGTTGCGTCTCACTGTGTAGGTGCATGCCCTAAAATGTTCACTTCTCCCTTCCCTAGCCTGAAATGCAGCATAGTTGAGCAAACAATTCTCCTCCATCAAGTACAAGAGCAGTTGTGCATCACTTCTGGAAATACTGCTTTTATTTTAATATGGGCATGATCGCTAATTATGCAGTGGGAATCTGGGATTTTAACTGGACCACTACATCTTAGTACAGATCCCTTCCGGGGGTTTTTTTGTGTGTGTGTGAATTAGTGCCTCGGCACACACTTGGGAGATCAGTGTCATAGGATAAACTTTTGTTAAAAGATCTCTGAAAAAATGTCACATCACTTTAGAGGATTATATACCAATTTTACTTAAAAATTACTACAATTTTACAAATTTAAACATTTTTGTAACCTGCATAACTTGTTCTTCTATAGCAACAGTTCTTGACTTCCTCTTTTCTCATTCAGTTTACCAGATCCAGAACGGACACATTTTATGTGGGGTTTTAGCAAGGTAGGTCAAAATACTAAGTTTGTGTTTTAATTTAAGACATTTCTCCACAAAAATTAGTTGGGCTGTTCTGACATAATTTGTGTTATAGGTGCCAAACTGAGTTTCTCTTTGCTTATTAATGTGTTTTCTTCTTTGGTAGTGTAAAATTTGTTAAAGTTCAGAGTTTAATTTGGGATCTACTTAACAGCAACAGTTAACGCATATGTATTAAAGGCATTGAAACATACAAGCACGTTTCATGTCTGTAGCATTTTGCCTTTTTTCTTCTCTTGGAGGGAACAGTAAACTGATGACTGCTTGGAAACAATAGTGGGGTATAATGGGCACAGCCCAAGGGTATGAGCGAAGCATGTTTTCAGTTGTTGGCCTGTAAACCAACTCTGTTAAAACCACTGACCTCCCTGCAGCAGGGTGGTTTAGAAGTTGCTGGCTGGTTTTTATCATGCTTGGGACTCCATCTGGCAACTTTAAGAATTTACTCCAGAAGGTTTTTTTTTTTCCCTATGCATCAAAATGACTCCAGACTTGGTGGCTTGACAAAGCACAAACATAAAGTAAAAATTGCACCTCTTGCTCTTCTTTTTGTCCTCCAAGGATTTTGGTATGAGTGGTATCAGAGTTGCAGTATTGTACACCAGAAATCATGAAATTCAGAAAGCTGTGAATCAACTGGCTGTCTTCCATAGCTGTCCTGGACCTGTTCAGCATGTTCTCAGTCAGTTCCTTAGGGACAGAGGTTAGCCACACTAGAAGTGTTTCCATTGAACTGTTTTATTTTTCAATTGCAGGTGGAAATAAAACAGAATTACATTTTTCTTGCTTTGATAGGTTGGTTGGATAATGTGTTTTTTCCCACCAACAAAAAACGACTTAAAGAAGCACAGAATATTCTTGTGGATGGTCTCGCAGATGTTGGAATACCTGTCCTCAAAAGTTCAGGAGGACTCTATGTGTGGGCAGACTTCAGAAAAGTATGTAAGAAGTTTGAAAAGGGGTGGGAATGTAGAAGTTGGAAATGTAAAAATTACTTGTGCATGTTGTTACACACTTTAGTATCAGGTCCTGTAAAATTGTTTCAATGAATTTATGCACTTGTTCAACCTTTAATAAAAAAATATTTTCTTCTTTTAGTTCTTAAGATCACAGACATTTGAAGCCGAACTTGAATTATGGCAGAAGCTCCTTGATAAAAAACTCCTGATTAGTCCTGGAAAAGCTTTTTATTGTTATGAACCTGGATGGTTTAGACTGGTTTTCTCTGATTCTGTAGATAAGATTTACTTGTGTAAGTGGTTTTTACTTCTAATACGGCAGGTAGTAGCACACAAGTTTTAAGAAATGTTAACGTTGTAAATAACGAGTTCAAACCTAATTATTCTCTCTCAGCTTGTGAGGGGCATTTTTAGAGTTTGTATGAACTGAGAAATATTAGATTGGCCCAGAGCATCGGTTACAAAGCACTTATGTTGGATTCTGTTAAACCTCTAAAGCTTTCAGAATTTCATTTTAAAATTTATTTTTACTCTATCAGAAGTAAGGAACCAAATTTTATGTGAAAGGATTTTTACTCTTTCAAATTATGCTTTATAACATGTGGGAAATCCCCACCATCCCTTATTTTTACGTGGCTCATGTTGGATATGAAAAATCTATCCATATCAAGCTGTAAAATACTTAACCTTGAATGAATGCTTTATATCGTTGGCAAAGGGGATGTTTGTGACTTAATGGGAGCATATAGAGTCAGAGAAAAATGTAGATTGAAAGGGAACTCTTGGGTCATCTAGTACAACTTCCTGCTCAAGGCAGGGCCAGTCTCTAAGTCAGAGAGCAGGTTGCTCAGGGTCTTGTTCCGTCAAGTTTTGAGACTGTCTAAAGATGGAGGTTACACAACCTCCCTGAGGAACCCATTTCAGTGCTTAATCACTCTCGTGGTGATTTTTTTTTCCATACAGCCAATCGGTATTTTCCTCTGTATTTCCTTTCTACAGGTATTCAGAGACTCGAGCAAATGTTGCACAGTTACGCTGCTGAACCAGTCACAAACAACACATCTTCCACTGCAGATGCTTCATACAATCCAGAAAAAGATTCTTCAGGCAAACCTTCAAACACACCAGGAGAAGGTGTCTCCCAGCTAAAAAATATACTTGTTTATTAAAATTATATATGCATTTAATGAGTTGATATAATTTAGCATGCTTATGTTTAGTAAGGGTGTGTATGACTTCAGTATTTTTGGCTGTAACCTTGCATAATGCTCTCACTTCTCTGTGACCTGGCATTGATAATCTTGCAAGTGGACTTGCTAAAGTTGAATTTTAAGGAAAACGGACCTCCTGGATATTGTGAAATTAGCCCCTGTTAAGCACAGCACTTGGTTTTACTCCATTTCAAGTGTGCTATGTGTCAGTAAAATCAGTGAGTCTTAATATCTACTTGCACAGTTGTTGAATAATGAAATTTTGAAAGCACTGGTAAAATGGTTGTGCATATTACTATATATTATGGAATGTATATTTTAATCAGAATACTGAAAGTACTGAAGCAGATGATATTCAAATTTTGCTAACCTTTTGTAGCTGGCAAAATGTTTTTGTATATTCATGAGATCTCTCTAAACATATACATCTCAAACATTTTATGCACCTTTCTTTATATGCATGCTAAGGGAGTACTTTCTGAGAAAACATTTAGATTTTTGGCTTCTGGGGTCCCTTTCAGATTACTTCTGTGTGCCTATATTAATTGCATAGTATTTTCATACATTAACTATAAAAAACCCCTTGAAGGTCTGTAATGTATACTCATTTGACAGAGTTGTATGGGGACTTTTTTGCTTTGTTTTTGATCTGTTGGGTTGGGTTTTTTTTAAAGTATTTGCAGACTTAATTCACCGTTTGCTCCATTATTTAGGTTTGGTGAGAGAAAACTAGAATCGCAAGATTAGCAGACTGCTGCCGTAGAGGATCAGTAGGAGGATTGTCTCACCATGGATCCCTAATAAACTTGGATTTTGTGCTCCTGATAGTAACGTGGCCTTTGACCTGTGTTTTGTGGCATTTAAACTTGGCAACCTTACATTGTTCAGGCTGATAACGTAAAGATAAAAAACTGCCATACAGCAATTTTTAAAGGTCATAGAATCATGGAATAGTTGAGGCTGGAAAGCACCTCTCTGGAGATCATATAGTCCAATGCCCCTGCGTGGAGCAGGGGCAGCCAGAGCAGGTTGACCAGGACTGCGTCCGGTTGGGTTTTGAGTATCTCCAAGGATGGAGGCTCCACAGCATCTCTCAGCAGCTTGTTCCAGAGTTTGATCACTCTTTTTTACTAAAAAGTTTTTTCTTATGTTTAAACAGAATCTCCTTTTCTCTTTTTGTGCCCATTGCCTCTTGTCCTGTCGCTGTATACACAGAAGAGCCTGGCTCCATCTTCCTTACACCCTCTTGTCCAATACTTATACGCACTGATAATATCCCCACTGAGCCTTCCTTATTCCTGGCTGAACAGTCCCAGCTCTCACCCAGATGCTCCAGTCCCTTAATCATCGTTGAGGCCCTTTGCTGGACTTGTTCCAGTATGTCCATGTCTTTCTTGTACTGGAGAGCCCAGAACACTGGGCCCCAGCACTCCAGATGTGTCGCACTAGTGCTGTGTAGAAAGGCCTGTGGTGTTTAACATACTCATCTGATCTTGACAGGGAGTGAAGAGCAAAACAGCACCAACAGGAAAAAAAGCTAAAGATTAAGCTTTTCAGGCCTGTAAAAACAAAGGCTCGTACTAAAACACTAGAGAAGACCTTCACAAAACTTGCTGACTGCACTTGGTAGATGAAATTTGCTGCAGGTAAAAGGAAAGGAAAAGCAATATGGTAGGGTCTAACAATCATTACTCTTCAGTAATGATCCTCCATGAAAAACCAGCTTGTTGTTAAGAGGAATTTGAATGTTAGAAATTATTAGAGAAGAAATAGAAAAGACTTCGGAAAGTATTCTGTCATTATAAAAATATCCACGGTGTTCCTGCCTGTGTGCTGTTGAAGGTTATGTGCAGTTTAGGTCCCCTTGCATCAAAAAGGATACAGTAGAACTGTGAAAGTCAGTTCAGTCTACTGAGGAGTCCTAAACACGCACCTCTGAAATATAGGAGTGTTTCAGGAAGTAATATGGTGGTTGCCCGGGTCTTAATACCCTTCCCCGAGGCATTAGAAGCTGGGATTTGGCCATTATTGGAGGTGGGCTACTACGCAGAGTTTAGGTTTGCCCCAGTACATCTGTTCTTATGTTAATCTGAAACTCTGCTTCTGAGCATTGTGGAAAGAGAGAATGTAGAGATATGTAACAGGAAAGTGAGGGTTGCTGTGGATGGCAGCGTGTGTGCCAGCACCAGCGGAAACAGCAGAACACGAGTGAAAGGCATGGTCTGCATTGATAATGAAGGACGCTGCTCCCAGTCCGTCAGACCAAGGAGGGGGCAAGCTAGGATGGTCGGCGTGCTGACAAGACCATAGCACAGATGGCTCCTCAAGAGAGGCCCCTGTGCTCTACAAGAGGAGGCTGGCAACAAGCCAGCATATCACACATGCCATTCCTTTATGGCATTAATGTGAATGTATAAAACCAATTTGTTAACAGATTTGTTAAACAGATTTTTCCCCAGATCTTGCCCTGGGTTTTGTTACACTAATTTTCTCCAAGAAACATTGTTACTTGTTTCTACCTCGAAGTACTGCAATGAGTTGGTCAAAAATATTGTTGGTCACTAAAAGCTGAGGTGAACTTGTCAGTTCCTTTTCTGACGGTCTCAACTTATTCCGGGTGAGCTGTAGGTCATTACAAACAGGTTAAGCTGGACTTGAAAGCCTACAGAGGAAGTATACTGCAATATACATTCCTGTCATTATGCCACAGTACTTGTTTCTGTTTATAGCCTTCTATGGATATGTTAAGTTTCAACACACCGTTTCCACTTACCTCACCAAGGGAGCAATTAAGCCACAGTCCAGCTCTGCAAACCCTGCAGATATGAAGCAGTTGCTTTTGGTTTTGTTTTGGCCAACAATAAATGCAGCACCTCCTTCCATTCCCTCGAGTTTGTGACCAGCTTCTCATGATGAAGGAAGAAGGGGGACAAATCTTTTATCTTGCCTAGCAGTGGTCTGTTACTAAGCAGTTTAGAAACAAAGATCTAAGAGTGAAACAGAAGTTATTTGGATCAGCACCATGAAAAACTACTGATCCTCCTGACACAAAATACTTGATTTCTCTCACACAGCGTATGACCGTCCCACTGCTGGTTGTATGCAAAAGATGAACATAGGTAAGTTTTTCAATACAGGTATTTGCTTATAACCTTTGATGATGTTCTGTTGAATGTGTATTTAATTTTTAAACACTTACACCTTGACTACTTTGTGCACTTTTTGTACTTAGGTTCTACAGCTAGCTTACGCATCCAGCGCTGAACTGAGAGGTGCACAGAGATCACCAAGATCTCAGAGATAAAGGCCTTGCTTCCTGAGAAGCTTGATGAAGCTTTCCCTTGGCCATTCATTATGCTGTCTTCAGTCGATTCTTGTTTTGAAGTTAATAGTCACTAATTGTTTTGTGACATTTTGGAAGGTGAGAAATACATGGAAAAAACAACCCGGCACATAACGACGATCAGTCAGACAGAAGATGAGTCAGCAAGATCCTGGTGGAAGAAGCGCCTCACCAAAAGACCAGAGAGAGAAGATCTCCTGACATTCTACCTCCGTATGAAGGATGCAAAAAAACCCCGTTCCTCTGTAAACCAGCAAAGCAACATTTTCACTCTGCCATGTCCTGACTCCTTGAGGAGAGGTAACTGGAAAATTCCATATGCAGATTCCCGTAATTTGGGAAACAGATAGTCTCGAGAAAGGCATGCCGAGTAACAGGACAGGGTATCTTTGCTTTAATTCTTAATGAATTAAACCTACTGAAATCTAAGTTTGGGAGAGTAGAGGTTCCCAAATTCTGCTAACATATTTCAGACTCATTGCCACAAGTAGCCTTACAGTGTGATTTTATCCAAATGTGATCTTATCAGAAAGAAAGGGATCATTGACTCTACAGGATACTACATATATTCAAAAGGATTATCGGAGTCTGACCTTCTGAAGACAAAAATAAGCATTCCTACTGATGTCCCCTAGAGAAAGATTTGTGTTAAGAAAAAAAATTGCCTGTGTTTTGAACTTGGAAACAGAGCTGGTTTACAGCAAGGCACATTACATTGACTTGCTTCCTGAGAAAAGAGGAACACTCCTGATGTGTTGTCCCTAAATGAAAGAGTTCAGAAGATTTTGAAGGAGCCCAAATTGCCATATGTAAGCAAACAGGTGTCTGGGTTTACTGTTCTGAGTCAGTTAGAGGGGCAATGCCCAGCACAGTATAATCTTGAGGTTTTCAGGTTAAAAAACCCTTTCTATCCATAGCTAGATTCAATTATACTTCTGTTTCATTAAACAGACATCGAAGTACTTCAGCGTTTCATCAAGATGCATGAACCACGTGGAGATGTTGTCCATGAAGAAGTTGTTATTGTCACTGAAGAGACCAAAGTTACCAAAAAAGAAGTTACCAGAGAAAATAACCTCGCTGAAGCTGTAAGCCCAATGCAAGAATAAAAGAGTCAGTCAGCAAGCAGATTCTCCCCAAGAGCCAGCGTTAGAATCGCCAACTAGAAGGGCTGAACCAAGAAATTCATGTAACCTTCCTGAAAGTAAGTGTGATTGTGTGGGCGCGAGAGAGAGAGAATCGCCAAATACAAAATTCTGCTCTCAATGATTGCAAGATTCTGTGTCAGGGAGCATACAAAAATAACTATTAACAACTATTGTAAAAGTATTTCTGCTTGGGACATCACGTTCATCTTTCATAATTTTGGAGAGGTCCTCTGTTATCTAAGAGATGTACCGATTCTATCTGTGTGGTGATAGATTAAAATTATGATTTATTTGTCTGATCTTTCTAATTCAATAACTGTAAAGAGCAGTTGAAACTACAGTACTACTTCTATTAATATTTTTGTTCTCAGTTCTGTAAAGGCCATTAAGACCTTTGTTAATCATAATATACAATGTGTCACCAACCACAATAAATGTGATCTTTGCTTCTTGTTTAATATTCATTGTAAAGTTAAAGACTGCATTACCTGAAGTTGAAGGCTGCATTACCTCAAAGCAAGGCTAGGACTGGATACCTACAGCTAAGTCTAAACTGTAGGGGCCAGCTCCTGGTTTTTGTGTTCATCCAGACTTTGGCAGGACGAATGAGATTGTCATGTGGCATGGCAAAGTAGCTCAGGCACAGCAACAAGAGGGGAACCCTAGCCACATTTTAGAAGGAGCCCAAGGAGCCACACACTTATTTATCACCAGTTCTGTTTGCATAACAGTGATGTTTTCCCAGACGAAGGTAGCATTCCCCTCCCAGTAAAGCCATTGTCCAGATGCAAACCATTCTGCAGCATGTATTGTTTCGGCACAGGAAAGTTCAAGTGGTTGTAAGGGCCACTCCTCCCATAAATTTCCCACCCCCACCCAGATTTACTCGAGCCTGATTCTGAGGGGTTTTTATTATGGATTGTGATCCATTTGGTGCATAGATTTCCCGTATCTCTCCGTGTATTACCCAACCCCATATGCACTGACCCCCAACCCCATTTGTTAAAGTTGCGCATTGGTCCATGTCTCATTTCCCATCCCCTTTACTCAAAACTGGCAAATCCCCTTTGAACATCCTTCGCAGAAACCAGTCTATGTATCTCTAAAGGCCCATTGGGATTTTATGTCACATGGCAAGTTATGACCCCGTATTCCTGGTGGCCACAGATATAGAATGATGTCTCGCATAATATGCAAAAGATGTTCATTAAGTGCTAATTGTACTTGTATACGTGCAGCATCCCGTGTTATATTATCTAGGGTCATACAGATAGACTGCATGAATTCTTCTGTGACTTTAATTGATTCAGTTCCCAGAGTTGCCACCAACATGTCCATGAATTTAAAAACTTGTTCGGAGGCCAATCCCCCTTTTGTTAACAGCCCCACCTCTGCCTGGAGGTGATTTGTATGTGCAGATGCATCTGCTACTTTCTCACATTCCACACCCCAAAAACTGTATTCCTGGCATCCCATAAGGAGCTGAAAACATCCCATTTTGTCATTTAACCTCTTTGGCATCAGTAATTCCCTTTGTGGTGAATAATTCTGGCCATGTCCACCATGTTCTACACTGAAAAAGCAGTGACTTGCATACTCCAAGGCTATTTCTTATATCATGTAGACTCCACTGATGGTGTTTCCTAGTTCTTCTGACTCCCTTACAGGTGTAGTAATTTTATTCCAAGTGTTGGCCTCCTCCTCTCCCCACTGACAATTTCCTGCACTTCGCAGCAAATTTTGCAGGGGATTTGCTATAGCACTGTAATCTGGTATAAATTCCTTACAAAAACCTACAAACTCTAAAAATCTCTGCAAAATTTTCCTATCAATAGCAGGGGTTAAATGCGTGAATAATCGCCTCAGTGGAGGTAATTCCCCACCCAGTACGACCTAGCTTGGTACCTAGATATTCCACCTGTGTGTAACAGGTTGTGCTTTGGTGCCATTTACTTTAAGACCCATCTTCTCTACAACTTCAAGAAGTTGTTTAGTACATTACAAACATGCTTCTCTTGTTTCTGCCATAATTAAAATAGCATCAACGTATTGGGCCCACCACTTGTCCTTGCTGTTCAATGCTTCTATCACTTCCTTTAATTTCTGACGGAAAATGGACAGGGAGTTATGAAAGCCTTGGGGTAATTGTGTCCAAAAATACTGTCCTCCTTCCCAAGTGAATGCAGTTTTTGTTTGGGTGTCCCCCTCCTTCAACTGGATAGACCAAAACCCACTGGAAAAGTCGAATACTGAACACCACTTACACCTGTGTGGCACCTTTGCATTAATTTCAGGGAGGCAGGCTACCAGAGGGGCTAAGGCAGGTGTGACCCAATTCACCGCACAACAGTCAATAGTAAGGCGCCAAGTCCCATTTGGTTTTCTAACTGGCCACACTGGCACGTTGGTGCGTGAAGTGCCCTTTTTGATGTCGTTGATCATGTAATATCCAGATGACGATCTGTATGTCTTCCCTTACTTCCTTTGGGATTGGGTATTGGTTTTGGGGAGGGAGCCACAGTCCTTCAGTTTCTGTTGGTTCTATTTTTAATCCACACCCTCACACCCTGTCCAAGGACTCAGTAGCCCAACATATATGATATTAAAACCCAGGAGGAACAACCCTGGGCTTGATCCCTTTAATGGCTCCTACTGCCCATCCTGCACCCTGTACCACAACAGGGTTGTTCATTTCACATTGAATCCATCATTTCCTATTGCACATATCTACATAACATCCAATTAAAGACAGGCAACCTTATATGTTATAAGGGACTCCTTTTACCCGCTGACAATTAGTTAATTTAATAGATTTGTCTTCACCCTCAAGTGTGAGTTGGTCAAATTCTTACCACCCATATCCCTCAGCTTTTCCTACCCCTGAAAATTTTATTTGTTTCTTTTTTTGATGTTCACTAGTTAAGGTAAGCAATGATCCACTATCAATTTAAAACATAGTCCCTGCCATATTCTGAAATGCACCCTGGATCTCTGTCCCGTAGCTGGGTTGGTTTTGATATTAATGCTCAACCAAACCCCTGTAGCAGCCCCGCCTAATGGAGGGATAATTGAGTCACTGCTGCTACTTCTCTAGACCTCGGCGGTTCGGCTGAGAAAGCCGGGTCCTGGCACATTTAAAGCACCTTTCTGTAGACAGAAAATTGGTGAATTCCCACCCACTTTGGGTATTTCCAACCATCCTTGCCTGATTGTGACCTGTATGTAATAGACTGGGTTTGTTCCCCATGACAGTGCATCAAAAGAGCAAAAGGAGCTCAGCTGCCTCCTCCAGCCACTCTGGCCCAGGACCTCTCTGGACTGGTGGCTGGAACCCAGCCCAGGGACCCGGGGACCTGGGGCCTCTGCCCAGGCTGAGGGACACGGCAGTTGCTATCCTGTTTGCAGGTTCAACCAGTAGCAAAGCTGAGCACGGATCACAGAGACACAGAGGCACACAGACACCCCCACAGACACACACACAGAGGATGCTGACACGACCGGTCACACGCACTGCCACAGGCAAGGCGCTGCCTTCAACAGCACCTAGATGCAGGACTCACATGAAACAAACATGGACAGCCAAGTCCCTTCCTCCTCTGGGGCTGGCGGAGACAGGAGGTCACTAGCACAGGCACATGCACATTCACACATCCCTCAAGTACTGGCATGGCCCCTCTGCCCACCCAGCACCCCTGCCTGGATCCTGAGCCCCCTTACCTGCCCACAGGTCCCTGACTCACCGGCTGGCCCAGCTTGGTGCTCGCTAGCAAAACACACAGCACTCACTCATCCCTCATGCTCCCCACATTTACATGATCCTGCGGGTGTACCAGCATATACCCCCCCACCCAACTGATACCCCGTCCTGGACCTGAGGCCCCCCAACTTGCCGGCTGCTCCAGCTTTAGGTTTGCCAATGAATGCACACGCATGCCCCATGCACACCAGGTCTGGGGAAGATACAGACACACATCCCCGCCGGCAGCCGACAGCAGGCACACGGGCCGTGACCTGCGGTCCCGCTCCAGCCGCTGTTGCCAAGCCCCTCACTCACCTCACTCATGCCGCTCCCCCCTAGTAGTTAGTTTTGGGAACAAACGCCATTCCCACCCCAGTGGCCGGGAGTTACAGACCCCCACTGGCTCCACCAGCCGGCACCACAGGCCGGGGCGCCCACACCCTCGGCCTGACTCCAGTAACTGTCACCAAATTCCACTTGCACACACACAGGTCTCACCAGCAGCTGGCACACAGTCCATGCAGCACCCACACACACGGGGTAGAGTGAGATTACGTGGAGAGATAGTTAATAAAAGGTTTAATAAGAAAATATAAGGTGCCAGGACAGGCTGCCATGACCAGGCATGGGGCTCAGCCAGACAAGCGTGCGGACCAGCCCCATCAGTATTTCTGTCCACAAGCCTGTTCCCTTCCTTTTCCTCATCACCCCAATTTTGTGAAGCCTTTAGTCAGACAATTTTACTTCAAAGAATGAACAGTCTCACACTCCACATATCCTTACAGGGGACTCATCACAGGCTATGGTAGAGGAGATTATGGAAGAAATAGGCAAAATGAACAGTACTAAGTCACCTGAATACGTGATGGTATTAAGTCAGCAGTGCTGAAGGAACATACCATTGTAATAATGGAACATTTCACTTAAAGCCAGGTGGGTGGCAGCATGGCAAATATGATGCCAACTTAGTTAGGTACTCCCAGAGAAGACTTGGGGTACTACGGATCATAAGCTCAGTGTCTGCATGGACAAATTAGTAGAAACTACCAAAAGAAGAGGCACATTAACAGGTGGTATATATTAGGGGAAAGCTAGCATAGTCTTTGGAAAGAGGAATTCTGCCACACAAACCTACTGGCACTTTTAAAGGCCTCAACAGACCTATGGACAAGGGAAATCTGATTGCTATATTTTGCTAGATTTCAAAAAAACTTTTGAGAAAGAGCTTCACCAAAGACTCTGATACAAACAAAGCAACCATTGGCTGAGAGGGAAAGTCCTGGCATGATTAAGTGTTTAAAAGATGGAAAAAACAGAGTTTGACTGAATGATTAGTGCTGGAAGTGGTGGAAAGCCATTGATGAAACAGGACTGCAAGGATCTCCTTCCATGGCCTGTGGTGTTTAACATATTCATAAATGATCTTGACAGGAGTGAAGAGTGAAACAGCAATAACAAAAAAACCTAATGATTAAGCTTTTCAGGCCTGTAAAAACAAAGGCTGGTAACAAAACACTAGAGAAGACCTTCACAAAATTTGCTGGCTGCACTTGGCAAATTAAATTTACTGTAGATCGATGGAAAGGGAAAGGCTTGCTTTGTCTCCCACACCATACTGTCGCCCCGCCCTTGGTTATAAGCAAGAGATGAACAAAGGTGAGGTTTTCAATAAGCTTTACGACCTGATATTTGCTTATAACCTTTGATGATGTTCTGTTGAGTGTGCATTTAATTTTTAAACACTTACACCTTGACTACTTTGTGCACTTTTTGTACTTAGGTTCTACAGCTAGCTTACGCATCCAGCGCTGAACTGAGAGGTGCACAGAGATCACCAAGATCTCAGAGATAAAGGCCTTGCTTCCTGAGAAATATTGATGAAGCTTTCCCTTGGCCAGTCATTATGCTGTCTTCAGTCAATCTTGTTTTGAAGTTATAGACACTAATTGTTTTGTGACATTTTGGAAGGTGAGAAATACATGGAAAAAACAACGTGGAGATCAGTCTGATGGAACAGTGTGAGTCAGCAAGATCCTGGTGGAAGAAGCGCCTCACCAAAAGACCAGAGAGGGAAGATCTCCTGACATTCTACCTCCATATGCAGGATGCAAAAAAAAAAAAAACCCTGTTCATCTGTAAACCAGCAAAGCAACATTTTCACTCTGCCATGTCCTGACTCCTTGAGGACAGGTAACTGGAAAATTCTGTATGCAGATTCCCATCATTTTGGAAACTAGCTTCAATTTCCAAGTAGTTGGCAGATCAGGCTAACAGGTTAAAAAAGGGGTAATAAGAGGGGCTGCTTTACACCCCAAACGCAATGGGAGCCTGCTTGCTTTGCGTGCATTGAGCCATATGGACTGCTGCAGTGACTACCTGACCTCAGGCACAGCAGATTAGCAGCTCCTGGGAAAGTTTCTGTGTTCTTTTGCAGGTTTGTGTGACATAAGAACTGTCTGTATGTGCTAGCGGAGATGTTATACAAGCAGAGAATGCCTGTCTACCTTAAGCAGGCAATTGCTGTTTTCCTTTTGCTTGCTTTTTCAGCAATGTAGGGGAAATAAGACTACTCACCAAATCTATTAAATGGACATTTTCAATGTGGAAGGAAGGGAAGGCCACTCTCTTTGCATAAACCTTCTCATCTTCAGGACACAAGCTCCAGAAAGCATCAGAGATGATCGCAGGCACAGGCTTTTGAAATCTAGGCAGCATAAATCACCCTATATACCATCACCAGTGTAAAACTGTTGCTGTTCAACACTGTTACTTGCCTGTTACTGTTCATCAATCATCTTTAACATTTCAGTTCATCAGTCTGTGTTCTCGGCCCTCTGGGAATTGTAGATGTAGAGAGACCTGAGTTTGAGGAGCATGCTAAGAAAGCTGAAGGAAACAGCACTGAACACAAGCCGGGGGCGGGGGGAGGGTGGCATTTTTATTCTTTGACACTCTGGCAATCCTGTTGTGCTCAATGGACATGCTGAAACATGTATTTTGCAGCCCTGTATGATGTTGTAACTACTGCTTTGTCTTTTCCCAGGACCAGGGTATTGCAGCAGCTGGAGAACTACTGCTGGCTTTCGCTTACGAAAGTACCCAGAAATGATGCACCAAACTGCTGATTCAGATAAATGTTATGAACTGAGAGGTTATTAACAGTAGCACCTGGGACCTCTACCAGAGTGGATCAGGTTGATATTTTGCCACTTCCCTTCCTACATCTTTTGGTTTTCTTGGTTGGTAGGATTATGGCATGAGAAGGAAATTAATCTAATTTCTTTCCACTTTCTATTCACATCTTCCATGCTCCTTCTTCTTCATTGAAGGCTGGAATTGCAATGTGAGGGTAGTAAATAGATATATACCTAGCCCCGTGTGCTGAAAACCATAAAGTTCTACTTACTGATTTTTAGGTTTTTCATTGTCCATTGAATTGGCTTCATTGAAGCTAGTGCTTCAAGTTGAACAGGTCTATGCTGGTCTATTGCACCAGCTGCAACCAGTTTAGCTTCTCTGCAAGTTCAGGGCTCCACGTGTTCAGTTTGCTCTCATTGCTACACTTGGTGAGGTGCTGAGTGTAAAAGAAAGAAAACCTAACAGCTAGAGGCTCTTGGGCAGGGAGAGGAGAGGAGGGAAAAGAGAAATTTCTCTTTCTAAGGCAGGATCTATTAACTGGGTCCCAAGTCTGGTTTCTACTGTGTAGTGACCTCAGATCCTGCCCACCCAAGGCTGTCCGTACTGGCCCAGGTAGCCCTGCTCATCATGTTCAGGAAGGAGATGCAGAGACACAGAAAAAGCATCAGGAGAAAAAAGCTTTTGTTAGAATGTAAAACCCATGGGTATGAAAATATGTTGCTTATCAAAAAGCTCCTAGGCATGAATTAAAACCTGGAAAACTAAATAAATTCAGTTTGGAAAAGCATGGCCTTGTGTTTTTCCCCTTGATGCAGCCTTCTAATACAAATCTCCAAATCTTCAGTGATACTCACTCAGGCAAGTTAGAGGTTAAAAATCATTTAATATACACCCAAAGTGTGTTTTTGATGTGCCTACAAATGCATGACAAATACCTGAGGAATAAATAGTGTTTGTATATTTACATGACTTACAAGTATATATCTAAAATGAGTAATTTCTCCATTTCAACCAGTATGGCTTTGTGTAACTAAGACTCCATTTCGATAACATAAACATAGCTTGAATAAATAATTGACTATTTAGTGGACAGTCTTTACACATATGACATTTGAATGTTATGCTTTCAGCAATTAAAGCCGTTACTTGTTGTTTGCCATATTTATTTTAGCTATCAGTCACCAAAAATGTTTAGTTTGCTTTCTCCCCATTTTTTTTTAACTTAGATGACTACTCCTATTATTATCGTGTGTACAATTGCTAACCAAATTACTTGAAAGAGTGCCTCTTATACCTTAATTTCTCCTATATAGATACAGAAGTGAAAATACTCCTCAGTCAAAAAGTAGTTTTAAAAAACAATGTCTGCATTATTTCTGCCACGGAAACTTTTTCCTGTTCTGCAAGGCAAATGTTCTTGGATAATATTGATTTCCCACAACTACAAAATGGGTATTTTTCTTCCTGCAGGGAGATGGAACTGCAATGTATGCATCAGGGCACACTCTGCATGTTCTATGCATTACTCAGCATATTATGTATGTTCTGTGTATTTTAGCTCTTAGCTACATGTTCCATCTTTAGAACTAAAATTGCTTAACGAAAACGTCTGTTGGCTGGTCACAAAGCTCTGGAGCTTAACACAAGGCCATAAATTCAGTAGTAGCATATCCACTCACAGTCCAATGATGCAAGAATGAAACCTACCTAAATTTTGGTTGGCATGGGGGATACCGAACAAGAAAAGAGAGAATAATGGGTGAGCTCAGCTCCTTCAGTTGCAGGGCATCAAAGCCTGTTTCCATGGGATCCTGTGATATCCCTTCTGCTGTTGAGTCCATTTTGTGGGTCTTCCTTTTGCCCCTCATTTTCTTAACGTGAGAAATTTTCAGAGAGAGGCGTTGCCCTCAGAGGTCCCATTCTTTCAGCTCTGTCCATAAGAAGCTGTCTGGAGAGTCAGTCATTCTTCCCATGTTACTGGTTGATGCTTTGGACACGCAAAAACAGGACAGTGCAATTGTTCAAATACCTACAAATAAAGTTATAATGCTTTAATAACGGACATTGCCTGCGGATCCAATCTCTTTAGGGACCTTACCATCAGAATCCTTGTCCATTTGGATTATTTTTTAGCACCTCCCACTATAATCAAAAACTAAAATAAAAACAGTGTTTACTAAGAGAGGTTGCTCCATAGCTCTCTAAAAAAAAAGATATTTTTTGTCTTTTGAGATAGTAGTTGGAAGTGTATAGCTTGGCATCTTGGCATTAGTTTAGATTAAAGCTTTTAAGCATTTTTCTTTCACTGGCTTACATTCTGCTTGAGCACTTTGAGCTAAGAGGTTGCCTCTTATGCCTTAGTTCCCATGACACAATGACTGTAATGCAAGTTGGAGGAGTAACTGCATTTGCAACCTTGTTACTGTTTTTATTTGCCCTGAAGACAAAAGTAAACACTATTAACAGAGTATGTACCAACAAATAATGTAAGCTGTTATGATTTTAATGACAGCTTTATATCTGTTTTATTGAGTCATGCTACTAGTTCTGTTTCCATCTCCAAAACTAGCAATGCTCACAGTAAAAAAATAAAGTAAAACTGAGCGGTCTGTGCTGGAAACTGTTAAACTACCAGGACTGACCCCACTCTCCCACAAATCTCTGTCCCAGCTTCATTCTTCTGTCCACAGGTTTGCTATAGTAAGGGCGAGAGAAGTAAAAACACACAAGTGGAATGTATTGTATTTCAAAATGGGTTTTTCTCATGAACATATTACCATTTATCTGTTCTTTTCTTAGAGTCTCTCTTCGAAACATTGATGAATATCAATAGGAAAGCAGCAGCAGCTGGAAGTCAGTTTAAGAAGTTAACAAAAACAGAATTAGAAAACAATTAAATACGTTTTATGGAGTTATTCAGCTTATTAACAGACCAGGAAAAGGAACAAAAGCTTAAGTCAGCTGCAGTAATTTCAGGATTTACCTTTATGCATGTCACTGATGTCAGTTTATTAATCACCATCCCTAACAACGTGTAATTTCGGGGGGTTCAAAATGTGTTGGCCAGCTGCAGCTAAAGACAGTCTCACTGTGCTTGGTGTCCTCAGGAAACCCTGACAAGCATGACCATATCAACCACCTCAAGCATTCTGCTGATTATGGGGGCAATTGTGTGTATAGTTATAAATTCATACGTAAGTGGTTTACTTGATGTGCACTTATTAGATATACTGACATGAGTTAGCCCGTACTGTACAGTACCTGTAATCACTCTGTCTGTTGGGGTAGTATCAGTAGCTTCATATCACACTGCAGCAAACAAAATAAAAATGTCTAAACACAGCGCTCCTTTTCTGGATTAGGGAGTCTGGCGAAAACTTTTAGAAGACAAGTTTCATGTTTAATCAGCTGACAAGTAGATTTTTTTTTTTTCCTGTGTGATTTTTTCCTGTTTCATTCCCTAATGAACGGCGAGAGCAGACGGTTAAAAAGGTATTTAAAGTTCCTGTGGGTTGTCTCATAAGAAAAACTGACAAATCTTGCATCTTCCCAAACCAAATAATTATTTATCACATCTAGGTAAGTAACAGAACTGAAGCGGATTCACATTTGTTTTGGATTACCTACTACATCATTTGATGGTTTTGTTTTTATTGTGCATTTCTTTTTGTGTGTGGTTTTTTTTTATCTAATCAGAATACAACTTCCTTGAATTTAGTGGATTCTGGCTTTCATTTCATGGTGGCAATGCTCACAGTTCTTTGCTTTTTCTTACAGAAGTTCCAGGTTACATATCCTCTACCTGGAGCTCTGCTCTTTGGTGCTCTAAGTAGAACATCTATATGGCATAATTTTTTGTAAGAGTAAGACATTATCTTGCTCCAAACTCTTTTCTTTTGCTACTGCAAGCCTGCAGTCAGTCCCCTCTTTCAGTATGATCTGCTGTTTGACATAGGAAGGTGCAGAGATCTGCGTATCAGCTGGTCATTCCGTGACACAAACTTCAAATCATAAACCATACATCGATATTTCCCTAAATTGTCCCTTCTGTATTACAGTTTATTGACCAATAAGGCAAATGGCAAGCAAGTACTTTTCATTTGGTGTAAACTGTAGAAACTCAAAAAAGCAAAACTGAATGTAAGCATTGTTTTCTTCCCTCTTCCTACAAGGATTTGACAAGGAAAACAGCTGAGCTTGAAAGTCAGCCCACAGAAAAGCAAAGCTCCGTGGATTATGCCGAGGCAGCACAGGGACTTTACAGTGATCCCAAGTGAAAACCTTGTGGACTGCAGAGAAAGGAGGGAAATTTGAGCAGAGGGAGTCACTCTGGTTACTGTAAATATCTTTTAAGAGTTGTTATTTTTACTTTCTTATGCTTGTTAATTTAATAAAGATAAATCAGCAAAAAAACCTAGAGGAATTGAAAGGAGAGAAAGGAGAGGAAGGTCAGGAGCGAGGTCACTTTGGGATTAACCACTGCACCACACTGAACACGGGCACACATCTCATGTGTGTAGCAACTGAAGTTACTTAAGATTTAACTGTCTTAGCAGTATACTGCTAATTTCTGAGCATTTTGAACTATTGACAGTATCCCTTAAATTTAGCACCTACTCCCTTAAGGTTGACTATTCTTACTTGTATTTGAAGAGGGCAGAACTGAGGCTTCAGACTGAAATATATCTGGTTCTTGCTGTCACGGGTCCCACTGTATTAAAAGTTGTCAATAACTGAGACTTTCAAAATACATTTCATCTTAAATCAAAGCTTTTCATGAAGTTAAAGCATAAATCTAGTGCAACTTTTATAGACTTTCTTACAATATACTAAAGTTGATTTGGGGCTTCTGGGTGCAAAAAAAAAAAAAGGCTGAAAAGATCTGTAAATGTAAATTTAAGGCCACTTACAGCTCTTACCCTTCATAGGCAGCAGGAACCACTAACCCCAGGGAATTCAGCCCATGCAAGCACATCTCATAGTGTTTGGAGCTGACTGGCTTATAAAAAGTTTAGTGCAGAAAACTTTAACATTGGTATTTTAGTATGCAGCATTTTTCCCCTTCTGCTATTTAAATATTTTCATTGGTATACTGAGACTGTCAATATATAAAATTAGTCTTTATTTCCCTTAGCAAATGTTTTTTTAAATTTGAATTGCTTGAGGATTTTTTCTTACCATCATTAATCGCAAAGACTGAAAAAACAATTTAAAATCAATTTTAAGAGACCAAGCTAACACACACACAAATAGTAACAATATGAAACTCAAATCATACATCAGTGTTGGCTTGCTCAGGAAATGAAGATACATTTCTGCCATGAGGATGCCAGGATGGCAAAGCCAAACAACATTGATTTTTAAATCTGCATCCAGCTTTCCAAGAAATTTATCCCCTTATATAAGCAAAGTTTAGCAAGAAGCTACATACATAGGCACACCTTTTAGATTTAGCTGAACAAAATTCCCTTAAAAGGTGACTGTTAGAGTACTGCCTTGTGGATGATAGGTTTTAGTCTGAAGAAGAGAAATCTAAGTAGATCACTCCTCTCCAGCGTAACAGAAAACTGTTAACTGCATCACTGACCAAGTTTAGTGTTTATTTGAAGCTAGTCTTAAATTATTTAAGAAGTAAACAAAACCTGCAGTCACAGTTAACTAAATTAAACAAGTATATAAAGAGCTGGACGATTAAGAGTATGTCTTTTAACTCCTTTTCTGGAAAATAAGTTAGAAAATAAGAGCACTAAAGGCAACTTTCAGAAGTCAATTATTTGCTCACCAAAGTCAAAGATGACATGAAACTTGTAGTTTTGTCCCAAAATGAGCAATAATTTCTGAAGAACAGAGCACAGAAATGATGCATCAAACAGAAAGAAAACTTCCACTTTAAAGATCTGATATAATTTAAAATAAATAAATACCATAATCCATAAAGTAAAATGAACATTTTATAATTTTTTTAAACTTCTTGTATGGGGTTCACAGACCTGAGAATACACCCAAAATAACTTGTCCAAAGTATTCCTTTAAAAATTATAAGTTATTGGTAACAGTTTCTTTAATGGAGATTGCAGGAGTAGGTCCCACATGAGTCCATATATAGCCCTTCTCTGGTCTTGTAGGAACAGTAGGGAAGGGAGAGGATCGAGATTTGAAATATTCTGAAGGTGCATGGCAAACAAATTCTAAATATTCCATTTTCCTTGGGAGATCTTCTTCTGGTCCTAGGGGGAAAAAAAAAAAATCTTCTAAGACAAAATTTAAAGGCATAAAATTGGAGTATGCAGGACTTAAAAATATGCAACAATAGCCAACATCCCTTAGAGAATGTGCCTTTTCAATCAATGACTTTCCTGGCAAAGTAGCCTCAAATACCAGGCAAGAAACTGCTACTTCTATTTTTGCTGAGCTGATCTTGTTTTTTTTCCATTTGAAGCATTCAGTTATTTGAGTGAAGTACTTTAGTTAATATATTTTAAATAGTATCTATTTGTGGCCTGCCTGTCAAAAAGACTTTTCTGAATTATTAATAATTTTATAAGCAGTAGCAGAACACTCTCTATGCCAGTGCTTGCACACTATGTATGTTAAGTGCCCAAGATGAGGATCAGCTAATTCAGGTCACTTTAAAAGAAACAGCTTGGACTGGTGTATCAGGTTTATACTGTAATAACTTTGATTCTATCTATGGAGTAATAATTTGATCTTTAAAGTTGCAAGACTATAATTGTGCCCATGAGCACAAATACTCAGACAATCACAGTCACTGCAGTAGTGCTAATCATATTATATACATAGGATAAATGAAAAAGGTTATTGAAGTAAACGAGATGCTTACAGGATTAGGGTCTAAAACGTGGAAATTGCATAAATGATCTTGACAAGCTAAAAAGTTCATTTAAAAAAATACAACTCTGCATTAGTCTAAGCACATATAAGCAGTTGTATAAAACGAAGGCTTAGAGATTACCTATGATATAGGATGCTGGGTCAAAACAATCTTTGGGGCTGGCTTGCGTAGGAATGAGCCAGGTTAATGCAGCACTCTTTTCACAGTATTGGTCCTGAATAAACCCACGGATCTGAGCATAGTATGTTTTTCCATCCTGCTCATCAACCACTGAAACAACATCTCCAATTTGATAGTATACACCCTAGAAGAGATTCAAATGATAATTAAATCAAACAATCTGATTTTAGAAGCTTCACTCTGTGATTCTGCTTCATACCTTAAGTATCAGTATCTTAAATTATCTCAAATTACCCCAATCTTGAAAGACAGCCTTAATTCAGCCACATGCAAAAGAATGGTGGCATAAGATAGAGTGCTGTCTCACCTTAGCAGTCACCAGCACTACTTGTGCACAATCACCCAATGTCTAGAGGTCTGAGGCTACGCCTCCTGTCTGCAGAGTGGAGATGGTCTCATTCTGTCAGTAGAAGCGTGCAACACCACCTTCCAGAAAAAGTAACTGTAGTAATTTCCCTGTGTGCGCAGGGAAAGCAGCTTTCTGTGTATGGAGAAGTTCACCCATTTGAATGCAAAGGAGTTCCAAAACACAGTCCCAACTCCTGCCACCTTCCACGGTGATCTGTAACATGTGAGGCTGCGCAGCAAAGGCAACTCACTTCATGTTGTAACAGCATCGCACAGCACAATGCAGTGCCTGCACTATCGATATCAGAGTTTGCCAAGCATCATCCAGAAGGGTTTTGTTTTTAAAACAAAACCCCCAAACAATCCCCTTCACAACAACAGAGCAAAGTATCAAAATAGAAACATTTTGCATAAAGAGATCAGGTTAAATAAAACTTCTGACATAATTCTTAGGAATTTCTGAAAAAAACAAAACAGGCAAGGAAAGACATCAATTCTCTTCCGAACTAGTCAACAGCAAACAGAGATTCATCTGGGATGTGAGACACGAGCATCAGGTCTCTACAGAGCACACGGAAGCTCAGTCTACCACTTCTCCCCTGGCTATGCAGTCTCCCAGTGGCTATCCTGACCTTTTTTGGGTGGGAAAAGACATTTCAAATGGTTTGTTTGTACTACCGGGAAACAAAACCAAATTTCAGAACTTCAAAACACTAACACCTTGGCACGCTGGTAAAAAATGCTCTCAAGCATGAATGTGAGAAGGCTAGCTTCTGCTTTCATTGCAATAGTCAACAGATCTTGTTCCCAGGGCGTTCGAGGCTGCTTGCACCCAGCTCGGAAACGGGAGCCAGTTTAGATGTTAGAGCAGCACAATCCATCCCCTCTACAGGCAATATTCTCTGTGCCTAAGGCAGGAAACATCACACAAATTTAACTAATCAGCTATAGTCACTTTTGCTTGACCTCTGCACGCTGAAAGTTAAAAGTTTAAAAACCTCAACTGCGATAATTACTAAGGAAACCAGACGCATCTTTTTCTGGGAAGAAAAAAACAGGACAATGACAACTATGTAAACTACAGCAAACTACCTTGCAAGACTTAATGGCAATGACGTAAGGCGGAGCAAAATCCGATACAACTGCTAGGCAAGGAAGAACAGTTTCTGTGAATACATCCCTAGTGCTTTCACTGTCTGTGGTAATTTTTGAGATTGGAAATAGAAACAGCAAGATGTTTTTTGCAAACAAACCTGCATAAACGATACCTTATAAAAGATCGATTCTGCTGTAATTATAGTGGATACAGACTCGGGAGCCTTGATGGGCTAAGAAAAGAACACAGAGATGGAAAATCAAAAGCGTTAAAACAAACCAACCATGTAATATAATTCCACGTTGGATTTTTTTCCTTTTAGACAACATATTGGCACATTATCTTCTTAGAAATGTAGTAAACACAAGAAACTGGCTGCAAACATTTCAAACATTTGTACTTGAAAATAAAGTTAACATTTTCATTCTCAGGATTTTAGGTGGAGAAGTGAGCGCTAAATTCACATGACTGGTTTCTATTTACAGAAAACTCCTTCCCTCAAGAAACGAGCCTGAAGGACTGGATGCTGCGCAGACGGGTGAATCCCGCAGGGAGGCGTGCCCCTACTAATGAGGAATAAACCGACTCTGACGCGGACTACAGCCGCCTCCTGTCCGGGTTTCAGTCTGATTTTGCGACAGGAGCCGCAGAACTCCGCGCTGGGGTCCAAGGCACCGGCAAGGTGGAGCTGGCGGGGGCCGGGCCGGCCGGGGCCCTCCCGCCGAGGGGAGGCGTTTCTTCAGGGGACGA
>WAAD01003089.1:47034-57920 GCA_013389945.1 Fregata magnificens
CTGCGGCCCGGCCCGGCCCTGCCGTCGGGGTTGGGGCCTGGGCTTGCCGGGGAGGGTTTGGGGGCAGAGCGCAGCTCCATGGGTCCGTGTCCTGGCAGCGTAGAGGCCGTTTCCCTCAGAAATGGCGGACAGCGAGTGTTGGCGCTCGGTCCCCAAAGAGAAAGAGTCCCTGTCCCAAGCAGGGCACATCTCTTGCCTCAGCAAAAACCGTGACGGAGAGGGCAGTGTCCTTGCCATCCCGGCGAGAGCCAGTGGCAGTCAAGGGGGAGACCCGGTGGGTGTAGCAAAGCGCAGAAGCTGCCTGCGGTATCTGCTCCATTCCCATTTGCAGGGGGACGCTGGAGTCCATCATCCGAAGAGGTACAGCTGTCATCCTTCCTACTCACCAGAAAATCAGAGGGCCAGAGATGGACTCAAATAGTCGTTCCGATTCAGGAGCATAGTGACTGTGAATCTTACCCTCAACATACGCCAGCTTTGGTCTTCATTAAGCCAACAGCCCCTTTTGCATGGACCCTTAGTCATGTATCAAATAATTTAAAAGGCTAGGGAACGAACGCATGTCTTTGGGAAGCTTTGCCAGCTAAATGTGGGAACCATGGATCTAACAGTGGTTCCTCACCCTGCTGCAACTTACATGGCCCCAAGCCATCCCTTATAGATGTTTCTCTAGTCTGATGTTAAGAAAGAAATGCCCACTCACATACAAAGATTTATAGCCTCTTAGTTTCCGTACTTAGCCGCCATCCTTCATCCTTAGGTTTTATTTAAACCTTTGGTGCAAATAAAGTTGATTTCTTTTTGTCTTGTTCTCAGTGGACACAAAGAACAAATCATTTTCTTCTTTAATAAGATTTTTTACATAGAGGAAAACGATCCTGCTAGAATCAAATTATTATTTTATGTAAAACAGAGGCTATCTCATTCAATGGTGTTATGGTAACATTATGGTAACAACTGCAAAACTAATAGACATAATTTGCAGGGATCTGTTTACAGATGTTCCACTCGCATGCAGCGTGCAGTGGCTGAAGGGCGCAGGTTCCAGTTGTTACTGTCCCTGTGGCTTGCCTGGGCTGGTACTGAGTCATGGGCAAGCTACGCTTAACCTCTTGCACTCCTCTCTTTCACACCAGCTTTGACTCTCTTGTCTCAGGTGCCAACTTTATTTCCGCGTTTTGATTTAAATCCTATTTTACCTTCATTTCCTTTGAAACTGTTCATAGTTCTCGGGTTGCGATTTTTTTTCTCTGCTTCTTTAACCCATCCCTCTGTAGTTTTATGTGATTATCTGGCAGACCAGTGATCTCAGAGAGACCTTTAAACTCTTCCCACTACTTTTCTTGCAGCTCCTGCCTGCTTTCCTTCCCAATCACCCTCAGAAGTTCTCCACTGCTGCCCTGCCCCCCCCCCCCCCCCCCCCCCCCAGCGCTATCACATTGGTATAATATCACTGGTCTGCACAGAAATGGGGTAGAAGTGAGTGATGGTGTCCATTTCTGCCCAGGTAAGTACCTAATACTTTGTGACGGTTTTTATTCTGTGAATTTGATAAGATACAGTGTTAATGGTCAACAAGTGTATTTGGACATACTTGGGTTTTTTCAACTCCGGTTTTACTGTAGCCTTTTTATCACCTTCCCCACTCCCAGCTTCTTCCATTTTGGTCTTCCCAAAACAATGCTGCAGAGTCTTTTCCTCTTCTGCCACAAATGTAGGATGCATCTCTTTTACATATATCTGTATATTCTAATTAAATATGCTACTGTATATTGTTCTGATAACTTATCCACTGTGATTTTTTCTTCTGCTTTTAAATAATAACTTGAATTTAAAAAAAGCTCAAGCTTTAGAAACCTAATTTGAAGTGATAATTTAAGCTAATTCAGTGGGGTTTAGCCAAAACATATTTATGTAATGTTGGCAGAAAAGAGTTTTAATTCAGTATTTCTTGACAAAGTGTGGCCTCATTAATGACTGTCCTTTCAATAGAGCCTCGGTAAATGACACCTTGGGATTACAGTGCACTTAGTATGATTATTCTGTTGGCCTTGTAAAAGGCCATTAGAGTTACCATGATGGCGAGGCAGGGATTGCTGTCAGTGCTGTTTGATGACTCCCTACCTAGCCTGAAAGGTAACAGAAAGAGCAGTGGTTATGATATTTTGTCAAAACTTGAAAACAGCATGTCTTTTAGTTTAGTTACGCCCAATAAAATTAGCATGGGTTAATTTTGTTAGTACTTTATGTAGGCAACAGCTGAAATATTCTGATACAAGAGTTGCTGAATACCCAGTAGTTACGGGTAGCAGGGGATGGGGGCTCAGGGCTTCTTAAAAGTACCCCTCTCTATGTTGCTCTCTAGAGGATCCCAAGTTTGACAATGCTGATCCTAAATTTTAAGCATCCTCTACAGTTTCCTGATTCTCCTTAATAGAACTAGACTCTCTTTGAAGCTGAAGGGGGTTGAAAGGCAACAGTTAGACTGTGGCCTGATTGGAATTGGAAATGCCCAATTTAGCTGAGGGATTTTGCACGGTGTAAGCTCAGCTAAAGCTGGGGAGTAAATCTGTTTTCTTCCAATTAATGCATGTTTCCACTTCATTTTATTTTATTTTTGCCTCAATAAAAGAAAGGGGTGCTCTTGGCTGAGCTCTTTGGAGTCATCAGAACACACCCCTGCTCTGAGGGACTTCAAATATAAATAGACAGGACAGAGAAGTGGAGAAAACAAAATGTTGGCTCCACCTAGGGAGAGGGAATGTGAATGTTAGTGACACACTGACTGTCAGTGCAGAATCGTTTCTTCTTGGGAGCTTTTGGGGAGGCTATTGGTTATTTATTGGACGTGATGCACATCCACACAGACTCTGTGCACCTCCTGCTTAAGTAGTTGAATTGTTTTGCAGTGGATTTAACTGCATTGCTTCCTTTTAGCTTCCTACTGCTATCCTATAGTCTGCTGGCTCATATCTGAAGAATTCTTTATTCTAATTTTCTGTGTGTCACTGCTCCATAGTCAGCTGCAGAGGATGCACCTGGAGTGCTTCTCCAGAAATATTTGCGTTGTAAATGCATGCAATTTGGTATGGATCTGACTGACTGGTGCACTTTGAATTTCCACATGGTCCTTTACTAAGGTTCTGTACTTATTAGGTCTCTTGTGAGAAAAGGAGGTTTTATTCTCTTAATTCCCATAGCTAAAAATGATGTTATTCTTGAAACATATTGCACAATTATTACTTGCATAAGTAGTATGCTTCTATCTTTGCAACTTCTGGGTCTTAATTACTCATTTAATTGTGTGGTAGAGCCAAGAACTAACCCCAGATTTTGTGAGGTCTTTGGTTTTTGGCCCCATGGTATGTGGCTAGGGCAAGCAATGGCAGAGATAACAAACATATCATGACCACAAGTACTTTGTTCTTCTAAAGCATGTTAAAGCTGTCTCTTGAATTACTTCATTTGTTCACTAAAATCTTTCAGTGATACAAGAACAGCAAAAATACACCTTTTAACAAAACTTAGTATTTCTGCTCTTGTCATTTTTTGTCAGTTCAGGCTCTCACGACTTATTTTGTAACAGTTGACAGTTTTTCGCTATTGTATCTTCTTGCAAATGGGAATCCTGTAGTACAGGCTTTCTGCTTAACATGTTATCTTTACAGGTTACTGTTTCTGCTTCATGTGAGACAGTTCTTAAGGATCTAATGATTGGAGCTGTTCTAACATAAGTCTTTGAACAAAAATTAAATTAGTGGTCCCAGCTAAACTGCATGCCACTAAAAATACTTTAGGCTTAGTTTTTAGCCTTTACGATGCTGATGCAATATGATGCTCCTTGGACGCAACCTCACTTGTGACTTTGGGATTATCTCTCCTTGCACTAGTGACAAAAGTAGGTACTGCTGTTAACTGTGACTAAGCAAGTTCATTTTCTTCATGTATGTTTTTTGTTATAGAATGTTTTCATGTGTCCATTATAAGGTGGTATGACAGATGCGAGTCAAGACTGATTCCTAAAGGCACACATGCACGTTCCCACTATGCATGTAAATTAACTTGTTAATCACATAGACTTCATTTAATTAGTAAAAATATATATAAAGGAGATCTGCCAGTTGTATAAGGTTTCATACTAAGTGCAAACCAACCTCAGTTATTTACCATTGCCAGTTTATTACTGTTTTACACTTAAATTTCAAAAACGTGACAGGAGTTTGTCCTTTTCAGCCAGCTGCACTGAACAGGTTACTTGGGATTGTCATTGCAGTACTTTTTATGAATTTTTCCTCTGGGCTAGGCAGCTCCCTGCCCCCCCGCTTCTGATGCCGCCTCAGCTGCATTTTTTAAAGTGGTGCTTAAGTCCTTCCATGGCTGTAGTTCTATATATTGCATGGGGAGTCCCTGTTTCTGAAGAACTGTGTAGTTAGAGCCTTTCCAGACTCCTGAAAAGTGGCAGGCTCATGGTATAATTTTGTGACTTTTTGTCTCTTCATAGACTAGTCAAAGGATCTGCTGTAGCAGGCAATAAACGGAGCCTGAGTTTCATTTGTTATCTATCATCTCCAGTGGGACTTCAGTGTAGTACCTGAAATGTTCCTGGTTCTGATCTTAGCACCTGTGGCCTCTGGCATTCTTTGTGATATCCTGCAATGGCAAGTATACTTGTGAGGACACGAGACAATTGTGATTATACCTCATTTTCCATGAAGCTTTGCAGTACATTGACCTGTTTGTTGGAATCTGCAACCAGTTCAAACTTGCCTAGGATATTTTTCCATGGTTTAGTCTGGGAGTTTTTCCTACAGTCCCTGTTTTATTCCTTGTCTGGCTCTGTTAGTGAACTTCAACCTTTCTCTACTTCGTTATTACAATGCAATGTAGAACTACACTATCCTTATTTGAGTTCACTTCAAAGTTTCTTCAGAGATTAAACTGGACTGCTGTGCTGTGTTGATATAGCAGAAGCCCTGTACTCAAGCAAAGCTTAGAAGGGCTGACAGCAATGGAAATTATAAGAGGACTTATTTTATTTACATAACAAATTGCTATTATATTTCAGTGTAAAGATTTCCAATGTGAGTCTACAGAGCAGAGTAAGATAATTTATGAAAAATGTTTTGTCCTTTGTTTTTCTAACAGTAGCTACAACTAGGTTATGTCCTATTGGAACAGTAGTGTTTAGTATGGTATTTTGATAGTCTATTCAAAGTGCATCTCTGGTGTTATCTCACCCACTTCTCTAGTTTAAATCTCTAACACTATTTTGGAGAAGACCTGGAGCAGAAAGTGCAAAAATCCATCAAGACTGGCTGTGTATCAAGGGGAAGTTACTTCATCTAAATATCTTATGTATCTCCTTGTATAATGAATAAACATTATATATGCCATACAGGTCTACATCCTAATGTTTCTTTCTGTGTCATGTATATTATGCTCACTTTGTACAAATAGAGTATATGTGGTTTTTACTTAGACCATCGAAGAGTCTACCAGTTTCTTCTGCCTTCCAGGACAGAATTAATCTCAAATCATGGAGAATGGTGTTGGGCAGCTAAATCATAGCCAAGCAGAATTTGGACTGCTGTGCTCAATAACAGTGTCTGTATATGCTCCAAAAAACGGAACTGGAATTTTAAGTGAGTGCCTGCTGCTGAATTATACATAAAGATATCACGGTCAGAAGGAAGGCCTCAAACTCCAGATGCCTGAACAGAAAAGAAAGATGACCAATTTCAAAATAATATTTTTTTAAATTGCAGAATGTAAAGCTTTCTGCTGTAACATGTATAAATTATAGTATTCTTTGCAATTGCATTAGTGAATCTTGGCTGGCTAATTAATATGACATTGCTGTTTGTCTGTATCCCTAAAGGTGATGACGTTGGCTACGTGGACAGCCATACTAAAAAATGTGGACAGCAAGACTGACTGTGGCATTTGCAGAGTAAAAATACTAGTGTCTTAGTAAGACCTTTTTTTCAAATAGGTTATTATAAATAAAATTATGATCTGATCATTAGAGCAGAAGGTCCAGTGGCCAAAATAGAACTGATGAATAATTTGAATAATTGTGTTCACTGTTGCTCATAGAAAAACACCTGGGTTCATAAACTCATAAATACTCCTTAAAACCACTTATATAAAGGTAAATCATTCTTACGTGGTGAATGATTCTTACGTAAAAACCCCAAGACAGTATCTTGTGGTGGATATAACACTTATGCTTGGATGAAAATAGCACTATAATCTGAATCCTGAAGATTATACATTTGCAGTACTGAACATCTATCTGGATATATTAAATATTTTCTTGCTTGTATTCCATTTATCTGGATATTCACGCAAGTGACCTAAAAAGAAAAAATATATGCAAAATACCTTCTCAAGTTCGTATTTCACTGCAGAAAGGATTTCTGTAAAGATCAAGACCTGCATAATTTTAAAATAACACCATCTTGTTAACAATTAGCTTTAACATTTTGTTGGTGAGATGTAACCTTAAGTATCTATGAAGAGTTGAGGAAAAAAGGGCTTTTCAGTTAAGTTAGGAAACGTTTTTTCTTTACTCCATTATTCTATTTCTAGTAATTTTTTATGAACTACTAAAATTGTTTTATGTGGTTATATATTTGGAGAATAGTATAAATTCTATATTTGCCTATTTTTGAAGTGGAGTGAAAGCATATCATTGCAGAAAGTCAAGCCTTCATTCATTTCTTTACCCTCATACAAAGACTGACAGCAAACACACCTTTATGCAGTATTTACAGGGGATCCATCTCCTCCTTTTGACACACATCTTGTGCTTTACTCTTCAGTTAAAAGGACGAGATGGTAAAAATGACACTCAGTTTTGCATCATCACTGGCTTCTCTACACCTTTCAAGTTTCCATATCTGACTGATCTACAGAAGAGTAATCAGGACAATAATCAGTATATTGTCTAATTCTGAGTAGATTGTCTAGACAATTTTTAGTAAAGAAACTAGCTATCATTATATCCATGTTTGGCTTCCATTCTTACCAGCCTCTGTGAGTATTACAGTGGGATGCCTTGTGTGTGCTGGGAGAGCGGCAGAGAAGAAGGAGAAGGTAATAGTGAAATTGGTCTTGATAAATCGATCCCTGAAACTGGGCTGTGGGGGTGTCTGATTTTGAAGCATATTGTGATTTTAAACACTTCAGAAAGAATGTTTTAAATTTTTATGTCTATTAGTATGTTCTAGCTGCCATAAACCCAAAAATCTCTCTTGTGATACTGATGATCTCAGTAAAACTCAGTACTTGCTAATTGCAGCATATGCAGTGACACCACAGCAGCAGGTGATGGAAAGCGCCCTGCAGTGAGTAATCCAACTTTGTACATTAGATTTTAGAAGCTCTTCAGCATCTTGGCATGCTTGTTAGAAGCAGCTGATCAAATTACTGTAACAATGAACAGAATAGTTTAGTGCCTGTTAACGTAACAGAGGGAGTTTGGAATTTCCTGATAACAATGGAGACCGGATATTAAGTGGCACTTAAGCAACACTAATTAACAGGATCTTCCTCAAAAATTAGTCCCCCCACTCTCTTTAGCACCACTATTTGTAATGACAAGGCATTACTCTTTACAAAAAACAAGTGCACAATACGGCTGTAGCAATTAAGACAAAATTGTCTATTTTAGATTTTGTTTTCTAAGCTTAATGAATATAGGTACCTTATATTTATAGATCAAAACATTCAACCTACTATACGGTCCCCAGCTAATCTGGCACAGGACTGAACATATCCTAAAAATGTCTGCCATCAGACTTAAGCATCTGCTACTGTAAGTCTAAGATGTAATGAGACAGAACGGAATTAGTTTAAGTAATAAATGTTTAATCAAAGAATTTTACATATTATTAACAGCATTCATTTGGCCAAACATCTACATGGTTGTAGTATCCTACTTGTATATAAAGTGGGAATGTATCAAGTATAGACTATGAAAGTGCAAATAACAATTCAAGGTTAGAGTATTTTTTTTACATTATAAAATTAACAGGTTTACAAAATAGTCTTGCCAAACTTTATTTTTGAATTGTAAAGTCAATGACTATGGTGTTAAAATAAGTACCAAGAAAATACAAATTTAATAGGCTAATTTCATGCTCATAAGAGTAACACAGAAACAATGGATATACTGCACAACCTAACCAAATTACAAAAAACCAGAACCCACAAACTTCACTATCTTCACAGCACTCTTACATATCTTACCGTAACTTTGCAAGACGTCTCAATGCAATACACAATCTTTTTGTGAGAATCTTTCTATTCAGAAATTACAATTCAAGGAAGCTATGTGAGTTGAACAACTTTCAGACCAATTCATGATGATAGTTCATGAAGAACTGTTTTAGTTGAAGGATTTTATACCATAGAACAATTTAAAATAGGTTTTTTTCAAAGATGTCCAAAGGTTCATGATTATGTCAGGAGTAGGGCGGCTAGAGGAAAAGTTGGAAAATGATTTGAGACTATTCCATTCTCTCTAAAGATGCTTGCAAAATGAACTAGGCTTTTATGGGGTAAGGGTAAAATATTCTTATTTCATTTTTTACTAATATGAACCTTGTGGCTGCAAAGTTCAAAAGCTGGATTTGCATGAATTAGTTACCAAAACACTCACTTGAACTCACGGTAATCAATACATAAACTTTGCTATCATGACACTTGCCTATACACACTCAGTAGTAATAAACTTTTATATCATATCAACAAATCTCTGGTAACAGTTAAGCAGAACTTAAAATGGAGTGTATGTAATTTGCTCGTGTTATGACAAGTTTTGATTATATGTAATTAAAACAGCCATTTCAACAACTTACTCTAGTTGTAATTACATACTGTACCATTGTATCTCACTAACTGTAAATTGATGCTTTTAAGCAAATCTAAAACCAGTATTTTTTTTTTCACGGTACAACAACTAGGAAAAGGTTTTTTTGTAAGGTTTTTTTTTTTTTTTTACACTAAACAGTAATCACACAGCAAATGAATATTGTGCAACTGAACAAATACCTAGCAGTGTTTTGTTTATGCAAAAACACTGATTGAACATTTAGTTATTTACTGTAAAGGCAAGGCCATGGGTGGTTTTATGGAGGTCTTTGCAATTAATAGCATAGTTACTCCAGAACAGACACTGAATTTGAATTACTTGTTTAACTGTGGCAACTATCCAGTTGGGTTAGGCAAAGGCACCGTAACGTGTTGAGCAGAATGTATTATCTGAACTTTAATTGTGGGACTGGCTAATATATGAAAATTCTGTATTCCTATTTTTATAAAATGTTATCATTAAAAGTAATTGCACTATTAGTGCATAGAATGTTTTGTAGAATTATGAAAACAAAGAACTATGATTGCACTTCCATTAAAGTGTCTCTTAAAATACAGCATAGCTGTTGCTAATTCACTGTATTTTAATATTTAAAATAACTGTTTAACAGCAGCATTAGGTTTTATTAACTTAAGATACAGGCTACATTTAACTAAATGCAGTCACCACGGCAACACATGCCAGTTAAATTTAGAGAAGCAATGCTACCCAGTGGTTTCTTTCACTGCTAAGAATTGTGGGATTAGTTTGATAGAGTAACACTGCACTGTTTCATTCGGCTACTGCCAGCTAACTATTCACAGTTTGGCACATTTGGACTGTAAATAGACATGAAAAAATCTTTGATTTTAATGGGAAACAATATCCCCTAAAACTTGTTCCTGGAGCAGTACTAAAGAGAAGCATTAAATACCTCTGTTCACACTGCTAACAAAAATGAAAAACGAGTAAGGAAAAGTTACAGAAAACAAAAACAGAATGCAAATGAATTGCTAAATGTTATTTTGGTGAAAGAATGAGTTCTAAAAAATGGAATAAACTATTTCTTAGGAAAACCAACCAAAATAATCAGTGTAAGCCTTTAATCCGTACTTTCAAGTTAAGGATCATCAACCTAAGGCTAAACAGATGCTGCATTGTATTAGGAATGTGGAATACAACCTACTTATTCCTTTTTCTTGAGAGCAAAAAGGCAAGTACTACCTAATTAAATGCAAAGGACATTCCTTGAAAGGTTCACATTATTATAAAGAACTACAATTCAAGAGAACTCCTAAATATCTGTTGTTATGTCAGTGGTTACAACTGAGCTGTAATTATGTGGATCAAAGCCTCCATAATGCTTACTCCACATACTGTACCATCTGTCCCCGCCATTCATTTACTCCAGATTTAGTTTTTATTCATACCAGATGCACATGCTCAATCCATTCACTTGAAGTTTGAGGAGTCTGACTTGAAGTATCTCCTGAAGCATCCAGGGTGCCTGTTACCTCCCTGTTATCACCACTTTGTGATACTGCTTCACCTGGAATAATGTTTTCTTCAGAAGTGCTTTCCTCTGTTTGGGTTCCTCTGCCTTCATTTTTGAGTGCATCCTCAAACAGTGCATGCTCTTCCTGAGGCTCCAGCCCTGTGTCTATAAGATTCGGTTGCCCTGCTGACCCATCTTCAGTACTGGGTTGATGTGAATCCTCATCCGTTTCTGTACTTGTTGAGGGGATCAGAGCAATACTCTGGGGGTTCATGTCATGAAACCAGGCCATAATATTTCCAAGTAGATTTTCATTGGTATTGGGATCTTGACTGCTGGAATCAGCGTCACTAGATGTTGAGTATAATCCACTTCTTGTATCACTGCAGGGGTGTGAATGAAGACGATCTGCTGAAAAAGGATCATTGCCTGCACCTAGTCTCATCAGACTGTCACCAAGTTCTAACAGCTCAGAGCTGCTCAAAGCGCCTCTTGGGTTATCTATACTTATGGGAGCAGAGTCCAATCTTGTAG
>WAAD01003089.1:58187-70423 GCA_013389945.1 Fregata magnificens
AAAACAAAAACAGAATGCAAATGAATTGCTAAATGTTATTTTGGTGAAAGAATGAGTTCTAAAAAATGGAATAAACTATTTCTTAGGAAAACCAACCAAAATAATCAGTGTAAGCCTTTAATCCGTACTTTCAAGTTAAGGATCATCAACCTAAGGCTAAACAGATGCTGCATTGTATTAGGAATGTGGAATACAACCTACTTATTCCTTTTTCTTGAGAGCAAAAAGGCAAGTACTACCTAATTAAATGCAAAGGACATTCCTTGAAAGGTTCACATTATTATAAAGAACTACAATTCAAGAGAACTCCTAAATATCTGTTGTTATGTCAGTGGTTACAACTGAGCTGTAATTATGTGGATCAAAGCCTCCATAATGCTTACTCCACATACTGTACCATCTGTCCCCGCCATTCATTTACTCCAGATTTAGTTTTTATTCATACCAGATGCACATGCTCAATCCATTCACTTGAAGTTTGAGGAGTCTGACTTGAAGTATCTCCTGAAGCATCCAGGGTGCCTGTTACCTCCCTGTTATCACCACTTTGTGATACTGCTTCACCTGGAATAATGTTTTCTTCAGAAGTGCTTTCCTCTGTTTGGGTTCCTCTGCCTTCATTTTTGAGTGCATCCTCAAACAGTGCANTATAATCCACTTCTTGTATCACTGCAGGGGTGTGAATGAAGACGATCTGCTGAAAAAGGATCATTGCCTGCACCTAGTCTCATCAGACTGTCACCAAGTTCTAACAGCTCAGAGCTGCTCAAAGCGCCTCTTGGGTTATCTATACTTATGGGAGCAGAGTCCAATCTTGTAGGCAAAGAGGTACCTATTGCTCCTAAAGATGCCTCATTATTTAGAAAGTCTCTAGTTTCTTCATCTATGGCCAAGCCGGATTCTTGTAATGATAACTGAATAGCTAGCAGGATGTTTGGGTCATCTTCATCCAAAGAACTCAGAGCCTGTAGAAATACATAAGGTTGCTTTCAGAACAAAACTTTTGTCTTGTTACATATTTTGGATTAAATGTAATTTGGGCTCAAATCTGAAACTCATTCATTATTCCTACATGTCATTTATCAGAATCAATTTTTACTGACACAGTTGACAACAGAATTTAAAAGGCAACTATCGTTACATTAGTGATTGTTTAGCAATTCTTACCGGTGTGAATGTGTAATTTGTTGTCCTAGATTCTCCCTTTCTCATTGAAGAATTAAGAAAATTTGCAGAGACACAAAATGACACAGGAAAGCAGAGCAGAAGAAGGCAAGCAAAGCAGAGAGAATGGAAAAGAGATTAGGGGAGATACCTGAAGAGAATCCTGGTTTTCAGAGTGACTGACAGGGGTATAGTCATGAAGCGAAGAGCTGTGCAGAATACCCATAGAAGCTGAACTCACCATGGAGGTGCCATGTCTTCTACTACTGCCACCTTCCTGAGTGTCTGTTTGGGCAATTGAAACAAAAACAGTTGAAGAACCAGTGAGGAAGCCTTCTCCGCTACTATTTACTGACAGAATCTCTTCCTTCCTTTTGGATTCCAGCTGTGTAATTTTACTCCTTTATTCGCTCTGAATGAAATAATCCAAAACACTCCTTCCACACCAACTCTTATACAGTGGCAAAACACCAGTCCCACTGTTTTAGGAGTGACTGCCTGGTTCATTTGTGCCTTTTTGCTCTCAAGTCCCTTCTTCTTCTCTTTAAAAGGATGGGGTATGCCATCAGGAGCATGAGCCCATTGGCAGGAGGGGCAAAGTGCTTCTAAGGCACACACATGATTTAGGGAAAGTCCTGAAAAATACTGCACATGGACACAATACAGAATGCATTTACAGGTGGATTACAACCAAAGTTTGCCCATTTCTCTGTTCTTTCAAAGACAACTCCTCAGCTGTAATGTTAACATTACATCATTTTTTACCATAACATTGCAGCACAATTAAGAGTAGAGTCATTAGTGTATACCTCAGCAATCACCGACATTGTTGTTTTCTTAAAACAACCAACAAAAAAATAGAAATAAAATGCTGTTTCCAGAAAAAATTGCTCTGTAATAAAAATAAATGTAACTCTCTTGACTTTGGAAAATGGAATTTTCCACTTCAAAACTCAAAATAAAATAAGGTGAGACAAAATATTTCTCTCTTGCAAGCTTTAACAGTATGCACTGGTCATCACTACAATATCCAAGTGTTCAGGCAAATTCTAGTCCTCAAACTAACAAGATGGTTTTGCATTTTACTTGTAATAGGGAAGGATCAAAGCTCACCAAAATTCTTTTTACTGTTTCTAAAATAAAGAATGCATTTGTTTATTTCTCCTCAGTAAAGGATTTCTCCTTTTGTTTTTAAAGGACAAGCTATGTATAGGACTTAAGTTCATGAGACACAGAGATGACAGTTTGTGCAGCATGGCTTAGAGACCAAGCACACAACTGGCAGCTCTGAAGAAAGAGAGTCACAGTATGATTTGGATTCAAGCTATTTTTGTACCTTTGCAAAAGATCCTGGCAGAATGGAGACAGCCCAGAGAGCCAAGTTACAGCGACCTTAAGCGACTGCGCTACCAGCCGTAGCACTGCTTAGAAGAGCAGCATGCTGAAAGTGGTAGCCCATGCCAACTTGTTTCCTGGCTGTCTTTGCCAATACAGGAGTTTCTGAGCAGGGTTTTGGAATACAGCCTTATGACTATCTTCCAGCAGGTCTGTAGCAGGGGAACCCTCTTCTACAGTCTTTATGCACAACTGGTCCTTTTAATTGGCATAAAAGAGCTGGTATATAGATAAGATTGTCACATGAAGTATGTGCTTTTCAAAATTCCTTGAGAAAAGCAAACCTGCTCTAAATAATTGAGGAGTCATTAGTGGGAAGATCACTGCATTTCTCTTTAAAAAGAGGAGCAGCCACAATGAAGTCAGCAACACTTCATAGAATCACCACAGAATCATAGAATACCAGGTTGGAAGGGACCTCAAGGATCATTTGGTCCAACCTTTCTTGGCAAAAGCACGGTCTAGACAAGATGGCCCAGTGCCCTGTCCAGCTGAATCTTAAAAGTGTCCAATGTTGGGGAATCCACCACTTCCCTGGGGAGATTATTCCAATGGCTGATTGTTCTCATTGTGAAAAATTTTTCTCTTGTGTCCAATCGGAATGTCCCCAGGAGTAACTTGTACCCATTACCCCTTGTCTTTTCCATGTGACTCCTTGTAAAAAAGGAGTCTCCATCTTCTTTGTAGCCACCCTTTAAATACTGGAACATGGTGATAAGGTCTCCCCTAAGCCTTCTTTTCCCAAGGCTGAACAAACCCCGTTCTCTCAGCCTTGAGAAAAGAAGACTTAGGGGAGATCACATACAAAAATGCAAAAATAAGCCTTTATGTTGTATCCTGGAAAATACAGCAATGTATTTGAAACTTGTTTAAAGTGCATCCACAGAAGAATAAACACTGTGGCCACTACTAGCAATTAGCAAGTAGGAAGAGGGAAAAACCAGCCCCAGGCAGGAACATACCTAATGTACTCTCACTGGGGTCATCAGGATCCGGAGTATTACTCAGCAGACTGTGCATGTCTCCTCGTCGACGCTGTCTATGCCTCCTCCGATACTGAAATTCAGCATATTCCTGCATAAACCAAAGGTTACAAAATACAGGGCAGCATGCAGTAATATTTTTCTGACGTAACGAGCACCACATTTTTATAAAAAATGTGTGATTTTATAGGTTTATTATAAAATCACCTGTTTTCAGAAAAATAAATTGCAAGTTATATCATGCAGTGCTTAAAATAAATAATAAAACCAAAATCCAACGTAATCCCAAATCTATAAAATAATGAATTAGCGAAGAAAAATACTTGATGTATTACCGACATTTTAATACTTGCAATCTCCCTTTTTAAAGAATTCCAAGTACACATTTTTTGTTTAAAAGCTTTGATGCCAAACTTTATATACACACATATCAACATACTTTTTAATAAATATATACCTAGTGATTTCAGAACATAAAAGCAATTGATCTGAATTAGACCAATAGATTATCTCAGTGTCCCTGTTGGCAGCAATGGCCAGTAGAAAATAACCTCTGGAAGACTACAGAAAGCGGGCAGACATACACTGAGACTTGTTATACTTTTCCCAGCTTCCAGGACATTATGGCTCAGGAAATTCTTAAGCCACAGCTGATATCCATCAAAGACTGTTCAGTAGAAGAGTTTTTATTCCATGAATTACAGATCTCCTCTATTTTTGCCTAACTTGAGCTGATGATGAGCCATACCATATGGATCTGAACTCCTGCAGCCTGTAATTTCTCATGTTGTGTGTATTTACCAAAGATAGTTTACATAACATTTATGGAAAAGACTCACCTTTGGCCACATCAAGCTAACATCCCAAGGGTTAATTATCTTAATACTTGGAAACAAATGTTTTGATTTCCATACCCTTCCTAATATTAAGAGACTAATTTTATGCTTGAAGGCAAATTTCCAGATATGCTTTCTGGTTAATACAGCTGACACTGAACCTGACTATGTAGGTAAGATCTCTTGTAAGATCTCTTGTTAATCTCACTTATTCATTCGTACAAGGCAATAAAAACATACACACAGCTACTAGCTCTTCTCTTCGGAAAAGAATATTGCTATTTTCTTCCCTGAGCCCCAGGTTGGGAAATCTGTAATCCAAAGGCTTAATTTGGCCAAATGACTTGGGAAAGATAACATTACCATTAGCTTTCCTTTCTTACATTAACTCCTCGTCCTATAATATCTCAACATCTAAAGCATCTAAAATTTAAATCCAGAAGTGTCACTTCTCTTACATAATGACCTTATTAATTTTGATGGTATTATGATGGTATGTTGTCTTTCCATGAAGTGTTTCAGACCAAGTTCTTATGCATAATGACATATGCAAGCCAAAAATAATAGTCACAAAATTATCAGTGTGGGCAGATTTTATCTATGTATGAAGATCCATGGAAGTTATAAGAACATAAAGTCAGCTGTACTGGACCAGACAAAAGGTACATTTAGCCCAATATTCTGTCTTTAACAGTAGTTAGTAGTAGATGCTTGTTAGCCTATGGAACAGCATAAAAACTTCATTACATGAAGTAATTCTTCCCTAAAATATTCTTCCGGCTCCTAGGGAGCTCAGGGATTTCCTAAATGGAAGGTGGCACCCCAAACAACAGCAAATCGAATCTTGATATGAAACAATATAACTGAATTATTTTAAAAATACGTAATTATATAACTATGAATTGGATAAGGCATAATGAGAAGTGACCACTGAACACTAAGATTTATTAGTCATATCAGATCTTATCTCTTATCTGTTTGCAATAAAATCATAGATTTTACTGGTAGCCATTTAACTTTTGGTTGCTTTTTAACCTTTAGAAAGATATCTTGATTACTACTGATAAAATTTTATTTCTGATTACTTGGAACAATTTTATACATGTGAACAAAAGGAGTTTTAATTTTATTGGGTAGGAACATCATGGTTTCACACAATGGTCTGCAAGAAGCAGCATTCCTTGCTAAAACTAATAATCTGATATACACAGACATTCTACTACTTGTCAGTAGAAATACAGCTCTGTGTCAAAAATTTTGTAGTGAAATTCACTAAAATAACAAAGATGACCATTATTAGTTCTACAAAATTCCTTTAGCATAGGTGGTTGCAAGTATCCTTGGTAGCTACGTAGCAAAGAAACCAACTTGCATCATACCGTGCCACATTTAGGCAAATGACAAAAACTCATAAGCAATCATCTGAGCACAACTGCAGTGGCACCTACTGCTAAACAGCTTATCAACGTATTTCTTATCAGCTTTTTCTCATAACCAGTTCCACTGCTGACACAGTAACATCACAATTAGTTTGATATTATCAAATGTGAAATTATTTAAAAAGCAAGGACTAGAGGAACTAGACAGGAGAAGCAAGTTGACCTTTTGTAGAGAAGCAAGCTATTTTCTCACCAGCGTGATGCTCACCAACAACAATAGCAAAGGAAATATATAGAAAAAGTACATGGAGTTTTCCAGGATGCTTTAAAATGACTAGCTAGAAAGAAGACAGCACCAAGGAAATGTTGAAATGAAGTTTCCTTCCTAACTCAATGCTTTAATCTAATGTTATTGAAATATTAAATAAAAATTAAGATGATAAAGGAAAGCTTTATAGGAAGCTTCTCATATTTTAGTGCAGAGTCTTGAAAATTATTTATTCTTTCCCATATATAGATAGTGGAGTATTCACTTTAAAAATTATAATTTTCATTCTTGGTTAAGTAGCTTTATCTCATTTGAGTATGCAATTTCCATCCTGCTTCAATACATAAAAATAAGAAGAAACATTTCAAATGGCTAACAATATTTAGGTGTATGCCTGTATGTTTTTGTTGGATTGTTACAGAAGGATGGAAATGTCTTAGACTTTTTGTCAAATTCTGCTGAACTGATGTTGCATTCAAAAGTAATCTACACAATTTCATATATTTATTACTTGAAGGTTCCCCAGCACATAGACACCAGTTTAGATACAATTTTAAAACTGGTTATGTACTTGGAAAATGATGAATACAACATAGCTTGTCTAATGCCACCTTAAATATAGCCATGTTAGAGGCATTGTTTAGAGTCATTGCACAATTAGCTATGCATATATTTCCTTCTATTGTGAAATAAATAAAATGGTAAACTTAAACCAACTTGAAATGCTTTGAATCAAAATAAGGAAGCTCTTCATGCAGATTGCAATCATACCTGTGTTTCTAGAATATACAGAACTAATTTAAAAAAATAAATAGTTTACCTCAGGGGATGCAAATCCTAAATATTCCCAATCCCATGTTCCACCAGCAAAGCTATAAAATGAAGAGATATACCATAAAGCTTAGAAGTAGAACAAAGTATGAACAACCTCCAGAGCTTCAAAACCTATCAACATCTAAAAAGTAGTGCAATTGTAACTCTCTAAACTTAGCAAGTCTTCTGCTTTAATTCTTACCTCAAAATTCATTTAGAAAACCATACAATTAAATTGTTGACTATTTCAGACCTCCTTGATATTTTTAGCAAATACTTATAGATCTTTGCAGCGTACCAGGTATTTAGTGACTCTCTTGAAGGAAAAAAGTGAAATGGAAGCCATGACATCTAATCATTAATATATCACAAATGGGGAAGCAATTTAGGCTGCAACATACAGAGAGTGATTCTCAAATACATTTTTCCTCAGTGAAAAGCACAAGGATCAAACACCCCAAAAAATGTCACTATCTGGTGATTCACAACCACCACGTTTATCAGCTCCACTTTACCTCACTGTCAAAAAATTACAGTGGATTCACCCACTTCGGCAGCTATCGATGAACTTTTTTGACTTGCACAGTATTTTTTCTGGGTTACCTGCGCCTGGGTGCTTCTGGCGAGTCTGCAGGAGCAACACCACGGGCCACAGAAGCCAGGAACTCTTGCCGTTTCTGCTGCACAAGACAAGCTGCACGGATGATTTTATGGCGGGGAGTCCGAAGGTAAGGCCTGTTCACTTTCTGTGCAAGGTCTTCAGTGACCATTTCTAGGTCTGTCTGCAATAGTTTATAAACACAGAATAAAACAATTTTACAATGAAATGAGAATCGGGCAGAGCTCTACACCATAAATACTGATCGGAATGATATCCATTTTCCTGGAAATACCATTTGAAATACCAAAATACCCCAAAATGTCTGCCCTTCTAGCCTACCCTTTTACTGACCTAAATGCTGTCCTCCAGCTTGGAGCAGGGCTTCCCTGCACTCACACATATCGAACACCTTCAGGGGCCCTAAAGGAAAGGAAAGGAGGCAGCAGCCCCTGCCACTGATGCCACCGCCACCCAGGTACTCCCCCAATTTTGCCTCCACCCACTTGTCAGACATATTAGTAGGGAAAGACAGGAAAGAAGCACTAGAGAAGGAGATGAAGACTGAAGCTAAAATGTTATCCTCAGAAAGCAGATTAACAGTAAATAATTTTCTTTCTTTCCCCTTCTACCTGTCCTTATCCCTTTCCTTTTTCAGCAGTGTTGTTTTTCATTCATTCTAAAATTGAACTAAAAGCTACTGTGTCACAGAGTAATAAAAATACACTAATTTTCCAAACTTGGTTACTAATACAAAATGGGTATATCAGTTTTACACTACAAAAATGGCAAAAAGACACTGGTAACTAATATTACAAAAAAAAAGTAACATTAGAAAAGCAAAATACATGCATGTATTACCTGCATAAGTTCAAATATTTCTTTCTTTGTGCTTTTAGGCTCCAAAAAGAATCCATACGGATAAGAACACTTAAGAATGCGGCGAGTTTTTAGAAGCTCTTGCACTGCATCTTCAATGAATGTGGTATCAGGGCAGCCTCCCTCAGCTGTAAGATGAAACAAGCATTGTGCAAATATTTTCCTGCTGATGTCACCATCAGCATTTCTTTTAGCGTAAGAGTTTTCCTCCAAAATAAAATTTATGTGCATGTCAGTTAAATATTTTGCAAGTAAACAGCAGCAGGTTCTCAATGACTACACAGTGTTCTTACTAAAAGAAGTAAGCACAGAATATTAGCTTCTCCCTTACTAATGCTACTTTCTCCTTGAGTCTTTGGAATAGATAAGATTTACTGCACATTTAGGTTTCATCCACTGCTTATGAGTTCTAGTATTGGAGGGATCACATCACACCGTAGACTGATGTGAGCTCTATCCAGAAAAAAAAAGGTTTAGCCATAACAGAGTTGATCTGATTTCAAATCAAATTCACAGATCACAGCAAATACTTACTTCCACTGAGAGCTCTACTCAACTGCTCCATCTTTTCTTTGGCTGTTTTTAGAAGGCGCTGTTCTAACTAGAAGAAGAAAATAAATAAAATACAGTAAGATAATTATTTTTGGATTAATAAAATAGAAACAAAAATTAGTAAAAATGGCTTGACCCACACCTGATAGCTAAGTTCATGGTTCTTAAATCTTGTGTAATAGTGCATAAACCTATCAAGCTCTTGAAATCTTCTATGCTTCTTTTCAGCCTGGAAAATAATGCAGAAACAAAAGAAACCAAGATAAATCTTATGATTTAATTTAGCAATCGCTATTAGATATAACTACATAACCAACTGTTTCGATTCCCACTATACATAAAGTATTGTACACAATGCTGATGAGTGCCATGTAAGTAGAGACAAATGTAATTTTTGAAATTCACAAGTCTACAAATACTGTAGCCAAAGAGTTGATACACTGTGCGTGCATGTTATTTAAGCAGACTTTCCAAATGCCAAAATTAAGGCACGTCTTCTGCAGCGCACAGCAGCTAATTACAGTACCAGTACACCCATTTCACAGAAGGAAACCATGGCACAGAGAAGTAAAATGACTTGAGTAAAGTCACGAGTGGTTGGTACCAAAGCCAAAAGCAGAACCAAATCTTATGTTTCTATCCACAAATAAGCAGTGTTTTATTTCTGTCTCTTTGATATATTTAAGGTTGTCGTTTTCCATTTGGAACTCGGGTTTAGAAGAATTTTGATGAAACTTATCCTAAATAGAAAATTGCAGCCTTAGCGCTATTTTTCAAACACACACATTCATTTGTTACCTCTACTGTCATCTCCTTGGACTGTTCCTCTACATGTTGAATAACCTCATAGCGAGTGCATCTGTAGTAGCCTCCAGTGGAAGAGCTGTGCTTCTTCCATTCTTCTAAGCATATCCAGCAAAAGTCATATTTGCACTTCAGGAAAAAAAGGAACAAGGGGGGAAAAAAGAGAAGTTGATAAATTGTAGATTTGCAGTTATGCATCATTATTCCTCCATGAACAACTGAATTAACATCATTCTGAGTGTGCTTATGGTCAACAATTTTTTTGAGGAGCCTCCTTCCTATTTTACCTACTACAGAAGATCTGGGTTATCAAACCATGTCAGTCATAATTTTTGTTCTTTGGATCACAAGACTGTGTTGAACCTACAAATTAAGTTTTAAGTGGATGAAATAAATAAAATGATAAATACAGCTGATCAGGCCTGGTTTTCTGTTATTGATTTAAAAAAAGACAGTCCCATTTTTTAAGCGACACAGAAACTGTTAATGAGAAAGAGGGAATTTTTTCCTAATATCACTTAAAAAACCATGAGTACTGGTATTTTTGTCATGTGGTGTTCCTGATGCAAAAATATTAATAACAACTACTGAAGCAAGAGAGAAGAAACCAGAACATAAACTTTGAAGAGTGATTACTTCAAGGTGAACCTTTTCTGCATTGACTGAGTAGAGAGCTTTCAAAATAGGTAATACCTTAGTAGGAGACCTGACTTATCCAGGCTTCTCTGCATCAGAGAAGATCAAACTGTATTAAATATTCTCAACTCAGCACTGAGTTCTCAGCTAGTTTATTTCAAAATAATTGGAAGCTATTTATGGATGGATAGGCAAAACACTTTACAACTTGGTGAATCCTGTTTATTTTATCTGTTTTACAGATGAGCAAAGAAAAATCCTGAAAAAACAAAGCAAAAATTTACATTAATTAATATGAAGCCATTAACATTATTATTGGAATTTGATAAATTAAGTTGCATTTTTTCTCTCTTTGATAAGTTTAACCTTTCCAGGAATACCTAGTCCATACCAGATGTGTTTATTGGTAGTTGTTTTATGCAATCAGTTACATATATTCCAGGAAGAAATGAAATCTAATTCTTGCACTGTACTTTTGCTAATTTCCTCTCATCAGTAGTGCTGATCTTCTTCTAAAAAGCAATGCAGGCTAGGGTATTTCTTCTTGTTACTGTGCTGCACCTTCTTTGATCTTAAACATTTTTTTGAAGCTGCTTGTTTATACAAAATGGTAAGATGAATGCTGAGAAAGAAGTATGAGAATCATTGTGTATAGAAGTGTTAAGTGTGTATCACTGCATCATTTGCCTATCATTCAAAACAACTCACATTCATTATAAGGCAAAAATCATTACAAAATGTTCAAAAACCAGTATGAAAGAAGTTGTTTCACAAGCAACAGAACTAATAAAGCTTCACTTCCTATTAATTTATGTGTACATGCTCCTATTGCAATAATATCACCTCTCCCAAATTATCTCATTCCATGACCACTCCACTACATATATCTTCTAATCTCTCACATCTACAAAAGCCTCCTCAAAACCCCAAGATTCACCCAGTGCTCCCAGTCCCTCCTCCAATACCTCAGTCTCATTAAACATTCAAAACCACATCATCTGTTTCTACACATCTCCCAAAACCCTAAGCTCTGTTTTATGTGCCTGTACAATCACCTAGCCATGCAGCAGCACCGTCTAGGCTTAACAAATCACACCTGCCTGCCTGGCCACTGTCTGAGACAAGCAGAAGAGGTAATTGCTAAGCAAGTAATTGTTGAGTAGGTATTTCAGCCTCTCTCTTGGTAGCAGTACAATTTAAGTCTCTGCACCATACAGCTACCAAGGTTCATGAAACTTGCAATAATTTAATATCCGTGAACCCCCTCCTGTTCCTTCATATCTGTTTCAAAGTACCCAGAAGGTTAAAAAACTACTACAGGTAGGTGAGTGAGACAGCAGGACTGCCTAAGCCTTGTCTCCTCAGAAACTGGGCTCAAAAAACAGTAAGATGCCTGCTTAAGTACAGAAACGTGATTTTATAACTAAAGAGTATCCTCCTCTACACCAAGGTACACGCTAGCTGCTAAGAGGCAGTTGTAGCTTATCATGTAGTAGGCTTGAGCAGACCTTACTGCAGCAAAGGCAGAAGCTCTGTCACAGACCCTTGCTTCAGTGGAGGAAGACAAGCAAGGTGACCACTATAACTTGTGTCTGAGCCCTGCAATGAGCTTGAGGATATCCTTTCCTTTCCTTCCACACTAGGCTGAGGGCAGGCAGCTTCTGTTTGCAAGAGATTTCTCTACCACAAAAGGAATCTGACTGTTCTAAGGACACTTTAAGCTGTTTATAAGGTACAGCATCAAAGAAGAAAAAAGAACTGTGGTTGTCAGCCAGTGCCTCAGAACGGTACTGAATTAAATTATCTATATTCAACAGTGTTTAATGGCCAAAGTCTTCTCCAGCCTGAAGCAGTACTTTTGTTCGATTGAGATGAGCTCACCGGCAAAAGCTGCAACAAACATACCTTTTACAGTTTTTAGCACTATGG
>WAAD01003090.1:0-13682 GCA_013389945.1 Fregata magnificens
AAGAGGAGGCTGAGGGGAGACCTTATTGCTCTCCAGAACTACCTGAAAGGCAGTTGTAGTGAGGTGGGTGTCGGTCTCTTCTCCCAAGTAACAAGTGATAGCACAAGAGGAAACAGCCTCAAGTTGCGCCAGGGGAGGTTTAGATTGGATATTAGGAAAACTTTCTTCACTGAAAGGGTTGTCAAGCATTGGAAGAGGCTGCCCAGGGAAGTGGTTGAGTCACCATCCCTGCACGTATTTGAAAGACATGTAGATGTGGTGCTTGGGGACATGGTTTAGTGGTGGAGTTGGCAGTGTTAGGTTTACATTTGGACTCAGTGATCTTAAGGGTCTATACCAACCTAAATGGTTCTATGATTCTAATACTGTCTTCTATTTTTGCCTGCTTCTCATACTCCTCCTTAGTAATTAGTGGAAATCTTTGAAGGGCTAATTTAGCTAGAACTATTCATCCCATTCCTTGCACTGGAATATTTTGCATGTACATTCTTTAAGAGTTCCTTCAAGGACCTATGGACTCTGCTAAACCACTTTTCTAATAAACATGTTTCCCAAAGAAATGTTACCTGTTTATCCTTTCAGTTCAGTAAAATCTGCTTTCTTGAAATTTGTCATACCTTTTCTAAAGGCATTTTTGACCCCAAACTGGGACAACCTAATGATTTTCAGACTTCAGTAAATATATTAGAGTTGGAAGGGTATCTAAACAGAACAATATAAAGACAATGATTGCATTAATAAGATTTTATATGTTATTGCCATGCAGCACACTCCTTTTTAATAATTTGTGAGATGGTTTTTAATCTATCTGAAAAACATACATTTAAAAACCCCAGGATATAACAGTCAAAAAGCCATTATTAAGAACAATCAAAGTGTTTTATTCATAAAACAGCCTGTGTTTCAACTAGTCTGTTTCTATAACATTATATGAAACATCATATGAAAGTCAATGTGGTTTTCCATTTTCTGAGTTTAATTGTTTAATGCACATTAAGCAAATTAATGTCATTATGCTTCTCTTTTAGCAATAGAATTAGAACTGTAGCACTTTAAAGATTCATTTGTCAATTTATAATCCAATTTCCATGAAGAAGGTAGAGATTGTCCAGTGTCTTGTGCTTCATTACTATCTTCACTTATCCCACATCTCTAAGGGAATAATATAATTAAAATTATGTAAATACAAATGATAGTGTAGCTCATAAAAGCAAATCAAGTAGTGGATATTTTGTACAATATTTAAGTTAGCATTGGTTACAAAATTTTCTTCATACAGCCAATGTTTGAAGTAATTACTGAATTAATAAATTATGACTACCATTATTAAATGCTTTAGTCAAAATCAGTTGTTTTTATCTTCTTGTTTTACAGGCTATTAAGTTGTAACTGTTCTTCATAATTATTAACCAATTTTCCTTGGCACAGCTGTTTTTTCAATCCAGCTTCACCTCCCATTGATATCACATGTTAATTTTGTCTCCACATATTAAGTTATCTCTCATTTTACAAGGTTACCTACTCTGCCTTCTTTACTTCATTCTGTTAAATAAATATTTTTAAATTAATTTCTATTAACCTTGAAAGATTTGTCCCTGTTGCATTTCTGACCAAATTTACAACTAAGAAGTCTGAGTTATTCCTGCTAAAATTACATCTTTGATCATTCTGTTTATCTACATGTTACGTATCTGTTCCTGTATGGCTTTCATTATTCTACTTGCCAAGCCAAATTAAGGCATTGAATATTACAACTAGCATATCTTAGATGTTTGGCCCCCTCCTTAACAAGAATATATACAGACAATGTTTGCTTTGAAATTATTTTTAATAATAGATGCTTATATTAAAAATGTCAGGTGGATGAGCTTTCAAATAAGGCGAGAGGGTGATGAGATGATTGGTAAGTATTCTGTATCACTTGCAGGTTCACCCCACCCAAGGTAATCAGTCTTTTCTCATCAAGGATGCCTTCTATTAGTTTGCTCAAATTGGGAACATTGTATTTCCCATTACAGATCAGATGAGCAGTCAATCAGCTGTAGTATGGCATTACTGAGGTTTCACAGCATGTTGTGATAGCTTCAGCGGTTCCTCCTTGCCACCTCTAACAGGCTAGGATAGCATCATCATGTGCATAGCTGAGAACAGGTCATATACAATTCAAACAGGGACGTGTTACCCTCTCTGTTCAGGCATCTTGTTTCAGGGTGGCTTAGTCCTGAAGATCGTTCTGCCTGGAATCTAGTATTGCTTCATCCACCGTTTGTGTTGGAGGGGGTTCTATATATATCATCCCAATTTAAAAAATGACTGGTGCTTTTAACTGCATGTTGTTTCCAGCTTTTTCAGCTCAAAATGTGTCACATTTGTTTCTGAATTAATTAATTAATAACCTTAGGGTAGCTATTAATTGACTTAGGATCATTTATTTAGTTCTTATTTAACCTGTCTTGCATCTCTTAACGTTTGCAGATTGTTCATGCATGGAGTGTGGTAAAAGCTGTATCCCTTTGTAGCAGGGATTTAAATTGCATGTAAGTGTAGTGTGTGTTCTATAAAGGGTAACTTGAATTACTCTTCTTGTGGTTGTTTGGTTACAGTTTGGAATACTTTGGAAGTATTCTTAAATGTTTTGTTTGTTTTACCATAAAACAGAACTTCAGTAAGAGCATACTTTATACGGAGGTTGAATATGAGAAAAGGATATAAAATACTGTCTCTAAGGCAAAATTTAGAATTGGAATCACTGATCCTCAGTGCATGACCTGGTATGTTCAGGGAGAGCAAAATCATCATTTAAACAGAGGAAATTTAAATTCAGGAAGAGGGGCAGCTGGAGGCTCTTTCTAAAGATTAAATTATAAGGCAAATAACCTTTATTCTTCTGGAAAAGGGAGAATTGAATGGTGAAATGTATTTCTTCAGAGTAAGTAGGAAAAGATTATTTCCTCTCCACTGATAGCTGTAGTACATGTAACCAAATGGTGTAGATATCATTGGAAAGTTTATCATAATGTCTAATTCACATAAGCTATATTCATGAATAGTGCTATCAATGAAAACTAGAAAACTGTTAGAAAAATTTGATCTGAAAAGGAAATGGACAGTTACATATATGAGAAATGAATGCAAAGTATCCAGTGGATATTCCCAATTTAGGTACAAAAGCAATGGGTTTGCTCCTCTCTCAAGTCTAGCACTATCTAGAACTCTATGATAAAAAATTAGAGCATCCTGAAGAATATCAGAATATATTCTGGACTTCCCTTAAATGCGCCAGTGCTGTGACACTTCCAGGACTGTTCAGGTAAGTTACCCGATTGTTCCTGTTTCTTTCCAGATCTTTTCAGCAGAAGTATCAAGTCAGATTCTGTGTGAAAATGTCTGTGATAGGAATTCCTAAGACTGAAGATGGCTAATGGTTTTTAAAATCTAAATATGCCATCAATGGATACATTCTTGATGGTCTTCCGTCATGTGGTCTCCTGTTATTTGGCTGCTCAATGCTCACCAAGCAAGTATTGCTAATACTGAAGGATCAAGAATTGCCAAACCCTAATTATTTGGAAGGAGGAAAACTTTCAGTCAATGTTTCAGGGGAAAAAAAAAAAAGACTCATAAGGGAGCATATTTCACGGCCTCTATTTTTCAGTGCTCTGGTATTCTTACAGATGTTTAAATTTTTCAGTTTTAACGTACTTGTCTAGAGGTAGGACATCTTAAAGTCTACACTGTGACTGAAATTTAAACTGAAATAATTTCAGCAAATGGCATTTCCTCATGATTAATGATGAAGGGAATCTCTTATATCATCAGTTTCCCCTCATCACTCATTCAATCCCAGGAAACTCCTCACATCTTGAGAGCACTAATATGTTAAACACGAAGTTAAACTGAAGGCCTAATTCAGAATCCATGTGAGTCAGTGAGAAGGTTTCCCTGAAGCGATAACTTTAGTGGATTTTGGATCTTGTCCTGAGTGACCAGGGACATACTCCTACATCTCTGTGAGCAGAAAGGTCATCCACACAGTTCAGGTTGTATTTGAACAGCAAACACAGTAGATTTTTGTCGTTTAACCAAAGAGAATGTTATCATTTTGGCTTGCGTAACCTGGCAAGTCAGTGAAAAACCAAGAACCCTGATCTCCCGAATCTTAGTTCTTTTATCTATACACTAGGCCTTGCTGGTCTTAATATAAATTAACACATTATCTTTCTTTTCAAAGAGACCATTTGTGAAGCTGAACTTGCTGTATAATATAAGAAAGGAGAAATTAAGGACAAAACCATCAAAATAATTCTTCAGTCTGTGGTCAGTGACAGCAAAGATGGTAAAATGAGATACTTTTTAGAGCATTTTAAGAAAAAGTCACTTGGGTCTGGTATTCCAGTTTGGGTTGCTACCAGTTCCACTGTTGATAATGGGACATACGCATCTAATTAATTTATTTAGACTTGATAGGTTAAGAGTAGGCACAAGCACATCCAACAAATACCAAAAGAGAACATGGACTCAGAGATGACCTGGACACTGCACAGGGTTTTGGATCAGCTTGTCTGTGCTAAGGCTACACACCAAGTATTCTTCAGACGTTAGTGAAGAAAAGAAAAAGAAGTATGTTCAGTGCAACAGCTTGCTTTCCCAATTTCTCTATCACAAGCAGCAATGTAAATTTAATCACAAGGAGGCAAGTGGAAGATTCAGAGGACTACTTAGGACAAGAAGCACTAGTGCTGTTCTGCCCTGAGGGAATGACATTCATCAAAGATTGCTGGCACTTAGTCACCTTTCCAATTCAGGGGTTACACTCTTCCCTTAAATACTTGATTTCTAAGACTCTGTCTGTGCAGATGCACAACATAATATTCTTGACAAATTCACTAATATTCTGGGGCACTCAGGTACATAGAAAAAACCCAAATGACTGTCAAATACATGTTATGACACCAAAATCAAGTGATGCAAGTCACATTCTAGGATCTGCTGTCAAATAGCTGTATATATGTACAATAAGTCCTTACAGAGGATTAAATTAGAAACCAGTCTTTCCTATATGGTATGAAGAACAGAATGTGGAGAATATGTATATAACATCCATTTAACAAAAAATACCAGGTATGAATGTTCTAGCTCCAAAGACCACAATACTGAAGTGTGCTAAAGCCGATCCTTAAGGCAGGGATGACTTCACTTTGCTGACCTGTATATATCATAGAAAGTGATACACAGAAGAAGACAGTCTAAGTCCCATGGAGTTTACAGTCTAGCAAGCAGTAATCTATACTTGCATTTGTATGCATTTGCTCACACAAACTATTTCTGTAACTGGTAACTCTGTGCCAGGGTGAGTTAGCATCTGGTCTTAGATGGACAGATGATCAGAGAGTTAGAGACAGGATTTTTAAGCCCATTATGGAGATGGATGACTGTGTAATAGAAGGATTGAATGATGTGCTCAGGGATGCATAGGAATGATAAAACCATTAATTTAATCCTCTTTTCTACATTCCATTATGGTGTCCTATCCAGAATATAGTATTGTCTCTGAAAAGTTACTTTTTGAGCTGATTATAATGTATTGTGAAGTTAATTAGATACTAGACAGCATATGCTCTGTCCTATATATTGTTTCCTTTTTTTTGTAATTGTTGTGCAGGTTGCAAGGTAACTGCTCTTTAAATTTCTGAATCACCAAAATGATGTAAAAAAATTGCAACTATCATATAAATGAATAGACTCATTCCTCCTCTCTCAGAAAGTTTATGTAAGTTACTGTTTGAGTGGAAAGTACTTATGAGACAGCTAAATACAGGATCTAGGATCACAGAATATTCTGAGTTGGAAGGGACCCATGAGGATCATTAAGTCCAAATCCTGACAGGGCAACCAAAAGATAAACCATCTGCTTGTTGAACACCAACAGGCTTGGGACCATGAGCACTTCCCTGGGCCAACAGGCTTGGGGCCATGACCACTTCCCTGGGGAGCTTATTCCAGTGCTTGACCACCCTCTCAGTGAAGAACTTTTTCCTAATATCCAGTCTGACCTTCCCCTGACATTAAGCCATTCCCTTGTGTCCTGTCACCGGACACCAGGGAAAAGAGAAAGCACCTCCCTCTGTGCTCTCTTAGTACCTGTGCAAAAAAGTTGTCTTCAATGTGCTTCAGATATTTCCTGCACCTCTTTGTGTCTGCTGTATGACAGTCCCAGTGAACAGCGGGGAAGTTGAAGTCACCCATAAGGTCAAGGGCAACTGATTTAGAGGGGGGGTTAACTCCTTATAGACTAATACATCAGTGCCATCATCCTGGCTGGGTGACCTACAGTAGACTCCCACAACAACATCTGCTTTATTAGCTTTTCCCCTAAGCCTTACCCAGAGGCTCTCAACCATGTCACCCCCAACCACAAGCACTGTACAGTCCAACCCCTCCTTCACGCACAGCGCTACCCCTCCGCCTCGCCTGCCCTGCCTGTCTCTCCTGAAGAGCTTATAACCATCCATCGGCACTCCAGTCACAGGACTCTTCCCACCAGGTCTCACTTAGGCCAACGTTGTCGTAGCTCTGGGACTGAGCCAAAGCTTCCAGTTCCTCTTGTTTATTCCTCACACTTCAGGCATTAGCGTGCAAACATTTGAAATGTGCTTCACTGTATTTGGTACACTGCAGAGCAGAGTGCAAGCCCTCACTAGCACACCATCACTCAAATCTCGTCATGCTGTCCCAGAGCTTATCACTAGGAAGCCTGTCCTGCCTCGCACCTCTGCAGTCAGCTTCCCAAGCAATGGCCATGCCCTGGGCTTCTGCAGGAGAGGACAGCCAGCACCTCTGGCACATGGAGGGCTGCTCCACTTCAATGCAACACTTCAAGCAACAGACCACAGCACATGCCACTGCCGTGAAGCTTCATGCTCTAGACCCAGCTGAGACCTTGGTCCTTGGGAAGAAAAGCTGGCCTGAGAAGGCAGGCCAACCCTTTTGCCGACTGCCACCTTGCACCAAGCTGCACAGATGGGGTCAGGCTCACGTTTGTGGGAGCTCCCACTTGTCCCCATTGCACAAACACCATCTGGAGTCCTTCAGGATGAAGAATCTGTGTGGGGATACCTCCTCCTTTTTTCCATCTCCACTCCCCCACAAGCTGCGAGTGGCACAGGAGGGGAGCATCTCAAGGCAGAGGAGAAAATGGGGCGAATATGTGATGTGCAGCAGGGCTTTGCCCACCCCCCCGATGCACCATGCAAGTGCCTAAGCAGACCTGGATGGGAAGAAACAGGGGTGTGTGGAGCACCAGGTACTGGAGGCAGCTCTTAGTGCATCCCTGAGGCTGAGCGTGAGTGGCCAGGAGGCAGTGGCTGCTGAGACACCTTGATCCAGGCTAGATTTAGGCAACCAACCAAGCCTCCTGGCTCTGCCAGGGCGCTGCCAGGCCCATGGGCATGAGCACACACACCATTGCTGACAGCACAGCTGCAGGACAAGGCTCACGGGCCAAGACCAGCACACACGACATGAATGCAGATCAAGGAGAAAACTGCACTTTTATTGCATTTAGGGGCAGCTGAAAAGTGGCAGCTCCTGAGAGATCCAGGGCACCCATGGTGTCTTTGTCCTGCAAGAACAGCAGGCAGGCACCTAGCCAAAATGTCCCAGAGAAGCCCTGGCAAGGGGCTGTGCTCAATGCAGCTGACTAAGGCGAAAAATCCCCAGGGACCAGCAGCCGTCTACCCCCGGGCAAAAAATTCCTTCCTGACCCCAGACCCAGGGCACCAGTGGTGTCTTCATGCTGCAAGAGCAGCATCTATTTCCTGAAGAGTTGCAGGCAGGACTTTACCCAAAACAGCCCAGAGGAGCTCTGGCAAGGGACTCTGCTCAGTGCTGCAGAGGAAGGGAAAAAAAAACCCAGGACCAGTGCCAATCTGCCCCAGGGGAAAAAAAAATCCCTCCTGACCCCGGACCCAGGGCACCAGTGGCATCTTGGTGCTGCAAGAGCAGCAGGCAGTCACTTACCCAAAATGGCCCAGAGGAGCCCTGGCAAGGGGCCGTACTCAATGCTGCAGAGGAAGGCAGAAAACCCCCGGGACCAGTGCCAGTCTGCCCCGGGGGCGGAAAATTCCTTGCTGACCCCAGAGCTGGCGATCGGCTGTTCCCTGAGCATGGGAGCAAGACCTGCCTCCCAGCCCCTCGGGGTGGTCACACCTAACAGGGACACCACCACTGCCCGACCCCTTCCCTCCTGCAACTCGGATCAATCTCGGGGGCTTCCGAGATGGCAAAAAGCCCCCAGACAGATCAGCCTTAGGGACGAGAATCCTTCCTGTGCCCGACAGGACACCAGTGGGTGCTCCAAAGCACTGGGGGAGGTGCTGGCTCTGACACCCCTTGCAACACCTTTGCAGCTGATTCCTTAGTGCCGCTGCCACTGGCTCCGCAGGGGATGAGGACGGCGAGCTCTGCAGTGCTCCCCAAGCACCAAGAACACATTCCCATGGTCTTGGCAGGCCACCAAGCCAACCTTTGCCACTGCTATCCAGCTGAAAAGGCCTGACAGCCATGGGCACCTCTAGGTGTTTGTGGCATTTCTTGTCTCCCCAGGACCTTGTCTCCATTCCTTGAAGGAAGGATGAAGCAGGATTTCCATCCAGCCGACGCAGATTTGAACATGGCCCTGGCAGGAGCTGGGACTGCGGCACAGAACCTCCAACAGCCTCGTCCAGCCTGGAGCCTTCCTCCCTCAGCCTCTCGTTAATCCCACTGGCCCCTCAAAGACGTCCTCTCCCATGCCATGGGGCGGCCCCTGGCCAGCTCTGTCCCGATGGCACAGCCTGGCAGGCTGGCGGTGGGGCGCGGGAGGATGCCCCTTTTATCCTGCCCGGGCACGGTGACATCTGCGTTGCTGGGTGGTGGCACTGGGACATGGGGATGGTGGGTCCCGCATGTCACAGTGGAGGGCTACACAGGAGGAAGGCCTTTGGGGTGCTGGCCCTGAGGAGGTCCGTGTGCCGGGGGGCTGGGGGCTGTCCCTGCCCTTGGTGGCCAGGCACTGGGCACAGCTGGGGCAGCCTGCTGGGCTGCCTCCCTGGGACCCTGTGCAGCAGGCTCCCAGTGTCACCATGGCAGGGCCAAGAGTCAGGTCAGAGCCTGGCCTTGGCCAGGGGCTTCTCCAGCTGCACCACAAGCAGTCAGGCAGCCCGTTAGCTGAGGGCAGTGTTGCCTGTGCTCACAGCCTGGAGGAGTCCAGTGGAGCCCTTCCTCTCTAGGACCTGGGGAGACCCCCTGCAGCACAGGGCTCGGGCACTCCTTCTGTGAGCAGAGGATGTCGTCCAAGGACTTGCCATGACCATGAGTCCTTGCAGTCACCTCCTGCTCTGCTCTTCGTGTTCAAAAGGTGTAGGGGCTGGACCAGGGAGCGTGGGAAACACTCTGTCCTGCCTCACCAGTGGTCCACCCCATCTGCCCGGCGGGAAAGAACTCCTCCCTGACCCCAGCCCCAGGGCACCTGGGTGTCTTGATGCTGCAAGAGCAGCGGACAGGCACTTAGCCACAGTGGCCCAGAGTTCTATTCCTGTTTCTATGTTATTATTATATAATCTATGGATTTAGTAGCCAGGTTAGTGTTCATTATGTTAATTGATTTCTTTCTCCCATGTTGAACAGTCTCCAAATTAGACCTGTAAAGAAGCATTCCACATGTACCTTATCTAACAAGAAGGAAATATTTGTAGTTTGGTCCTCAGGTTTATGATATACAATGTCTGAATCACTCAGGAAAGGATACACTCAAGAAAGATTCTTTTCTCGACACTGGTATTTTAAAAGGAGATATAAACGTTGTTGTATAAAAAGTAGACAGCTAAGAGAAAGTTGTCAATATAGGTATCTTTAATTTGCTAGTTTAGGTATTAAAAAGATCTATATATAGTATGAAATTTGGACTGGATTTGGCATCCTTAGCCAAAAGCTCTGTTAAATTATTACAATTATTTATTAATATGATATTTTACAGTATATAACCCTAATTCCTCAGTCTGCAATTTTGAAAAGCAGGATGAAGGTAAATAATGCGTAGTTTGCTAATGATTAAGCAAACCATAAAACATTACTTCAGCCCCATTGATTCTGACAAGGTTGAGGTGAATTTGGGGTCAGGAGTTTAAGGTGAGTTCATGATAAATGCTAAAGCAATAACAGATGCTAAAGCTGAATTATTTTAAAGAGAATTTGAAAAAAAATGTTCTCTTTGCCTTTACACATGCATACATCTAAGTTCCTAGTTTGTTTGTATGAAATTATAAAACGCATACTTTGCCCTGAAGTGACCCAACCAGTTTAATAGTACTATTTTTTCATGCTGGAAACGTTTTTTTTTTTCTGTTAGGATCTTATGCAGTTTGTTATTAAACTCTTCCAAGGCCTCCTGGCATCACAAAAGTGCAGCAGAGGAGGAGAGTCCCCTCCCTTGTCCTGCTGGCCATTTTTCTTTTTATGCAGCCCAGGATATGGTTGGCTTTCTGGGCTGCAAGTGCACGTTGCCATCTCATGTCCAATTTTTCATCCACCAGGATCCCCAAGTCCTTCTCTGCAGGGCTGCTCTCAATCCCTTCATCCCCCAGCCTGTACTGATACTGGAGTTAGCCCCAACCCAGGTGCAGGATCTTGCAGCTGGCCTTGTTGAACTTCATGAGGTTCACATGGGCCCACTCCACAAGGTTGTCCAGGTCCCTCTGGACGGCATCCCTTCCCTCAAGTGAATTAGCTGCACCACTCAGCTTGTTGTCATCCAGAAATTTGCCGAGGGTGCACTCAACCCCACTGTCTATGTCATTAATAAAGATACTGAACAGTACTCGTCCCAGTATGGACCCCTGAGGGACACCACTTGTCACTGATCTCCATTTGGAGATGCCACCATTGACTGCAACTCTTTGGATGTGTCCATCCGCACAATTCCTTATCCATTGAATAGGCCATGCATCAAACACGTATCTCTCCAAATTAGTGACAAGAATGTTGGGGGGGACCATGTCAAAGGCCTTGCAGAAGTCAAAGCAGATGACATCAGTTGCTCTTCCCTTATCCACCAGTGCAGTCACTCCATCATAGAAGGCCACTAGATTAGTTAGGCACGATTTGCTCTTGGTGAAGCTATGTTGGCTGTCTCTAATCACCTCCCTGTCATCCATATGCCTTGACACAGCTTCCAGGAGGATCTGCTCCATCTTTGCCAAGTCAAGTCTGTTGTGCCCATGATGGTAATTGGTAAGTGATCTCCCTGTCTTAATCTTGACCCATGAGCTTTTCTGACATTTTCCCCCTGTCCTGGTGAGGAGGGGGAGTGAGAGAGCAGCTGGGTGGGCATCTGGCAGGCAACCAAGTTTAACCCACCACAGCACCATGTTACAGAAGAATAAGGATTTTATTCATCACTTGAGAATTAAGTAATGGAGAAATGGGTGTTTATTGTTGGAACTTTTTAGCATAATGAAAGTGTAGAAAATGAATGTACAAGAAATTTATATTGTGCTATAGTTTCACTTTGGTAATTCAGTGTCTGTGAGATAAAACCACAGGAACCCAGTACTTATTTCTATTAAAGCCATCAGTACAGACTCTAGTGGTTTAAGTTGGAACTGTTTCCATTTTAGCTCCAACTTTAAGATTGAGCCTTTTGGAGCACAGCTTGCATCATATGGACACATTTTCAGAAATGGAATATTTAGTGCATCTTGCTTTCTGGTTATCTAATTCAAAATACATTATTCATGATTTTTCAGTAGTATTGTAAACTCACAACTGTCACTGATTTCAGCTGGAATTGTTCAACTATTCCCAAGCCTGAAACTTCTGAAAATAGGTGCCTGAATTGCCTCACCTTTAAAAAGGAGACAAGATTAGGTAATTACCCACATTGTACAGGCTATTGTGCATAAATTGACTAGAAGATATTATAAATACTATTTTTCACTGGTTTGGTGTTGCAGTTTCTCCTAATGCCCTCTTGGATTTCTCATTTTCGTATTTTGTATCAAGCTGTCTTACACTACATCTGTGATATTGCTGGAAGGATCTACTCCCAGTAATCTTAAAAGGTGGTTTCTAAAATTCTGGTCCAACTTTAGTTAAATTTGTAGGAAATGTTCCAGGCCAACTGTATTCTATTCAGAATGAGAGTGTCCCACAATTATTTTACACATATTTAAAAGCCGTTCTGCATTTTTAAAATATTCATGAGGCATGAATGCATTCAGCTTTTTGAATATCTGTTATTAACTTTTCTTGGATGTTTAATGATAAAAGAACAGTTCAGCTTTAATGGAATCAATCATTTTGGAAAAACAACTATGATTTCAAGGGAAAACTGTTAAAACATTGTCAATCAGTCCTCAAGAAATAAATTTTCTAAAGCAGTGGAACCATGACTTCTGTTGTTATTCTTTCATTTGTGGCAGATGCCATAAAGTAAGAAAGCACAGGCTGTCTTCAGGTCTGTTTGCGGCTGGAAATGAAGACAGACCTATGCTTAAAAGTACACTGTATGGCTTGTGTATATGATAGTCTTTTTCAATAGGCCTTACATAAATTATTGCATCTGGCAGTACATTACAATGTAGCACACAATTTGCATTCAAGAACCTTCACCAGCTGCTGTTATACTACTTGATGCAGTGTGAAAATGAGAAGCAATTCAACAACATGCATGAACATTACAAAGCAATTTGGGATGTGAAATGAATACCTTCCTGATTAGCACTGCAGAGAGAAATTTAGTTAGCCATAAAGTCTGCAATGCAAATGACACAATAAGCCATGCAAAAGACATAATAAGTAGTATATTATATTTTAAAATATTTATTTAAGAAAAAATATTTTTCATAGGTGTTTAGAAAATAATTTTTGATTTTCAGCAAAGTAGCTTTTTCCTAGAAATTCCCTATTAGCTCTACAGATTTTATGAAAGGTTCCCAAATATTATTAGTGACTATTAATGGGCTTAATTTGATTTTATGTTATTCTAAGAACATAACACAACATANNATTCAACAACATGCATGAACATTACAAAGCAATTTGGGATGTGAAATGAATACCTTCCTGATTAGCACTGCAGAGAGAAATTTAGTTAGCCATAAAGTCTGCAATGCAAATGACACAATAAGCCATGCAAAAGACATAATAAGTANTACCACTAGTTACAACTGATTCAGAGGGGAGAGACTACCACATAATGACTAACCATTAATATATCTTCTTGTATTTGCATTTTTCTGAAATGTTTAAAACAGTCTGGCAATATAATCCTGCCTGAGGCTGAAAACAGTCAACAGTTCTATGGGGGCCATTGGAGGCTGTGTGCTATGTGTGTTCTCAGCATTACGACTCAAACGCGGGGAGAAAAAAGTATTTTATCTTGCTTGCCTCATCCATTGAGCTTTTTTATAGTTCTACATGGAGTGCTCCAAAGATTTAAATCCCTTATGTGCATATTAATTTCACCACCATCCCCAGGAGTTTTGAATGTCTTCCCTCACCAGTAAGGCAGAATCAAAGGCTCAACACATTTGTGTTCAATGAAGCCAGTCTGTGAGGACACAAAAACCAGAAGCTTGACTCGGTTGTCGACTTTGTCACCTCTCAAAGGCTCCTTACTATATTGGTGTGGATTAGGAGAAGAG
>WAAD01003091.1:8280-22030 GCA_013389945.1 Fregata magnificens
AACAGAAGATGCTGGGACCTGACCTAAGTCATGTGATGTTTTTACTATGTGAATTCTGAATGTCACTATGGTTTCTCAGATGTTGCAATAATTATTTCCCAAGTTTTTGTTCAACAGAGGGAAAACAGTGACAACAAAACAGTGCCACCACAGACAATATTCACTCCTTCCTTTCCTTATTGCAACCGTTCCCATGAGTTTCAAATATAGAACAGGAGAATTCCTAGTTGCTAATCCCTGCAACAAATTGCTTTGGAACTCTCAAGCACAGATGTTTACGCAGACACAATACTTGATATAAGACTAATAGTCACACCTTGTTTAAAATGTTTTGCAACACAACCATAAAACCAAGTAACTTTGAATTACAGCTTTCCCACATATTTTCCTTCAGTTTTCAAAACCCAGTGAGGATGGGAAAGCAATTGCGCAGACAGTTCATCAGATTGTGCTTTTTTTGATTTTATGCCTGAAGTGTGATATAAGAATGTTCAAGAAATATTAATTAGATATTAAACCTAGTATTTTTTTTCCAGAAAATGTTAATGGCTTTGAAATATCATTCAAGTTCACAATCAGAAGAATTAGCCAAGCCTTCCGAACCCTCTTTTTGCTGAAGAAAGTGCTGTTTTGTCAGAACAGATTTTTGCATTCATTTTGATGAAATGTCACTTGGACAAGGAAAAAAGCAACAACTTTGCAGTAACATTAGAAAAAAACATTCTAGCAATGTAGGAAACGTGTTGTGTTGTCCTGTTTTTCCACTCCGAAATGCCTTTCCATTTCAAAATTTTATTTTATATTATATGCTGTCAGTTTGAACAAAACCTGTAATGTTTCTGCCAACCTACAGCAACAAAGAAATAAATCAAAATCTCCTCTGAAAAAGAAAAACTTCCCCCCTGCCCCCCTACCCCAGATGAGTGATTACTTTGAAAAATCNTGACAGAATCCTTGCTGTCTGCTAACAGCCAGGTCCCTCTCATTACTGTTTAGGTCAACAGAAGATCAGTAATACACTTTTAAACACTTATTCAGCTGCTGATTTAGAGAGCCATCAAAAATCCCGCTACATCTTTATAGATTATATTGACAGGAAGAAACTCGTACTTTTTTACAATATCACAACAGTTACTTTCCAAGAATATATTATGTGTTTTAAATCAACTAAAATGTACCAAGTCCAGCATTAATCCAAACCCCAGAACCTACCCAAAATCTGTGTTCTCTACTTTCGAAAACAAGACCTCTTCTACAGATCAATCCTGCATTTTCATGACAACAAAAAACTTTGCTTGCAGTCCCCTTTGCTATTTAGGGAAAACCCACATGCCTGTTTATGAGTCCACAGGATCAAGATGTCTGTAGACACCATCTTCTCTGAATTAAGCTCTGTTCTCCCTCCAGTGGCAATGATTGTGCAGAAATTATCTGACAGAGCAGAAAGGAAAGCCCATTACTGTTTTCATTCACAGTTTGCACACTTAGCTGACTTGTGAAATAATACTAATCTAAAATGGAGAATAGCCACATTTCCTAAAATTGAAATGCGAGTCAGGAAATGAAGTGGTGCAGGCGTGGTGCACACTGCTGCAAAGCCTTGGGAAGGGGAAATCCTGACTGAAAGAATTAGCTATTAGAGCCCAGCCAGTGGCTGGTCTTCACTGAGCAAGATTGACACATAATACCCTATACTGAGATGTTGTTCTATTGTTAGATTAAGAAGGCACCTCTATGAGCTTGATGTGCAGTGAAGTCATTGCTGAACACCTAAAACACACTTATAAGTGAGAGATGATTCTCCTCTTCCCTTTGCACATCTACTTCCACTTCTTTCACTAGCTTGCTTGCTAGCAAAGAACTAGTAATATAAGGAGCTTGCATAAAGGCATTTCAATGGCAGCCAGAGACTGGGAGCTCTGGCCACAGCACAGCTACCAGGAGTATGGATCTCCAGTTTTTACCCAACCTTATGCAATTAAAATTGAGTTTAAGGAAAGAGTGGGAGGGTATGAGTGAGCCAAATACCTACAACCCTGAAGGAATACAGAGAAGAGGAAACACAAGGAACAATGCAGGGCTGCTGGAGAAGGTACAAAAGAATGCACAGCTGCCCCTCAGGCCTTTGGGATCATTTTGTTCCGGGGAGGTAGATCATATTCCTTTCCTCTTCTGCTATGGAGAATTTAAACAATGCTGACAAGGAGGTCCAGCTCTCTGGATCACAATCCATAGGAAGATGCTTTTTGCTTCAAACACTTGTCATCAACAATAACATATCCTTTTTTCTAACTGAGATGAGCAACACATGAATCTGTATATCATAAAGACCTTCTCTGATGCCCCCAGAGGTAAACAATTCACATGCAATTAATTTTCCCTGGGTAAACTATGGTATCTCAAAATAACAGACGTTGACATGAGCAACTTAAACTACCCTGATGAATATTTTATCTGCAGATGCATTTATTTTGATAACAAAACAACTTTGATGCTCGTTTCATACATTTGGAATGGTCATTTTTGGAATTTGAATCAGACAAACAACTCACATGCAAATTCCCCATGCCAGTTAAACCTGTCTGGCCCTCTCAGAGTCCACAGAACACAGAAAGCTTTCCTGCTATTAGAAAAGATGGTCTTCGGAGATGTCTCCATTGTGAAATATTCAGTTATATTAAACAAAATTAAGCAAGTGCTACCATCTCTTAACTTTTCAAATACAGGTAATATTTGTGTAGATTCTCATTGCCAGATGTTGCTGTGTTTTGGGAAACCTAAAGTTAGTCTTTTGTTACTAGAGAACAGAAAACCATAAACCCAAAAACTAGAGTAAGAGCTTTCTTTTAAAAAAAAAACCAAACTTGCTACATGAAGATAAAGAATAGACTTTACATCACTATCACTTAATCTCAATACAAAACCAGGGTGTCATTCTTCCTTTTTCCCTGAATCAGAAATGTATGACATTTAACTGAAAAAAATGCTGACTCACACATGCTGGTGAAGGTCCCTGAGAAGCATAAACCCACCTAAAAGATAATGGTGCATATGAATGCCTGCAGGATGCGTGCAACATTTAGACAGGAACAGGTGCTGCAATTTTTGCCCAAGAATGATCTTAGAGACAGAGAGCTACACAATTACCAGAGCTTACCTCACCCCACAAAGCAATTCCACATCTATATATTCCCATTTCTATGACTAAGTAGAACCATTTTGGCCTAAACAACAATAATAATAAAGAGAACGCAGGGTCATTGATCAAGCAATGCAACCACAAATGAAAAAAGTAGTTCATTGGATTTCAGTATCAACCCAATCAGATATCGGAACCCTTGCTTTAATGAACCAAAATGGAAAAAGGTAGTGCTCCTACATAGCGAAACACAAGTGCCTTTGGCTCCTGTAGCACTCAGGTAGGCTTGGAACTGCATTTTAGAAAAGTCAGTTTCAGCTCTCTAATTTTGTCCAATTGTAGCCAGCATTCTCTCAGTCTCTTGACAACCTATTTCCACAGGGTGATTTTTTTTAAACCTAAATTAAATCCTTATCTTTCTACTCTTTAATGTGATTGATTTATGCAGTTACACAACAAAGACCGTGTTATTACTTGTCCCAGAATGTGCCAACAATTTTTACACATTTTGCGGTGAGAGCACTAGTAGGACAGTGCCAGAAACTTAATATTGGAGTTCACTGCCTTTTTCTAATCAACCTATATATATATAAACATACAATCAAACCAAACTGAGATTCACTAATCCGTTCTGGGAGACAGCTATAGCTATAGCTAGCAATAAATGTCTCAGTCCTTCCTGCAAAACATACCACCATGGGGCTGGCAATCAGGACACCCCTTAATTTTCAAGATAAGGAAAATGCACTGACAAGAAGAGAGAATAAATAGTAAGGTGTGGAGAGCAACATGCTATCCAGCAAGCAGCTTATGCAAAAAAAAAAATCAAATAGAAGTTACTGTAATTGTACCAGAAGCATGGACACTCACACAGTTTTTGGGAAACAGGGGCAGTATACCTCTAATCAAAAGGCCTCTGAGAAACATATCAAACACCTGGCAGCCACTCCCACAGCACACAATGACTAGAACAGAATCACAAAATGTGGGATTTGAGGCCATTGCCTATATTCCCTACAACCTCTTATCATCAGCTTCAATTTGCATAGCAATGAATTTGGTGAAATCATGGCAAGAAACAGTTAAAACTACAGTCAGCTTCAAAGCCAGTAGTTGCATATTAGCATATGCCTGCACTCTCTAACATTAGTGTCACAGAGTGCTTCCTGAGATGTCATTTCGTGGAAACATAGGCCATACAGTATGTGCTAAGCAGGTACACTGTGCAGATCGTATCAGAGCAGGACATAGGACAAGGACCTAGGGCAAGTATCAGCAGAAGCCAGAAGCAGAGTCCAACCAGCATGGACATTCAGGAATTACTCACAGAGAAGAGCTGCTCATTTTTTCCACTGTAGCATCTAACAACTTCAGAGCTAGGATTCAAGAACCATATCCTAGTGCAGTTATTGTAGGTTAATGAAACATCTGACAAGGTTGCAAGTTTATAATAAGAGTGAATTACACACAGCTGGTCAGACTTAATTTTGTGCTACAGCTTTATTAACAAGTATGCCCCATAAATACCATGTGTCGTTATAGTGTGCTACCGGATGCTTTGCAGCCAGTGCTTTTCATTTCACACATCATAAATGCACCAGTAAAATAAAACAGAAGTTTGATGCTGAAAGGGTCTGTTCCAAACATCATTTGACTACGCACATTCAACAGCAACATTCAAAAGCCTCCATCTTTTGTAGGTATCTTACACCTACAGAAGACCTCAAGTGTCCCCAAGCCTGCCTGTTAAAGGAAAAGTGAGCAAAGCCTGGTTTTATACCATCCTATGATGCCAATCCTGACGCTAGCCCCGTGTTGCAAGGCGGGCACTGGATTGGTATGGCAACATGTGGACAGGTTCTGTGCAGCACTTGTAGGACAAGTACATTATTACAAAGAGTCTCTTATTCGGTTGGCATTATTAAAAACACTGCAATGAGGCACCTACACACAACCCCAACCATGCTCATACCAGCAGCCCAATGCCTGAAGCTACTTTACAACTTTTTAAAAAGTGAAGTCCAGCAGCATATCCCACTCATATCCCAGTGATCATAATGGAAATTAACTGCCTGCCAGTGACATCAACCAGCAACTAAAGTCTAAAATTGAATGTTTCAGGGACTCTTCTCTGTAAACAGATGCAATTTTACTTCCAGCAGTGGGATCATCACCATGAACTAGGCTACACACATCCTCAGTACAATCTGAGGAGGGGATGGCTGGTTGCCATTATGTCTACGGTTAACTCTGCCAACTATGCCAAGCACATCCTGGGGTTTGAGCGCTTCTATACAAGCCATACATCTGTCCTGGTGAAAATAGGAGGTGAAACAGAGTGTCTTCACTGAAAGATGAAGCACTAGGAAGAGTACAAAGTCACCTCAACACTGGCTGCACCACTGGTAGACTTCTAGCCTAATCACTGAAGTCAAAAAACTGTGAAAGAACACAGAGGCTTGAAATCTCTCATACCATCACATACTAGTTAAGCTAGAAACCCATTGGGACATAAAGTACATGAGGAATAGAATCACAGAATCATAGAATTGTTTGGGTTGGAAGGGACATTTAAAGGCCATCTAGTCCAACTCCCCTGTAATGAGCAGGGACATCTTCCTTCAATTAGATCAGGTTGCTCAGAGCCCCGCCCAACCTCACCTTGAATGTTTCCAGCGATGGGGCATCTACTACCTCTCTGGGCAATCTGTTCCAGTGTTTCACCACCCTTATCATAAAAAATTTGTTCCTTATAGCTAGTTTGAATCTACCCTCTTTTAGTTTAAAACCCTTTGTCCTATCGCAACAGGCCCTACTAAAAAGTCTGTCCCTATCTTTCTTATAAGCCCCCTTTAAGTATTGAAAGGCTGCAATAAGGTCTCCTCAGAGCCTTCTCTTCTCCAGGCTAAACAACCCCAACCCTCTCAGCCTGTCCTCATAGGAGAGGTGTTCCATCCCTCTGATCATTTTTGTGGCCCTCCTCTGGACCCAGTCCCTCCAAGAGGTCCAAGTCTTTCCCGTTCTGAGGACCCCAGAACTGGATGCAGTACTCCAGGTGGGGTCTCACCAGAGTGGCAGAATCATCTCCCTTGACCTGCTGGCCACGCTTCTTATGCAGCCCAGGATATGATTGGCTTTCTGGGCTGCGAATGCACATTGCCAGCTCATGTCCAGCTTTTCATCCGCCAGTACCCCCAAGTCCTTCTCCACAGGGCTGCTCTCAATCCCTTCATCCCTCAGCCTATATTGATACTGGGGTTGCCCCGACTCAGGTGCAGGACCTTGCACTTGGCCTTGTTGAACCTCATGAGGTTCACATGGGCCCACTACTTGAGCTTGTCCATGTCCCTCTGAATGGCATCCCGTCCCTCAGGCCTGTCAACAGCACCACTCAGCTTGGTGTCGTCTGCAAACTTGCTGAGGGTGCACTTGGTCCCAATGTCTCTGTCATTGATGAAGATATTAAACAGTACTGGTCCCAGTATGGACCCCTGAGGGACACTACTCGTCACTGATCTCCATCCGGACACTGAGCCATTGACCACTACTCTCTGGACGTGACCATCCAGTCAATACCTTATCCACCGAGCAATCCATCCATCAAAATCATATCTCTCCAATTTAGAGAGAAGGATGTTGTGGGTAACCATGTCAAAGGCCTTACAGAATTCCAGACAGATGACATCTGTAGCTCTTCCCTTGTCCACTGATGTAGTCACCCCATCATAGAAGGCCACTAGGTTGGTCAGGCAAGACTTGCCCTTCATGAAGCCATGCTGGCTGTCTTGAATCACCTCCCTGTCCTCCATGTGCCTTAGCATAGCTTCTAGGAGGATCGGTTCCATGATCTTCCCAGGCACAGAGGTGAGGCTGATAGGTCAGTAGTTCCCAGGCTCCTCCTTTCTACCTTTTTTAAAAATGGGTGCAATGTTTCCCTTTTTCCAGTCACCAGGGACTTCACCTGACCGCCATGACTTTTCAAATATCATGGAGAGTGGCTTTGCAACTACATCAGCCAATTCCCTTGGGACTCTGAGATGGATCTCATCAGGTCCTATGGACTTGTGTGTGTTCAGGTTCCTCGAGTGGTCTCAAACCTGATCTTCTCATACAATGAGAGGGACTTCATTCCCCCAGTCTCTGCCTTGAGGTTCATCCACTCAAGAGGTGTGGGAAGAGAGACTGCCAGTGAAGACTGAAGCAAAAAAGTTGTTGAGTACCTCAGCCTTCTCCTCATCCGTTGTTACCAGTTTGTCAGTTGTGTTCATTGCAGGGGTTCACTTTCTTTGACCTTCCTTTTCTGGCTGACATACCTATAGAGGCCCTTCTTATTATTCTTTGCATCCCTTGCCAAGTACAGCTCCAGCCATGCCTTGACCTTCCTGACCCCATCCCTACACAACTGGGCAGTGTCCCTATACTCTTCCCAGGATACCTGTCCCTGCTTCCACTGCCTGTGCATTTCCTTCTTGCTCTTTAGTTTGACCAGCAGGTCTCAACTCATCCATGCTGGTCTCTTGTCTTCCTTTCCTGATTTCTTACACATGGGGATCGAGAGCTCTTGCATACTATGGAAAGTGTCCTTAAAGATCTGTCAGCTCTGTTCTGCTCCCCTGTCCCTGAGGGCAGTTTCCCAGGGGGTCCTATTGACTAACTACTTGAACAGCTGGAATTTTGCTTTCCTAAAATTCAGGGTCCTGACTTTACTCTTAGCATTACCCATATCCCTCAGGACTGCGAACTCCACCAGTGCATGATCACTGCAGCCCAGGCTGCCTCCAGTCTTGATGTCTCTGATCAGCTTACTTGTGTTAGTGACCATCAGGTCCAGTATTGCATGCCCTCTGGTAGGGCTGTCTATTACCTGGCTTAAGAAGTTATCCTCAATGCACTCCAGGAGTCGCCTGTATTGCCTACAGCTCGCTGTTCTACTTTTCCAGCAGATGTCAGGCTGGTTGAAGTCCCCCCAGCAGGATGAGAGCCTGTGAGCACAATGCCTCCTGTAGCTGGAGTACGAAGGCTTCGTCAATAGGCTCCCCTTGATTTGGTAGCCTGTAGAGTAAACACCAACCACAAGGTTCCCTTTGTTGCCTCGGTCTCTAATTCTTACCCATGAGCTTTCAACCTGCTGGTGGCTTTTCTTCAGGGACAGTTCTTCACAATCTATCAATTTCTTGATGTAGAGGTCAACCCCTTTGCCCCTCCTTCCTCGCCTGTTCCTTTTGAATGGCCTGTAGCCATCGATAGCTGCAGTCCAGTCATGGGATGCATCCCACCAAGTTTCAGTAATGGCAACTAGGTCGTAGCTTTCTAGCAGTGTGGTGGCTTCCAGCTCCTCCTGTTTGTTGCCCATGCTGCGTGCATTGGTGTAGAGGNCGAAGGCTTCGTCAATAGGCTCCCCTTGATTTGGTAGCCTGTAGAGTAAACACCAACCACAAGGTTCCCTTTGTTGCCTCGGTCTCTAATTCTTACCCATGAGCTTTCAACCTGCTGGTGGCTTTTCTTCAGGGACAGTTCTTCACAATCTATCAATTTCTTGATGTAGAGGTCAACCCCTTTGCCCCTCCTTCCTCGCCTGTTCCTTTTGAATGGCCTGTAGCCATCGATAGCTGCAGTCCAGTCATGGGATGCATCCCACCAAGTTTCAGTAATGGCAACTAGGTCGTAGCTTTCTAGCAGTGTGGTGGCTTCCAGCTCCTCCTGTTTGTTGCCCATGCTGCGTGCATTGGTGTAGAGGCACTTCAGCTGGGACACACCTTAATTCCTTTGAGGTATTTCACCGGTGTTCTGCTGTTGGCTCCTGGCTCACCTCCGTAAGCCTTCAAATGTGCTCCAGTGTACCCGGCATGTCTCAGAGCAACAGGCTGAGGGCCCTTGCTAGCACCCTGTCCCTCTAACCTTGGCTTGTTGTCCCATGGTGTGTCACGGGTAAACCTGATATTATCCCCCTCCCCCTTCAAGTCTAGTTTAAAGCTCAGTCCATGAGCTCTGCTAGCTCATGAGCAAAGATCCTCTTCCTCCTTTGAGAAAGGTGAGTCCCACCCAACACCAACAGGCCTGGTGCTGTGTAGACCATCCCATTATTGGAAAACCCAAAATTGTGGCGATGACACCGGCCACAGAGCCATGTGTTAATAGACTGGGCCCATCTGTTTCTACCAATGTCGCTGCTCACAACTGGAAGGATAGAGGAAAAAATTACCTGTGCTCCATATTCCCTTACCAACTGTCCCAAGGGCCTGAAGTCTCTTTTGATTGTCCTTGGCTATGTATTACAGCTTCATTGCCACCCACATGGAAGAGTAATATTCTGAGGGCAGTACCAGGCTAGGAAGTTTCCTAGTGATGTCCTTAACCCAGGCCCCAGGGAGGCAGTGGACTTCCCAAAGAGGTGAGTCTGTCCAGCATATTGGACCCTCTGTTCCCCTCAGAAGGGAGTCACTTACAACTATAACCCGTCTTTTCTTCCTGATTGAGGTGGTCATGATACAGGGGGTAGGTCTTTACAGGGTGGCAACACCTCTGGTGTAGATGGACAATCATCCACCTCTTCCATTGACTGAGCTTCCATATCCAGAGCCTCATACCTGTTGTATAGAGGCACCTGGGAAGGTGAGGTAGGCAAGGAAGGGGTTTGCCTGCTGCCCCGAGCATGGACTTGCCTCCTTTCAATCCTGTCCTTTAAGCTACTGCCTTCTGCCTGGTGCAGGGAGGATACAGGATCCCCTTGATCTTGAGGTTTTTTTTTTTGGTGGCTGTTCCTGTTTCTGTCTCAGGGAGGGCAGAGCATAGTTCCACTATTCTATCTCTTTCTCAGACAACTCCCTGATGCCCTTTAACCTTTCTAGTTCCTCTCATAGCTCTGCCACCAGGCTGAGCGGATCATCCACTTGGTCACACCTCACGTGACTGTTCTCACTACTGCCATCTGTTACCAGTGAAAGGCTCTGGCATGCCCTGTATTTTCATTTCAACAAAAGATGAAGGAAGCAGGAGGTCCTGCAAGTCAAACAGTAATGAGGATGTAAGACTGTATGGCAATGAAATGATTGAAGGGATTTCTGGCTGACCTCAAGGTAAGCATGCATAGATGCAAAATAACCTCATCACAGACTAATCAGATACCTCTAGGCAAGGGAAACAGAACACAGCATAGTGTCATGTGTTTGGCACTTTGAAGGGCTAGCTTCCCACAGCTAAAAGTAGTTATAAACCAGGCTGATTTTGAGGAAATATTTCAACTAAGGATCGTGAATGAAACCTGAGAACTGTCCAATAACTTAACTTTTTGAGCTTAAGGAACAACATCTCCACAATTACCAAAACTCTTCAAAACCTTACCTTGATTGGAAAACCATCTTCATCAAGGACAGGATTAGAAAACAACAATGAATCATAAATTCAATGGCTTAAATAGGGGGAGAAGGGGAAGAGAGCCTTATGGCAGTGAGTAAAAATCAGATGTGAACAGCAGCATCAAACATAACTTTGTCAGTAGTTGCAGATGGTAATGGTCAGTGAGATGGCAAGTAAAATAGAAGCAGGTTTCTAGCAAAGGAAGCAGGTTTGCATAATAACTTAAGTGTGGTTAAATGACATGATCCTTTATTCAATTAGATACTTTGAGAGAAAACACTCATTGCATTTGCAGGATGTCAGGAGAGCTCCTGGAAAAAAAGAAAATTAATCACTGGCTAATGGACAGGACATTAATTCTAACTGCAATACCATGGGCTTAAGAGGATTATGTGAGCTTTGGAAGGGCCATAGGAGAACGACCATCATCACTGGGACTTTGTATACAGAATTAATAGACTGCATCAAGAGGCCAGAGTCAGCACTGGTTTTGACAAATGTGTGGCAGAAGAGCTGAAGAGTACTGAAAGAATCTTATGTTGCAGAAAACACAAATTGGAGGAGGTCAGTCATTTAGCTACCTTATCATAGAACAAGTTATGGGGAGACTTACAATAAGTACCACCAGGAAATTTGGTTTAGAAAACTTTGAAACACAAGGGACTACAACATGCAAAAGGACATTAAGGACCTGCATCTAGATGTCCAAACTTGCAAAATATAAATCTAATGGTCACCTTTTTTTCTTGAAGTTATGCTCTGGTTGAATAACAAAAATCACTGTGCTGATGCAAGAATTAAGTGAAATACTTAAAAACAAAAGTCATATTCCAAGACTTACAAGAATTTAAGGGAAAATTTAAGCCTACATATATCTGAAGCATGTGCCATTAACACTTCAATGTTTGACAATATCTAGAGGACTACTATATCAGAGAATACACAGATCAAATGACAAAAGGGACAACAGGAGCTGAACCGTATTTCGAAAGCAGGTGTGTTCCAGTTCAAGGCAGACCTCTGTATTAGAGAGACATCCCACAATAATAGCAAAGGAATTGAGATTTTAAAAGATAGTCCTACAAAATAATTTTCTTAAGCCCTAGAACAGAATCTTAAAACTAGGTTAACAGATGCACTTTCGCTCTACCCAAAGTGGGGATATAAAACCAATCTGAAATTCACTGTTCAGAACATACTGTTTAGACTAAACCAGGGTAGAGTACATGTGGCCCTTTGTTTCTAATGAACCTAAGAATGTAAAAAGGATCAGGTTTGGTGCTATCTATGAAAGTGTTACCTTGTTACCATCAAGTATTATCATCATCCCAGCAGTAAAATATGTCTCCAGAACAGACCTATGAAGGAACCAAATAAAAGCCAAACTGTCAGGACTAATGCTAGTAAAAAAGGCAAGTAGGCCTGTGTTCCAGACCTACTTGGAAGGGTAGGTTCCACATCAGACCCTATCCTGTAAGAAGGAAAGAAAGGAAACCATTCTTTTTGCGCTTGTACAGCCTATACCAAGGTCAATGGGCTTCTTGTTCTGCACGGAAAACCTGGAAACTTTTCCTCTGCTAGAAATACAAGTGAGCTTATGTCCCTGCCTGTGGCAGGTGGGTTGGACTAGGTGATCTTCGAAGGTCCCTTCCAGCACAAGCCATTCTATGATTCCATGATAAATCAAAGCAAACATCTGTAACATACCCTGATCAGCCTAAGGTAGGCGAGGCAAGTTCAAAGCAGCACTAAGGCTGGAACAATGTTCATTTCCTAATTCTGTAGATCTTTCATCCTTGATCCTGGGCTTTTTACTTTCAAGAATTATAGCAATACTGTACAGCTTTACCACAGTAAACCACATGAAGCCTTCCTTCCACGTATGAAGCAAAAGCAATAAAATCCCCAAACTATACAGTTGCTTATTCAGCCTGAAGCAGAAGCAGCAGGAGCATTTCAAATCAAAACTAGAAAAAAAAAATCCAAGTTGATTTATTTAAATGGGCACCAAATGAAAACTAAAAATCTCTTAACACCCCAAACTGCAAGGTCCTAATCCAGTGACTGTGACTATACATCACGCAGACTGACAGTCTCAAACTCTCTGGGTGCCCTTCTGAGCTGAACCAGTGCAGCAACAGACTAGATCATTTTCTCTTCTTGCACCAGAGAAGTTATGGCTTATAAATTACACTTATCATGTTTTACTGACAAGTACTTACTTCAGTGAAAGGGAATAGTCATGCTTGCTTGTTTGACTATTTCTTACAAGGTAGCTACACTCTTTACATAAACGTAACAGGTTTTCTGCATCTGTCCGACTGATTGCTCCATGATACCATCTAGGAAAAAGCAGAGAGATTAATACATACACATATTCCAACTCGCACTCCTTTCACTACTTTGTTTCTTTAAGTTATGAATAATGGTTACTATCCCATGGATATCCTTAATATCTAATATATTATGGATAAAAAGCACATTGCTTGCATTATCTGAAGTTAACTTTACAACTTGTGAAGACCTGTAGTTCCTGTCAGCTGAAGGAAAAAACTTAGATCAGGAGAGCATGCAACAGGATTGGTGTACGTATTTATGTAAGAAATTNCAAAGACACTTGTTCTAAACAGCTGTGACAACTCAGAGACTTTAAGTAAATCTCTAGTGGATATGTGGAGTGGGTGTGATCAATTCAGGGAAGAAAGGAAATGGGGAGAGGAGCAGTGGGTCCTTCACTAAACTAACCACTGCAAACAAAGAACCTCCTCAGCACACGCTGCTTTTTATCAGCGATTAAAATCTCACAGTCCACTAGTAAACACTCTGACCCTTCCCCCAATTTTCCTGAGCAATGTAATATGCCTCACCCTGCACTGGGTGAATCACATCTCTGAGGAAGATCTCTCCCTTCCTGCAATTGCCAGATGTACTTTGAAGCATGATGTGACACTACCATGTCTGCCTAAGCAGGATTAATCTGTACACCAGAAGTGCTCTCTGTCTGTTACTACCAGGAACTGTCACTGGCCTTGTGCAAAAAAGTTTTCTTCCATTTGTTCTAACTTTATTTCTCTGCTGAACTTTCTCTAAGGGAGATGGTCCAACTAAAAGGTAAGTGAATAAAGAAGAGAGTCATGCTCTGAACTCCCTCGTGCTGATGTCAGCTCCATTGTCAAATCTGATGAATGTGCTAAACAAAAGTTGGTGCTCAAATTAAACTTTCACTGTGTGCCTGGTTACAACCAAAGTCTGCAT
>WAAD01003091.1:25517-35872 GCA_013389945.1 Fregata magnificens
AAATTCTGGACTGCCATGTTTGATGGGTTTAAAGCCTCCTCCAGGTGCTCTTAACTGCCTGCGCTGGTCATTTGAGGGAGAAGGAGATGCTTGCCGTTTCTCACTTCCATTAAATTGGGCTGCAAGATACACAATAATTACCTCTCCAGGCAAGGTTAACAAGGACCCAAATAGTTGTAGCACTTAGAGTGTTTCACACTTCCCAGGGAGAACAAACATGCATCCACTAGCATTAAGATGTAGTGGTTTATCTACAAAGTTATATGTATCATGTAAAGGTGTTTCTAACTATGCAAAATACAATCCTAAAACTCTCTTTGCTTTTCCAGTAACAAAATCCACACTCTTCTAAAACTTGTTAAAATAACTAGTTCTTATCTTAACATTTGATACTTTCTTCCCCAAGAGATGATACTGTTAAACAAGTAATAGTAACAAAGATAGGCTTTCAGTCACCTGTCATAATTACAGTACAAACAAGTGAGAACATCAAGAATCCAGCTTGCCTCAGTTTATGTAGAATCATCCTAACAGCGGTCTGGGTGCAAATCCAGACAACTAACACCCATCTATCCACACCAGAAATACTGGCAAACAGCAATGAATTAACAGTGTATCCACAAAGCTTTTGTCTTGAAACACTAGGGTACAAAGTGATGAAAAGGGAAAATGCCATCTGTTAGTTTCTCTCACAAACTGTATTATTCCAAGAAAAGCAAAATGACTTATTTTGCAAAGCTATGATTTCTTAGACCACTGCAACATCTGTAGCAAAGCACATACTAATGATGTCAGCATCCTCATTCTCCACTTACTACACTTACACTTACAGATTCTACATATCTATAACTTCAAAAAATTAAAGGACAGCATATTGACAGAAACAGTGAAAGGAGCTACCCACACCATCTTCCTGACTCTCGCTGCTGTCTATGGTTTGCTGCTTCATCAAAACCTAACACTCCCAGCTGCAGATGGATTATTCTTTTAAGATCACCTAGTGGGGACCAGGCAGAAAAGACTTCACTTTATCAGGAGGCAAATAGCACAATACGCACAAACGTACACAGCGCAATCAGGTCCTCTGTGAGTTTCAACAGCAATATCGGAGAAAATGTTAAAAGGACAATTAAAGGGAGTCCCTACAACAGCACGTTGTAGATCTCATCCATTTAGAGCTCAACTGGTTATAACACACAGCCAGTTAGGCATGTGGCTGGTAGTACTTACTGTTTTAAAGCAATGCTATACAACAGGAAGACAGCTGTAATGTTCAAAAAGATAATGCATGAAGAATAGAGATGTGTTGGATGTGGAAAAAGTTTTGGAGCTTGCGTTTGTTTGTTTGTTTTTGGGTTTTGTTATTTTTATATGCTTTCTTCATGGGGCTTAGGACAATTCCAAATTCCCCCTCTACTCAGAGAAAGTAGGCACAAATTATTGCAAAAATTGGGCAAATGTATTAAATCATATTCTGAAGTATGCATGGCAGAAATATGCTGGCTATTTCTTAAAATGGAAACTCAGATTTAACTGAGGTTAAATTACTGGATAATGAAAGCTGATTAGCATAACAAGGAGAAACATTGCATGTGTGTACTTGCCAGTGACATATATGAACAGCACTATTAATTCAACTGTAAGAAAACTGTAAGAAAAAGACCTAGACGTAATTTGGGAACTCTGTGAATTCTGGTGAACTTAATGGCAGCTTCTGACCAAGCAACATCTTTCTGACACCAAAAAATTCAATTCACAAAACAAACATGAAACTCATTTCTGATTGTAAACAGCAATATCTTTACAATATGATGGTTAGAAGTAGGATCTGTTCTCCAAAAATAGCACAGACAAAATTAAATTTCAGCTGCTTTTGAATGTTTTCTCTGTCTGAAAAGCTCAGACATATCTCTGGACTCCTGCCCTATTTCTTTTTTTTGTGAATTAAATTGGCAGGAATGTCTGAAAGGGATATCCAGGCAGATTAAACTGACAAGCGTAATATCCAGTCAGGCACCAACCCACACAATATTGTTGTCAGGACTGAGTTTCAGCTGCTCTAAATCCCTTCTTAACCAAAGCTGCAGTATATACAGTGAAGGTTCAGAAACTCAATTCCATGCAGCTGGGAGTGTAAAGTTTTTTACTGCTACGGTGTTTCTGTTTATATAGCCAGTACAGTTATGGAACTGACTGCATACCTGACCCTTCCTCACTCTCCCTGTGGCCTCTCTTCCTCTGCCCTGTAGCTGGTGCCATACCCCTCTGGTGGTGGCATGCCAGAACTCCCCTGCTTCAAGTCCCCCAGGGTCCTAGGCACCAGCTTTACGTGCAACAGCAGTTGCAGCCAGCAGAGGTGACCAAATTTGGCATCTACAGATCCTTCTTCAAGGAGTCCATGATCAGTGCTGAAAACTACTACCAGATGGCCCTCTTTGTAACAGAAGCCCTCTTCATAACAGAGGGCCTCTTATTTCGTAAAGCAATACTAAGGTGCGGTCTACAGACTTCACATGCATTTCCTTTACCCAAAGGTTTGCTATCCCCTCAAGACAGTCCAGAAATGCCTGATTTCTCACACACTGAAATGGGAGCCTGTGTCAGCCTAACATTCCTCAATGGGCTCTCCGGTGTTACTGTCTCCTTTTCAAGCCAGACTTGTGTACCAGAAAGATACTTTGTTCCTGTTACTTTGCCAATCTCAGCTCTTCTGGGCAAATCAGTTTGCCCAGCTCAGCAGGAGGTCTAACAAGACCTGACCACTTCCCATAAAAGCCATCAATAACACATTTCAGCTCCAGCTGTACAGCCTCCAATAAAACAAAACCAAATTTGTTTGTGACAGAACTCAGACAGTCAGAATGCTGTACTCCAGCTCTGCTACATGGAGATGCATCTTTCAGCACTGCAGTTAACAGCAGAACTCCCTGAGGAAGGCTATACATAGCTTGCTCCGCAAGTGTCAGCATGACACCAGCCCCAGTCCCATGCTTAGGAGTCACAGTGCAGGCACGCTCCCCTCAGCCTGAAGAGACTTCACAGCTTGTGCACACTTTCAGTCTGGCACATCTCAAACTCCAGTTTGGAGATAAACAGGTTCTATCCATGCTTCAGCAATAAATCTTGAAATCATGGCAGAGGAATAAACGTTTTCCTTAAAAGACTTGCATGAATAATTAACTTCATGATAATTCTAGTGTTGTTTGCCATTTTAGTTTGTTTCCTAGGTCTATCACCTGCTAAATCAAAAACATTTGCTGCATAAGTCTCTTTTGTCTGCACTTCACATCACAGGTGTCTGTTGATCCCTTCAGGTGAACTTCTCAAAATAGGAAAGTTTTAGCAGAGAGTCCCTTCAGGCTCAGAGCCTCTACCACTCCCAGTAGTTAGGGAATGGTAGTTGTGGGCCTGTAAAGTGGGACTTGCCCATTGCTAGAATTCCTAATACCACTTAGACCAACATTGTGCTCCTCAGAGAAATTCACCTCAGCTAAGAACTGAAAAGCACCCCCACCTGGTCTAGCTACATTAGCTAGCTACATTACAGAACCACAGTACACAATAACTCAGAAAAGCACTTCACACATCTCAGCAGACTTTCCACTGCAAACTTTCCACTTCTCAAACGTTGAAGTCGGACCTCTTCTTTCCTTACTTTAAACATTTATAATTCCTAGGAATTAGATTAAGTATAGAGACACCAGATGAGACAGCAGCTTGAATCTATGCTTGCAGCCAATCCTTATGCATTCCTTTGTAACAAATAACCAGGTACCTAAAACATACTAAGTTATAGTGAATGACAGATGCAATCAAAGAAATCTAATTAATCTCAGAAAATGTTTACTCTCTTAGCATTTTAAAACAGAACTCTGCATGCTGAACTCATAAGGAATTCAACCATATCATAATAGTTTTTAATTAAACTTCTTTTTAATCTGTTACTTTTGTAAAGCAATATCTTAATTTAGTGTGCTTTCATAAGAGTTAACTACATAATGCTCAGAAGAATATTTACACATAGGCCAGTCATAAAATCTCATATTGGATAGATTGTGCCTTATTAATTTACAGTCACATGTAGACAAACTAAAAAGTACAGATGACAAAAGAAATCGACAAAACTAAGACTCTTCTTTTTAAAATCAACACTCAGAAAAACTATTTCAGAATTTACCTCATAAAGACCAAAAAAGTGGGCATGAAGATGACTACAGAGCTCAAAGACTTTATAAACACCAAATGAGTTGTGCAGAAAAAGGTATGCAGTAGAAACTAATAAATGTGTTCTCTGGATTCAATGAATTAAAAATTTCATATAATATGCACAGTACATGAAGAATAAGGTCTAAGATTTCCATAGGCACAGATATGACTCTTAAGACAGTAACTTTTAAAACTAATAATCCTATTTCTGTGGCTGCCGTATTACTAACTGAGAAATCTGTAAAATGTGATCTCACTGCAGACAGATGTGTACTGGTCCCACAGCTTCTAGCTCCGTGTTGCTAAACAATGAAGTTTCTGGTTTAGGCATTTTGCATACATTGAAAGAAAAATTACTTCTGGGTAGCACACAATCACCATCCCTGTGTGGGAAGTTCACAATAATTGATATTACTCTTAGACTTTGGAAAATTATTGAAACTAGTATGTAAGGAAAACCTCAACTCATAGAATTCCTGTGCTACACTAAACCACAGAAACAAGCTACAGAGAGATAAACAGCCCTAAAGAATTCCACCTTTGAAGACTTAAGTGTCCCCGGCTCAAGCATTTGTTCCTCCCTGCCCTTTTATGCAGTCCAGGGGCTTTACTTATCCTCTCACCTTCAAATAAAATATTATTTACTCAAAAGTAGCTCTAACCTCAAACTGTCCAAGAACATGTGCAAGAATGGCTGAACATGCTTCCAGCCAAGCAAACACTGGACAGGTTGGCAAAAAATAACTGGGAGCCTTTCAGCTGTCACAGTCAGTAACAATTAACTGTTCAGCTTCTTTGCAGGAGCTCTTCAACAGCAATCTGTAGCCCAAACATGGCATCTGGCCTAGCGTAGAGGGCTAGAAGGATGGAGATGAACGAGGAAGCACACCATCCTTCTTCCTTGTGGGCAGAGATGCACACACAGCTAATAGGAGAAGGTCTTGGGTGATAGGGAGCAGGTGTCTGAAGGTGGCAGAACAGAAATCCCAAGGAAATGTAAGAAGGTAACAGTGGGACCAGGTGTCAGGTAGGAGGTTGAATGAGAGAGTCTAGACATAGATGCAGTTCTGTGGGACAAAAGAAAGGGGAAAAGAAGACCACAAAAAAAAGCAAGAAAGATGAGTAAGATGCAGATGTGGCAGAGGGAAAATGGTGGAAAACCCCCCAGAATCTGGAATGGAGAATAGAGAAATTCCCTGGGAAACAATGCAGAGAGCAGCCTAAGACCCACTGCAAATGCACTGCTTGTAGCTCTGCACAGCCCCTACATGTGCTGTGGGTAGCTTGTGGATCCTTCCAGGTAGCAGACACCCTACCTGTACAACAGAGTTACTGTGGACCACGCTGCTGTGTAGTAAGGCTCACCTGTCAGGAGATGAAGGCTACACATATGCACTAGGCAAAGGCACCATTGCCACCATCGCAGGGACACATGAAAAGGCATGGAAATACCTACTAAACTGGGGCAGATACGAATGCCATAGCATAAACCCAAAGCAGAAGACTTTACATACGTATGCCAGACTGATATTCAGCATCTGCAAAACAGCCGTTGTGGCACTGGAAACCTAGTGATACATGCCTCTGTGATTAGCCTATCTTGATACACAATAGATATTCTAAATCATAGCCAGGATCTCCAGCCAGGCAATCTCGCAGTGCAAGTCTTGCAAGCATTTTAATTGGACCAGCAAAGAGGATGAGTCAGCTCAGGCAAGCCTGAACCAAAGTCTACTTCCACCAGGCAAAGCTCAGCAGCAGAACTGTATATCCTACTAGAAGCCACACAAGCAGGTTAGACTTCTGTGTTGTAGTTCATGCTCTTTAGGGAGAGACACAACTTTACCTGCACAGCATCCAGCAGAACTGGATGCTGGTTTAGATCCAGGCTCGAAAGAACTATCAGCATATGCTTAATGGGAAAGTGATTGAGCCTGGAACTCTGCAAGGTTATTAACAGCTCACATGCCAGAGCAAACCATGCTGCTAGGAAGTAGAAGTCAAGTTTTCTCTAATCTCCTCTTCTGTTCCATAGGAGCCCAACAAGAGGAGAGGGGATGCTGAGCAAGAGGTTTCTTTTTAAGCAGCTGCTTCAGGTTCTTCCATGTGTCTCTTGATCCCACCCACATTTCACAGGATGGATGCTGCAGACATCAGCTTGGCTTGGAAACAAACCCAAATCAACCACAACCTAAAGATGTAAGAACAAATGAAGCACAGGGGCAGAATCACTCTCACAACATATTGCCACTGCTCTACTCCACTGTCCTAGAAGAGAAACACTTTTCTGTCACCCATGTCCACCTACCTATTAGGGGATCAGGTTGGAAACACCCAAGAAGGGTATCATCACAACAGGCTCTGTTTACAGAACAGTAGCCCTGTATAGTTGTGGAGAGAAGTCACTTCTCATTTCTGTAGTGTGGCAATATCATGGCACACCAAATTGCAAAATCATAGAATAATTCAGGTGGAAAGGGACCATGGGAGGTCCAACCTGCTCAAGGCAGGGTCTGCTATGTGATCAGATCAGGTTGTTCAGAACTTTATCCCTTCACACAGGATGAAAAAATCTGAAGATGGAGACTGCAAAAGCTCCCTGGACAATTGGTTCCAATGCTTGACTGTCCTTGCAGAGAAAAAAAGTTTTCCCCATATTGAGTCAGAACCTCTCCTGATTCAACTTAGGTCTCATCTTCCCATCACACACCTGCTCATCTGTGAAGAACCTGGCTCCATCTTCTTGAAGATCTCCTCATAGGCATTGGAAAGTTGCTATTACATCCCCCCAAAGCTTCCTCTTCTCCAGGCAAAGCAAGCCCAGTTCTCTCAGCATCTTCTCACAAGTCATGTGCTGCAGTTTCCTGTCATTTTGGTGGCTCTCTGCTGACATCAACATTTATCAACACCCTTCTTGCATCAGAATACTGGACACAGCATTACACATGTTGTCCAAGAAATGTGAAGTAAAGAGAAACAGTCACTTTGCCTGATCTACTGGCTATGCTCTTGTTCACACAGCCAGGTGGCTGCCAGCCTTCATCACTGCTAGGGAGCTCTGCTAGCCGCATTTAGTCCACTTTCCCCCAGGACTCCTTAAGCCCCTTCCAGCAAAGCTGTAACCCAGCAAGTCAGCCAGTCCTCTGTCCATATCCCTGCAAAGGGTTAGCCTGCTCCAGATGCAGGTCTTTGAGTTTGTCCTGGTTGGATTTTGTAAGCTTGCTGTCAGCCCATTTCTCCAGCCTGTCCAGGTCCCTCCGAATGGCAGCTCTGCACGCACACCCCCTCCCCCCCCAGTTGATATCATTCCAAACTCCATGGGGTGCATTGCCTCTCCTCCTCCCCTGGGTTACTGATAAAGATGCTGAAGAGGAAGGGTTCCAGAACAGATCCCCTGAGGAATCACACTTGTAATCATACTCCAGGAAGAGTATGAATCACTAAGCCCTACCACTTGCAGTCAATGACCCTGACAGGTTTTCATGCATCTAGTAGTCCACCCGTCTAGTGTACAGCATTCCAAACCAGGTAACACAGCTCTTGCTGCAGCATAACGTGCTGAAGGCTAAAGTCAACACAGATGACACCTACTGCTCTCCTTCCATTAACAGATCTAGTAGTTTCAACGCAGAATGCAAACAAGTTTGTCAAGCAGGATTTACCCAGGGTAAATGCACACTGACTACTAAACCTTGCTGTCAGGCTTCTTCCATGCTGCCGCCCAGAGCCACATCTGTTTTCTTCCCTCCTTATCCCCACAATCATCACCACACACAGCTCCCCTTTCCAAGCTTTCTGCCAAGCTGGCTCCTAAAGAGGAAGGGGAACAACATAGACACAGCTTTTCACTAGAACATGCTATTAGGGGAAAATCACAGAGCATGTATGAATCTAGCAGGCCACAAGAGCATCCTGGAACATCGTCAGACCAACTGATACAGCTGGTCTTTGCTGGGCACACAGAGGCTCTACGAAAGAAAAAGCCTTGGCCTCTAGAATCACATCCTCACTGAATGAAGCCTCCCTCAGCCATTTCCACAAAGCAACAGAAAGCAAAAAAAAGAACAGTGTAACCAACACCAAGCACAGACATTCACAGAGACAGAAAACCCTTTATGTCAGATCTCCCTGACTGACAAGTTCTGATGTGGGAGGACTTCAGCAGTTCAAAAGGATTAATCCAAAACCAAGTTCTACATATCCATAGAAATGCTTGCAATTATAATGAAAATACTTCAAATACCAAGAAACTCATCACTGAGTAGAAGCATGTTACTGCATGCACCTTACACAGCTGCCCCTTTAAGAATTGGCCCACAATTTAAGGACCTTGCAAAGCAACTCCCTCATCATAGACCCACTCAACAATAAGCACTATCTACATCACATCCATTAAAATGAGAGTAGCGGCAAGGAGTGGGAGAAAAAGACGTTTTACTAACATGAACCAAGTGCTGAGAAAGTTGACAACAGGTCAGCTGAAGCACCAAACAAAAAGTGCAATGTTCCACATTTCTGCAGCAGGTAAAGGTTTGAGAATACCCACCTTTGCTTGTCAGAGATTTCTCCACACACACATACCAAAAGGGCAGAAATATTTGAATTCTCCCAAAAGGTAAGTACGTATGCTAAAAGTGTGAGAGAGAATTTCCTCGTTGGGATCTAGGAATCCTACCTGCCAGAGCTGGGATGGTGACTTTGTTCCACTCCCATGGCTGATCATACTCATCTGCAGGCCTGTCATCATCCTGTGGCAATTTGCTTTCTCGTAAATGGTGACTGACCACACTTTCAGAATCGGATTCCACACCACTGCCTTCTGGTTCATAGGGTGTGTCATAGAGCTGCATGTTTCTCTGATGGGATTTCATGCCTTCCTGCTTCTGAAACTCTGTTGGCAAGAAAGAAAATTGCATCAGTATCACTACTAACGATGCCTTATCATCACAGTCAATAATTTTAGAGTGTTCAGCTTCCATCCATTCCTTAATAGCCACATAATTACACAGATGGCAAGCTTGTACAAGACTTCTAAATTCTACCTCTACATTTGGTAACTGGCTGGAAGCAAAAGTTTGCTCCAGCTAACAACCACAGCACAAACAGTCTCATGCCTCCACCAACATTCCCCATCTTGCACAGAGTCGGATTACAGGAAGTACACAATCCCTGTCAGCCTGTGTAAAGCACACTTACAAGCGACTGTACATAAATCCCCAAGAATGCTGAAATTTGTGTATGCAGTTAACTGTTCAAGAGGAGATCGCTCAGAAGCTCAATTTGAAGATACAAAGATCACAAAAAATAAATCCCACAGTATAATTACATACGCTGATAAAAAAATTCTCTGCAGTTACCTCTACAGAATATCAGCAGAAAATGAGCTAGGACTAGAGTAAGAACACTAAACAAAAGTGTTGGTAACTACAGCTTAGCTCATGTTATGTTAAGGAACATGTATTACTTTAAATTAACACTGACCTTATCAAAAAATAAACATGTTGAAGTTTCACAGAAAGGAGCAGTGTACTGCCCTCCTGAATACAGCAAACCAAAAACTGGGCTTTGTTAGGAGGAGCATAGCTAGCAAATCAAGGGACAAGCTGTCGTGCCTTCACCCTTGGTGCCAAGGAGGCTACACTCACCAACAGGTGGGTCCTACTGTGTCCAGTCTGCACACTCCCTACTAGGAGTGTGCAAGGAGTGAGCTAGTTCATAAAATTAGAAAGAAGCCAGTGCAGAGCTACCAAGATAGCAGGATCCTGCGGCCTATGACAAGGAGAGATGATTTTGGTTAGTCTGATGAGAGGAAGGTCAAGAGGGATGTAACAACAGCTCTGAGCTGCCTGAAGGGCAGTCAGAGCCAAACCCTTCTGCGGCAGTGTCAGAAGATGCAATAAGGAGAAACAGGCATGACATGTAGCTTGAGAGATCCAAGTGTGACATTGGGGGAACCTTCTTCCCCTGGTGTGTAGTGCAGCCCTAGGATATGTCACCAGGTAGGTCGTGGGAGATGCCTCCATTCTTTGAAGCGCCTTGGTTAGACAAAGCCAGGGTCACTTCATCTATTGACATAAAACTGGATGGAGTGGGTGATAGACCAAATGGCTGTGCTGCCATTCAGAGGGACCTGGAGATGCTGGAAAATT
>WAAD01003093.1:3380-27617 GCA_013389945.1 Fregata magnificens
TGCTTTTACCATGTCTCCTTCCCTTTCTTTACCACAGACAAGATTTTTGAGGCTCATTATGACCTTTTTTCTCCTTGCCTCTGATTTTCCGTTCCTTATAAAGATGTCAGTCCTCCTCTAAAAGGATAAAAGTGACAGCGTCTGTAACATTCTTACTACATTTGAAAGTAATATCTTCCTGCCATTGTCTTTGTAGCTGCTCTCATTTCTATTGCTTTCAGGACACCATTAAAACTCTCCCTTTCTATAGCGCTCATAAAAGCAGCAGTTGTGTTGGAACTACAGCCTACTAGCCTAAAAATACTAATACATTATTTACTTATAAATTCGCATCCATCTGTCTGTAAGGATACCTGTCTTATGTCCTACACATATGTTGTAAGCTGTTCAGGTTTACATCTTTTTTTTTTTCCTAGATTTGTAGTGTGCCTACCATACAGCAGACAGTAGCTATTAGTCATCTCCAGGACTCCTAAGCACTTCAGTACAACAATAAATACCTAATATATAAAGCTACAATAAAAAGGCCTTTACATATCCTGAAGTTAATAAAAAAACCCCACCAAAACCCCAGGGACTACCAATACCAGTTACAAAACAAATAACTGACTATAAATGCATAAAATAAAAGACTAATATTCTAGGCTCAGTTCACCTAAAAGATACAAGACAACAAAGCCCAGAGTCTACATTTTTATATATTTTCCAGTATATAACTCACTATTATAACCAGCAATTGTCGAGCTGAGTTGAAATTGTAGCAGAAGGTAACAGATGTACGTAAGCAGAGAAAACCTTGAGATTAATAATCATCTTTTTGAGCATTTAACCCAAGCTATAGACCATCACTGAAGATTACATTCAAATCCATAAAACATTAACTACATAAAACTAGCTTAGACATTTCATGCAAATGTACATGTATTGAATTATAGCTCTGAATAAGAAAACCTTAAAATTCAGTTGTAGGTCAAAAGCCTTGCTCTGAAGGAAGATTAAAAGAGTCTGTATGCATTATAGCCCTCTCTCTTACATAAACTAGAACATCTGAAGTCACATTAAAATGTTAGAGGGCACCTATACTTTATGCTAATCTAAATAATCAGAATCCTACTGTAATTTTCCTGACGCCAGTGGGCCCATCATATTTCATTGCTTTTGGCCTATTCTTTGACTTTGTCCTACAGTGTAATATGTGCTACCCACACAACCTGTAACTCTACTGGACAACAGCAGACACAGATTTAAACCAGAAATCAGGGCAAATGGCGTAATAAGTTCTTTGAGGCCAGCAGTGAACACACCAAGCCAATCATCATTATTCAAATTCATGTACAGTAGGCAGATAGAAGCTAAAAGTATTAAAAATTTCCAACAGAAATAGACTTGTAAAAATGGGAAGTAATGCACCTTTAAAGTACTGTGAACCACATGGCTTGAAAGAGCAGACATCTGCTTTACAATGTCTTTGTCATTGAGCTTCTTTGTTTAAGTTTGCTTCAGACCGATCAGATTAAACCAGTGACAAAACAAAGAGTGCAGTGACAGCAGATTCATTATGGCTTATCCTACATTTATGATTTCTGGAAGTATCAATGTAGAGATCTATTTTCCACACAATTATTTTACTTAATTGAGAAAACACTACTAAAGAAAATTACCTCCTCAAAAACCAGAAGGTCTACACCTGAGCTGAAGAATAAAAATTCAAGGAGTGATGAACACAGAGGTATTATTAGCCTTCTTTGAGGTTAAGTTCAGAGGACTGGACCTCATGAAATACATACTTTCTAATAGTCCACAAATTTAATTCCTGGTATTTGTAACTTAAAATAGTGCTACTTGTCAGTATTTTGTTGAAAGTTCCTATCTGTAGTAAACATTATAAAATGGATCTGTTTGGATTTATGAAGTTCTAGGAAAACTTTCAGACTAAACTACAGCAGTAAATACTACTCAGGTGCAAAACTTGCACTGATCTCTTCCTACTCCATCAGTTCAAATATGATTTAAATTATATAATCCTCTGTCCTGTTGCAAGTTTATTCAAGCCTCAGGGCTCATGCATTCCCTTAGGCAAATTCTTGTAAAAGCATCAGGTTTTGTAACTGTTCAAAAGAATACAAAGCACAGGCAGTTATGGAGACCAAAAATAGAAAAACATCTCTTTTTTTTCACTTTTGATGTGATTGCATACTACACCTGCATAGATACTGTAATTTCTTGAAGGGCAGCATCAGCCTCATCCTGCTTCATTTTCAGTAAAATACTTTGTTCTCCAGCTTTTCTGTTCAGTTCATCTACCAGGGCTTTAGCTTCATTCAGCTTTGAAACACCTGCCTATAAAAGTTTATAAGAAGCAATTATTTAGCAATGAATTTTAAACAGATTTAAATGAAGGCTGGTTACAAATAGTATGCACCAACTAAGAATAATGTAGACTAATATTCTTAATTTTTTAATTTATGTTCCACATTTTCTCGATATTATTTACATTTTCTTAGTACTATTTAACCCAAAAATGAAATTTGACACTTCTAGGTGTGTCGCTGTAAGATCTATTACTACATCAAGAAGCTGAAAATGAAATTCTCAAAGTAACAAACTTTTAATGGAACAGCAACTAGTACATGATCTTTTTCTCATTAATTCAATAGCATTTCAGTTAACTGATATTGACTCCATATAATTTTATCTCCTGCAAAAGCAAATCAACAAAAACTAAACAAATTGAAACAAACTAGATTATCCTATTTCTACATATTTGTACATTCTCTAAAGAACATAGATGTACATAAAACAAAGCCTCAGTTATGCTTAACTATTTTCTTTATTCACACTTTCTAAATTATTTACTCCATGGTAATAAGATAATAGAATTATTTCAAGATACATTTGAAAAAAAATATTACCTGCAAGATGTTTTGATTTAGGATATACATCTCTAATTTTTATGTAAATGATTGCTTTTATTTAACCAGAGCATTTAACAAGTAAATGAGTGTTTGTCACAAACAAACGACAGCTACTTTCTAAATAAATAAAAAAGCAATTTCTATCATTACAAACGTAAATCTTCTTAAATTGCTTACTACAGTGATGGAAAAATATTGGCAGGCAGAATAAAAACAGTGTAGAATACAAGGCAAGGAAGTAATTTGGTTTTGACACATGCTTTAAGAAGAAATACAGCTTTGCAAGTGTGGTTTCAGAATAGCAGCAAGGGTCACTGGTAAAAGAAGCTGAAAGGGAAGGGAGAAGGGTAAAGACAAAAGTTATATGTCCTAAACGATCATACAGATCTTTCCAGAAATATACTGGGGCGGGGGTTGGGAGGGAAGGAAGTATGACTGGAAAGATAATAAATGGATTTCAAAAATAAGAATGTTATGCATACAGAACAGGAGTAAAGCGACATCTGTGAGATGAACTGCATTTGTTCTAGAACTGTGTAAAGGTCTGATGTGTGGAAAAGGAATTCTAAATCAATTCCAAAACACAAAATGAGAGAAAATTACAACAAAGGGAACCTTGGCCAAAGCTATACAAGAGCACCATGAGGTTAAAGATAACAGCTTGTTAAACTAGAAGGATGCAAGAATAACACAAAGCAGGAAGTTGCTGTAGAGATATAAAGAAAGGGATGGAGTATGGAGCTACATGGGGAAAATTTATACAAGCAGAGGCAGGACTTAAATTGATGGAAAGATGTGTTGTTTGCAACACAATTCCAATACACATGGGTGAAAAAACTTAAAGTGCTTTCAAGTACTTTTTACTCTTCCAATAAAACATACCCAGTCTGATACATTCTTGAGAAAAAATATTAACGAAAACAAGAAACCACTCTTCACTCTGAGGCATTTGAACAGAGATGTGCATTAAGATTCATACTATTCCTCTCCACAGCATGAGCATATGCCTACAGAGGACACCCCACACAACCATGTTAGCAGCTACAGCCCATTAATACACAAGGCATTTCCAAACGTGAGAGTATTTTGAAAAGCCGTATGTTAAAAATGTTTTAAATACATACCTGCAAGTGGTTCTGCCTTTTTATCAGCTCTCTTCTTTTACTGTTATTGATGGTACTGTATATATGAAGGAATGTCATATACCTGCTAGGCGTTGTTCCATACATTTTACATGATTCATGGATTGCCAGAAATGACTTCAGAAAATCAGAGTCACCTGTACAACATAATTTGTTACACAGTTAATATTATACTCATTCTTACCCCACATTAAAATAACTAAGGAAAAGCAACAGAATATGGTTTTTGAGATATGAATTAAGGGCATTGAAAATATCACAAAGAATATACTTTTTTCAAAGTACTCTCAGGGAAACAACATGTAATTACATTTGAAATACATATTCCTCAGAAAGAAATACACTGAAATTGTTTCAAAGCTGTAAAATATTTCATTGGTGTTTGGAAAAGCAGGCAAAATTAATTGCAGATTACTGAGGGCTAATCATAAAAGAAACTTTATTTCTACAGAAAATGAATTTGAAAATACATGGACTTTTTTAGAAAGAAAGTCCAAGTGTTTTTGTCTTCTCCCTTGTCTCTGATGACAGGTAGACTAAAAGGTTTTTCTGAACATTCCAAGTCCTTCAGTTTGTTGAACAGTTTCTCAAAAGAAGTCCAAAGATACTGTAAAATAAATTGTATTACCCTACAAAAGAAAAAATTGCTAAAACATATCTACATATAAATGAATGTCTTTGATAAGTACTAAGGCATAGGTTAAGTACCATGATCTAGGATAAAGATGGATGGTAGCATGAACACTAAATCCTAAGTTTGGCCATCATTCTGATGGGCTGGAATGCCTATTAAAAAGCAATACAAAACAAGAAACCCCAAGTGAACCACTTACTATTTCATACTCTGTTGGCTCCATGACTTTGAAGTGTTACTTGGACTAATGTTTTATAAAAAGTGGCTAAAATTAGTATTACGCAAATGAGCACTGGCACTGGTCTCCTAGATTATGTTTTACACTATTTGAAAATCTACAGACTGGAAAGTAGAAAAACTCTCAAAACATCAAATTTTGAGGTTGTGAAATAACATCCACAATGAAGGAAGACACAGAACAAAACAAAGCAAGATGCAGCTTAATCAGTTTATAAAATTGAATATACGCAGTGATTGCTTGTGACAGAAGAAACTGGGTTTGATGAGCCAGGATGTATGTTCCAGACTAATGTTCCCTTCCACAAAATGCCTGCCAGGTGGACAATACTAAAGTCTATGAATATGCTGGCAAAAACATACTCAAAGTACTTATGCTATTATCCATGCCCAACACAGGACAGAGTAAGTGTTTAATAATAAGTAATAATAACTAATGGGTCCACCTAAATATTACCTGAATGTTTTTTCTTAAGTTCCTTATGTGCTTTTCCAGTCTTTTCTTGTTGATCTGAATCATACAGAAGCATTTCAGGTATCTAGAAAAATGAACGTGATTTTTTTAATGAAAACTACGAACAACAAAAATTCAAGTTAAAATTAAAAAAAAAAACCTTTAATCTAGTTTTTCATTTGAAAAGAATGAATATGATAGCTTTATTCAGAATAAGGTATTTACAGAATATTTATAGCATTAAAAAGATCAATTCTGCCTTTTCCTGTAACTGATAACTTCCTGTTGTCTCAAGCAGAGGAGCTTTTGCCGGCTGTAAGAGCAACTAATTCCAAGAGGACTCTTAGAGTAACGCAAACGTCAAAGATGCAAAAAGATACAACTCAACAGGAAATCAGACAGTCTTAAGTACAATGGTAAAAATAAACAAAGTATATTCAAAGGTTCTGGCACACAACTAAATGATAAGACTCCACTTAAAAAAAAAAAAATCCCTACTGATGTGCAAGTGAAAATACTCTGAAAAACATTTTTTAACTGTGGACAGAGCTGGTCCAAACATTTTTGCCAAAAAGAACTTTCACTACAACCTGCCATTGAAACTGAGGCACAATGGCAGGTGGAGGATCCCCAGTAACCCAGGCAGAAACGGACACTCTGTGCCAGCTGCTCCTATGGTTCTCCCAGAAGAGTGACCAACTCCATGGTTCAGGTGTGAAACCCATCATGATGAGTCAATGGGAGAGGCCAGATTACCCTACAGACTAGACTGAGGGGATTACTGCATAGGAGGCTTGGGACACATTATGGGATGCAGTGGAAGAGCATTTCAGATTGCACAAGACTTACTATGGGTTGGTGAGGCACCTGCAGGAGTTGGCCGCCAGAGGGACTAGAAGGTCAAGGCCAATTGCCTGAGAGACTGTGGAGTCTGGGAGTCAAATGCGACCCAGCTGCATGTGTCTGTGCGTGTGTGTACATATAGGCATATGTGCCTTCGCAGGACGCAATGTGGAGATCCTAGATCCAAGGCCAGCTACCGGATGGATTGGATGTCTAAGACCAGTTACTGGAAGGATCCACTGTGTGTGTGTGTGCGTGTGCGCGTGCGCACGCACAGTGAAGCAGTCTGGACCAGCAGCTGGAGTGGGACTGCGGCCTCAGGAGCTTGTACATCCAGATGCCAGCAACTGGGTAGACCAGGAGACCCAGAGGCACCTACTGGAGGGGTTCTGTTTCTATGTTCAGCTTGTAGGGGGATCCACATTCTGCACATGTACGTATTTCCCGTTAATGGACCGTCATTGCAATCACTCAGAAAGGGGAACAGGATGATGCCAATGCTGCTGTTTGTGTTTGTGCTGAGGGTTTCTGTTTGTGTTGTTCTGTGTGGCCAATCACATGTATATATGCGCTGTATATGTGTGCTTGCATGTGTGCCTACTGGGAATACATGCTCAGCCTCACGACTGGTTCAAGCTGGGGTCATGAAGCTGTGGCAGCCTTGCCCCTCCCTCTCAGGGTACTGGATTTGGCAATCTCTTAACATATAGAAGTAAGACATATCTTTCTCAAACTTACACTGTGAACATCCTGAAATAAGCAGATTTTGATCCTAAAAAGAACACACTGACTCCATTCCATCAAGCAAAACACTTAACAGATTCAAGAATAACATAAGGTTTACAGTGCAATCTTAGAGCTATAGCAGCTCATATACACATAGCAAACTTATTTTTAAACTAGCTTTCAGGCATGCTAGTAACAGCAGATATCATCAGCATAGTTGACATTAATATTTTGCTTCCGGTCTAGTTGTATTTTGTTCTTAAATGCTGTTTTTGATCAGAGTCATAGTAGTCAGCATTTTGTTCAAGTCAGCCCACAGAGAGAACAAAATGTAATGTTACTGGTAAAATAACAATGCTAATGTTACTTAACTGTTCTGAAGAATTTTCTGTCTTTGTAGGACTGCACAAATGGATTAAATAAGCACAGTGACAATTATTCCTTCACAACTTTCAATATTTTGATCTTATTCACCAAAGCTCAGTTATTTTTGGAGATACTCATTTAAACAAGTCACAGTTTTTAATTAATGCAATTTACCTTTTTCATACTGTTTTCTGACCAGGTTTCCATCCACAAAACCTGACATTTCTTGTACAGTGCTGGATTACTTTCACAGTTTATTGTGAAGTTTAAATTGGTAGAATCCATGATCAAGACAACATGCAGATTTTGTTGGACACCTAAGAAAATGCAACATATTAAATATTTAGTAGGTAACAATCTGGCTACATGATGGTAGATTTATTGCAAATAGAAAGAATCCACTGCCCTTCAAATACTTATCACAAGGTAATTTCTGAAAAAAGATACTATTACACATCACACTAGGGCAGGAATGTTTATAGACAGGACTTAAATAAATTTAATGTCATGGATTCTCATTATGTATATTACAGTGTATTTTTTTAATTTAGAAGAGCTGACAGTATTTAAATGGATACCACTGGTTCTCATTCCCATCAATATAGACCAATAGAGCCAATTACAAATAGTTCCAGGACCCTTGAGTATGACTGCCAATATCTGTATTCTTTCAGTCACATTCTTCTATTTATTTGTAAACTATTTAATCTTCTTGTTGGTCTAAGGAAGAAACACAAATAATTAAGAAACCTGTCTGTAAACTTGCTTATGATTACTCAGAATCCAAAGTGATTTGTAGGTATAATTGACAAATAGAAGAAAACTCTGTTACTAAATATATAAGCTAAACAATGGGGACAAAAGAACAAGGACAAGAAAACAATGGGGACAAAAGCTTTCTTCCTTCTAATTACTTTCAACAGCAGATTTCATAACAGCTTTGTAGAACATTCATGGATACAAAATTTCAGACAGAAGAAAGAATTTTAAGCTGAGGGTTCTGTGCCCTCAAATATCACACTGTAATCATTATTCCTGTCTGGTTTTTAATAACTAACTGAAAGTTAAAAATGCAAACAAAACAAGGACCATGTTAGAAGTTATTTGTCCATTATTATACCACTTTTGTAACCTTGTAATAAATTATAACTTATAATTCTGTTCACATACGATATGTGAAATAGTTGAAAATTGCTCCTGTAAATCCATCTTGTGAAGCTTGATCCTTCAGAGGAGATAGCAATGGTTCTAATTCTTCTATTTTATATAGCCCAGGAACTTCTCCTATTTGAAGAATGAATTTAAAATGTCAGATCAAATACACTATAATTTTTCAAATTGCTTTGAAGGATTCCCTTGAATTCTCTGTATAGAGAATTTGAGTATGGCAGTATTCACCTCTATACTTTCATGAGTATCATCCCATGTATCGTCATTCTTTTCATGACATCATGAAAACAACAAACCAAATTATAGTAATTCCATTTAACTTAAACAGCCTACTTTGTTTATATTACTGAAATATACTTCAAAAACTCATTCAAATCTACCCAAAGACAGTGATCTAATACTGCATATAAACCAAATCCAACCAGACTTTGTCATACACCAGAAAACAGAAAAATGAAAGAGAGTAGTTATCTAGGTCCTCAGACATAGAGGTTTAACACTGGATGACACGAATCTGATACCGTAAGGAGACTTGGGTTTGCACCTGAGAGACAGGAAAATCTGGTGGTCTTATCAATCAGCTCTTAAACCACTGCGGTTCCAAAAAACATTTAGTAAGCTAGGCTCAGTCCTTCAATGATCTCTCTGATTGAGGAACAATGCTAGATAACAAAATAAAATCACTTTTGTTATTTGTTACTATTATTTATCATCTCATTAGCTTCAGAAAAGTGGGCTTTGCTGGTGTTCATTTAAGTAAAGGACTCAGTCTATACAACCTAGTAAAACATTGGGACACCTCTCAATTTTGAATTTTTTTAGAAAAGGGAACCTGTAGAGTAGAATACATTATTATTTTGTTGTTACCCTATTATGAAGAACTCCTTTGAAATACGTTACTTAACTTGCAACTTTGAGGAATTGAAAGCACCCACACTATAGGGTAGGTTAAAGGATAGCTAAGTGAACTTCAAGTCAGTTTCTCATGTACAAGCACGCTAGCCAAAACAACGTAGAAAGCTAAATGACACTTCTGGTATGGGCATAAAGTTAGAAAACATCATCTAATTCTGCCTCATTGTGCTAACTCTGTGTGGTAAAAGTAGTACCATAATGTTATTGGTCTTGCCTCACCTGAAGACAGTAAACTGTTGATCATCTCAAGGAACGTGGAATGAACAAACTGATAGTCTTCCAGCAGCAATACCACCTGCTGTGCTTCAATGCCCGCAAGCTCCATCACCTAGAAGCAGGGAAGACATTTAAATCTCAGTATATGGAATATATGTATTGTTCATAAGAGAATGACAATCTTTCCTTGATTATATATTACATACATTTTCTCTCCACAGCATCTAAACTGTTACATATTTACAAAAGATTACTAGGTGATTCAGTTATATGAGAAATCAAATATAAAGAACATTCTACCTAGATGTACAGCTTGGTAATGAAAAAATAATTAAAACAGATCCTTTCATAGAGTATGTTTACTTTCCAGATGTGATTCAATTACAGAGTTGTATTGCCCTTTTGTGTGGGCTTAGCTCTAGAATTTTCTTTAGCATTGCTGAAGGTACTAGGGAACTCCTAATTAAAGCTTTGTATTTGTTTTTAAATAACATGTACACTTTCATCAATCACTAAAATTTTACTTGATTCAGCTACTATCCTATTAGCTGGCAGATGATAGTAGAGAATATGAAAATATATACAAATATGAAAATATATACATAAAAAAACCTTTCCAAAATTCACATAAATTTAGATTTTATGAAGTCCACAACACTCATAAAAACAGCTCTGGTATTCAAAAAAGTAGATTTTCAGGTAATTACTATAAAGAACAGTATGCACATCTAAACACCGAGAACTTCTAAAAATCTACTTGTTTCATTTAGACTGTTGATATTTTGCTTTTCTTAAAATATCTCTTCACACAACACTTTTGTGTCCTTCAAAATTCCCTTATTCTTTTTTTTTTTTAATACACACCTACAACACTACAAAATGGAAGACACTGAATGACTTACATATTTAAGATCATTTTTGAACTGCTTCAGCTCATAGCCTCTGGAAATTTTGGGAGTAATCAGAACAGCTCCATGCATATGACTAACTAAAGAGGTAACTGTTCGACGACCTACACCGCTCCGTCCTGCCAAAAGAAGTGATCCTCCAGGAAAACTTAGTACTCTGTCCACTTTAGACATATAACTGAGGACTTCCTGGAACAGTAAAATCTCTATCTCTTTTTTGTCTCGCCCATAATGAATAATACCCTATTAAAAAAGAAAAAAAAATAAATGCGTTCACTAATAATAAATAAAAGCAGTAAGATATGAAAGCATCCAACATTTAGAAGTTTACAAAAGAAGGGCTTCAAAGCTTAAGAGACCACGTTGGGATTTGCTACAAATAAATTATATGACAGAATTTAGATACCTCGCGCACCCTTTACCAGTAATTAACAGAACACTTTACCCCCAGCACCAGGATACCCTAGAAGTCTTTGATATATTGAAATAGAAACCTACTACTGAATTAATTAAAATTAATTAATTGACCAGAACAAAGTCTGAGCTGTGTCTCTGACTACAGACTAATTAATATTGGCATAATTTAGAAGAGCATTCTAGGCACCTAATTGCTGCATAATTGCAGATTATGGAATTTCCCAGTGAAACACACATAATAACAGACCCTAAGATTAAATTCTGGCCTTGTTATACTTAATAAAACCTCATCTTTGAAGCCCAATGTAATTGCGTAGTCAGGAAAAAAAGCAAACTCTCTGATTACTAAGGGTATTGAACTTCATCATTTCCGATATAGTCTATTGGTCACAAGTTGGCAGTTAAGGAGAGAGAGTAGTTTCCTATCTACAAGAGCAGTCCATCAAACACTACTAAGGGGAGATGACCTCAAAGCTCTCATCCTGAAAATCAGTCAGCCTAGCAGAGTTAACATGTTTGCATTTCCTCATCAAGCTCATTCTTTGTACTTTACTGTTTAAAAGCATGCCAAGTCTCCAAATGATCAATTTGTATTTCTTCAAATAAAAATTACATTAGCAAATTACAAATTCAGAAAGTAAACATTTAATAAAACACTGTGGTACTCAAACAATACACAAACATATATGCACATCAATGTTTCTCAAAATGTTGTTCATCAAACTGTTGTAAATCACCAGCAAATGTGACTGATGCCCGTTTGTTTGTTAAAATAACCTTGCTACATGATACTTCTTACTGCCTGCCACATAGCATCACAAACCTTCCCTCACTTGACCAAATGCAAAAGAGGATTCCTCAAACAAGCAGCAGACCCCACCCTAAGCCTGGTGCTCGCATGTTACTTCCTGTAAAAAATGTCTACAATTATTGCTGTGAATCCTTGCTGTGTATATTCTTTAATCTTGCCTCACTTTTTGAATAATATCTTTCAGGTCTGTTGAGTTTAGTCTGCCAAGTGGCCTCCCATGTGGTGGTAGTGCCTGTCCTGGTGTGATGAATGCTTCTTGACAAGCTCCCCAAGTTACATAGAAGATATCTGTGAAAATAAAAGGAAACATTTGAAAGTTTAGGTGCTTAGCTCATATGCTATCTGACTTGATCAGACTGATCTGATTAGGCAGTTCCTAAACAAATATTTCACGTTTGTGTAGTACGCCTCAAATGGTTTACCTGCCATATTGTCCAGAACATCAGAGCCCCAATCACTTTGAAACACTTTCATCAAAATGTTATCAAATACTTGGAGTTCTTTCATGCCAACAATTTTGTCACGGAACAAACGATGTGCTTCGTAAGCAACAATTTCCAATACATAGTCTACAGTTTGTATTGATGATCCTACAAAATTTAAGGAGAGATTTAACTTTATATATTTATAATAAACTTTACATTTCTCAAATTTTCCATTTCAAAATATGAGATTGAAAATGAGTAAGTGAAATTACATACCAGCAGGAGAGCATCAGTAAGGAAGAAATAAGAGAAAAAAGCAAACATTATGAAGTGCTTTTTAATAATATCTTTGTGGATCATTATAAGATAAAATGAAACACATTCTATTAAAACAAGTTCTCCAGTTTAGTGCCAGCATTCTAATGAAAATGAATAAGGTGTTGGACACAAAGTCAAAATTAAAAGACAAAATTCCAGGCAATGAAAACAAAAAAAGCCAGGAGATTGTTTTAAAGGGGAAGAGAAATGCTGATAATAAATACTAAAATAACAATGAACAAAAACAGTCCGCATTATAAAATGCTACTAGAGAATACAAAGCTTCAACATTCTTCACAAAAGTAAGAAGGAAGGTGAGATGAGTAAATGATATGCCATATTGGTCATCACTGAAAAAGCATATGCATATGTCACCTTCTGATATAATGGAGACCTTAAACAGGCTGAGATTACCCGTTCATTGACTGTCAGTGTAGCTTTTCTGACTTCATTCAAGCTACATTTATACCATCTGACGATCCCAGAAAATAAAAGAAATATGAGCATAACATTCTTATCACTTTTATAGTCTTTAAGCAGCCCCCTACGTAACCCTTTAATTAATGTAAGAGCTAAAACACAATAAGGAGTAATTGCTCATGATCTAGTAATAATAAAAATTTCAAAGAAAAAACTATATTAGGAAGAAGCCTATGTTGTCTATTTGGAAAAGCACACAAAATTGAATACTTTTCCAAATTTCACCATTTCCAAAGCTAAGGAAAGAAGAACTTTGAGACTAGACTGTAATTATCAAGCATTCCCAAACTGTGAGAATATTTAGGCTCTTATATTGATATTTGTAAACTTTTCTACAGATGTGATAGTTTTCTAGATGTTTCTATATGTTTAAGGGTGGTTATATTCTTCTTTTGTTAAGTAGGTCATAGATGATGTGTATCAGTTGTAGTTCCACAGTCACCTCACCAGGTTGATACAACCATATATAAAAAGAGAAGCATGAGAGGCAAGCCTCTGGGAATCCAGAAGACAAGACATACGCTCAAAAAAAACCCAACCCAAACCCCCACCAAAGCCAGAAAAAAATGGTGGGGACTAAGGGGTACACTTCAAGTTCCCATAGTAGAGAATGAAATCCCAACCTACTAACTTCCCCTAATTTAGAAATAGCTCCCACACATATTTTAAAACATCATTGAGTGTTTTAAACTTGTTTACTATATGTTATGGAATGAACTGTTAGGCATTTTTTTCCCTCTACTGAGTTACAGACAGTTCACAGTTTAGAAAGAGTACCATAGGTGAATTAGTTGCATGTGAAGTCAACAGTAAGACTGACATCAATAATAATTTAGGCCATTTTAGAACTGCTTTATAAATGAGAAACAAATAAAGGTCTTACCGCCTGCTAAATCGTATCTCAATAAACCAAGAACCCACTGAGTAAGAATACATGGTGTAAAAAGGTAATGACTGTGATCATCAACTGTGAATTTCGCTCGTACCTAAAACAAAACAGGGAGGGGGGAGTGATGTTTTAAAATGTAAAACACTCAGAAGTCTAGCTTGAGATTTTTCGAAAATACCAGATAAATCAGTTTTCTATTAGGAGTATATATTTAGACATTTTATTAATGCAGTCATTAGGGTTTTTTTGAAAGTGCAGAAATGAAATGTTTAAATCTTGTTTTCTGAGCACAAAAGGTTTTCTCATAATTAGAACCTTTCTTCTGTACCATTTTTGATGCCAAAAACAACTGCATATGTCACCTAGGACTGTTAGTGCAGTATTATTATTAGACAAAACACACAATTTTTAAAAGCAATATCAAATATAAAATGCAAAGGAAATACAAAAGTGTAATAAAAAACTACCTAAATCAGTAACACTTAGTCACTACAAAAGACTTATAGAAATACTAACTCTTCCCCCAAAGAGGATATTTGAATTTACAACTCTATCTTTAATTCAAAGCATAACTGCCTTCATCAGTTTTTTGGTCCTTGTGTGATGAGATTTAAACTTAGATTTCTTAGAATACATTGATAATATCATATGAAACTCCTGCTAACTGGTGCATGCTAGCCAGTGACAATACCTGCATTCTAGTCATAAAGATCAGTTTTGTGTCATGGTTCTGTCTAGATGGAGACATGCACAGATTCTTGGAACATACAGTAAGCACTTGCATCCCCACAGTATCTACCCCAGTAAGGCTATGTATATGACTAAGAAAAGCAAGTACTTAAGTGTTTTGCTAGGTAGAGGCCCAAAAAATTTTAAGTGGAAGGATAAAAAGAACTTGTGTGTCTAGGCACCTATTTTTAACTGTATAAAATTTTGATAGTCCTTGATGTGTATAAGGGACTCCACCCTCATATGTCTCTTCTGTATTCATAACAGCATCCGTAACATCTGAGCACATAAGAATCTTTAAAGTACACTGTCTCCTCATACAGTAAGTAGGAAAACACTACTATCCACCTTTCATAAATCAGGAACTGAAAGTATAGTTGGGTTAAGATGCTTCCCAAAATCATACAATAAATCTGTGGGAAAGCAAGACCACTTACCACTTAGGCAGTTTTTGTCTAATACCTAGGATTCTCTGCAAATAAGTAGCTTTAAAATTTATATCAACATTATGAAAAAGATATAAACCTATATTTTAATATTGATAAACCTTTTTATTCTCTTGTTAATATCAAAATCTGATTTTTTTTAAAAATTGTGAATTCTCCATCTCCTTGAAAAAAGAAATGAAATTTCCATACCTGTTCATATACTCGAAGCATAGATCCTGCTAGCTGATGTATTTTTGGTAAAGAACCCCAAACAGGGTGATTCTTTAGGTTTTTCTGTAATACAGGTTCCAAGTAGGCACTATAAATAGTTTGCAGTTGGTCTCTTTCTGGATAGCTACAAAGGAAAAAAAAAAAAAGTAATCATTATGGATTCTTTGTTAATCATTGTTAATTGTTTTTATTAAAATGATTCAAATTTATGTACACAATTACTGAGAAACTTTAATGAATAGCATCTCCATCTAGCAGCTAAGTAAAATTAGCATCTTATTGCAATAGGCCACCCTCAGAAATTTTCTACATGCATCTGTAAATGTGTTCAAACTTAAAAACAAACAAACAAAGAAATTTCTTTTCAATTTCTCTAATTTTGTAACCAAACAGCACCTTAGTGTAAAGCTGCAGAAAGCAGTTTAATGAAAGCAAAGTCATCCAACAGGAAACGTATTTCAAACACTTCACTATCAATAGGTAGCTACACATTGCTCCTTAGCTGGTTTCTAGTGCTAAGAGGCACCAAACAGCACCAAATCTGAAGATCCCAAACTGTTAGAAAAGATGAAAGACTAGAACAGCCACATCTTTATAAAGACTAAATTCAGCAAGGGCCCTATAAACAGAGGCTGAATCTGAGTTCTGAGAGACCAACTAATTTCCACATACTTACTCAATGGCACAGATTCGAACAATAGAGGTAAATCTGGAGGTAAGTTTATGTCTTCCTAATGTTCCCCCAGCAGACATGGAAGCCACAATTTGGATGTTTTCTAAACCAATCCATTCCAGATTTTCATCATAAAATCCTTGATATGTAAGAACCTTTAATAATGAAATAAATATTTTATTAAAAGAAAGCCAACAAAGTATCTTCAATACTATCAAAAATAAAAAAAAAAGGGAGAAGTATACCATTATTACTGTTCTTTTAATTGCCAGAGGTATACTACTCCTCCCAGTTTGGTGTCAGCTGCAAACTTGCTGAGGGTACACCCTGCCCCATTATCCAGATCATTAATGAAGGTGTTAAACAGGTACTGGCCTCCAAATAGACTTCGTGCCACTGATCACCACCCTCTGAGCCTGGCCATTCAGCCAGTTTTCAACCCACCTCACTATCTGCTTATCCAGCCCGTATATCAACAGCTTTTCTGTGAGGATCTTTTGGGAGACAGTGTCAACGGCCTTAGTGGAGTCCAGGTAGACTATATCATAGAACAGAATCATAGAATGATTTAGGTTGGAAAAGACCTTTAAGATCAAGTCCAACCGTAAACCTAACACTGCCAAGTCCACCACTAAACCATGTCACTAAGCACCACATCTGAACGTCTTTTAAGTACCTCCAGGGATGGTGACTCAACCACTTCCCTGGGCAGCCTGTTCCAATGCTTGACAACCCTTTCAGTGAAGAAATTTTTCCTAATATCCAATCTAAACCTCTCTTGGCACAACTTGAGGCCATTTCCTCTCATCCTATCACTTGTTACTGGGGAGAAGAGACCAACACCCACCTCGCTACAACCTCCTTTCAGGTAGTTGGAGAGAGCAATAAGGTCTCCCCTCAGCCTCCTTTTCTCCAGGCTAAACAACCCCAGTTCCCTCAGCCACTCCTCATAAGACTTGTGCCCTAGACCCTCCACCAGCTTCGTTGCTCTTCTTTGGACACGCTCCAGCACCTTAATGACTTTCTTGTAGTGAGGAGCCCAAAACTGAACACAGCATTCGAAGTGTGGCCCCACCAGTACTGAGTATAGGGGGATGATCACCTCCGTAGTCCTGCTGGCCACGCTATTTCTGATACAAGCCAGGATGCTATTGGCCTTCTTGGCCACCTGGGCACACTGCCGGCTCATATTGAGCCAGCTGTTGAACACCACCCCCAGGTCCTTTTCAGCCATGCAGGCCTTTCCAGCCACTCTTGCCCAAGCCTATAGCGTTGCATGGGGCTGTTGTGACCCAAGTGCAGGACCCGGCACTTAGCCTTGTTGAATCTCATACAAAATAGCCATATCCACTGGTCTCCCCTCATCTACCAGGTCTGTCATTTCATCATAGAAGTTTATCAAGTTGGTCAAGCGTGACTTGCCTTTGATGAATCCATGCTGACTACTCCTGATGATTTTCTTGTCATTCATATGCCTACTGAGTTATAACTCACTGAGGCAAGCACTGTCTTTATTTACTTATGCATATAAGCCAAATAAAACCAGTATCTTATTTCTGGCAGGCACCTACATATTCTATCAAAGTACAAACAAAACTAATGTCAATACAGATGCAGGATGTTAACTCTGAAAATAATCCATGTGGGTATTTACTACATACACTAAACTATTTCCAGTATACTTAAGCCTCTTTATAAATAACATAAATAAGTGTTCACCTGCTGTAGAAAAGCCACGAGAGTGCTTGTTCCCCATTTATCAGGTTTGGGTAGATTGATATCCTTTAAGTACAAAACAAGCCTTTCACAGTCCTTTGGTCTGTATACTCGCCCAGTGTTTGTACTGATTACAATGCAAGTTTGACCCAATTTTTGTAGAAGATGTTGAGAGGTAGTTTGTGCACTGCAGTGAATGGTAGCAATTTGAGTGGATCGGAGTTGAGAAAATGCATAATGAAGCAGCACCCTAAAAAAGCCAATGTGTACATACATATAAGCATAAGTAATACATAAATACATTAAAATACTGTGTATCCAAAGATATTGTATAGTTTTTGAATTAAAATGCATATACTACATACTGTATTAATAGTACAATAGTACAATACAATTAACTGTACAATAGTACAATAGGTGATGCATGAGGTTTGCTGAATTAAACATTCTTGCCTTTATAATTGTAATATTTTCCATTCAAGAAATTCAATAAAAGTGTAGTATACAGCTACACAAAACAAATACCTAGCCTAAATACCTTACATATATTGATCCAACCCATCTAAATAAGGAACCTAAGATAGGCAACAGGATGAGCTAAATTCAGTTGCCTGCACACAGGCATCTAGTGCCTCTTGAGCTGAGACCGTATTCCTCATGTACCTTTCAGCTGTTGCTCCATGACAGCACAGGTTTTCCAGAGGTCCTGTTTCATACCTAAAAGCCTCATTCAGATGTCTTAGATGCATAGTGGCAGCCTGAACTTTCCCCCTGTAGATCTTCATAAGAATTTACCTATTTGCCCCTACAGATTTGTTTCATTAGTAACCTGAACAAGTGATATTCTAGCAAAAGTCATATGATAAAATCATTTGTGCTGGTTTTGGCTGGGATAGAGTTAATTTTCTTCACAGTAGCTAGTATGGGGCTATGTTTCAGATTTGTGCTGAAAACAGTGTTGATAACACAGGGATGTTGTAGTTACTGCTGAGCAGTGCTTACACAGAGTCAAGGCCTTTTCTGCTTCTCACACCACCCCACCAGCCAGTAGGCTGGGGGTGCACAAGAAGCTGGGAGGGGACACAGCTGGGACAGCTGACCCCAACTGACCAAAGGGATATTCCACACCATATGGCATTATGCTCAGCATATAAAGCTGGGGGAAGAAGAAGGAAGGGGAGGACTTTTGGAGTGATGGCATTTGTCTTCCCAAATAACCATTACACATGATGGAACCCTGCTTTCCTGGAGATGGCTGAACACCTGCCTGCCGATGGGAAGCAGTGAATGACTTCCTTGTTTTGCTTTGCTTGCATGCTTGGCTTTTGCTTTACCTATTAAACTGTCTTTATCTCAACCCACGAGTTTTCTCATTTTTACTCCTCCGATTCTCTCCCCCATCCCACCGGGGCGGGGAGTGAGTGAGTGGCTGTGTGGTGCTTAGCTGCCGGCTGGGGTTGAACCATGACACCATTATAACAAAATATTACAAACTTTGTCAAATAGCTAGAACTATATTTTGCTTAAAACAGGAAATACTTTTTACCCCTTTCCACATCCTTCAGGACCCACAAGAAGAAATGGCTGCTTATTGTTAAAGTCCAGCCACGGTCTAAAGTAATCTAAACCTCTCTGCATGTCAGGGGTTTGGATGACAGGAAGTGTTTGGAGATTACTGAAGTCATCAGCTGTTAGATTTTCAGGTTTTTTCAGCTGATATAGCATTAGCTGTCCAGTGTGAGTGTCATAATATGTGTCCAGGGGCTTCCTCGGATCTGGTAGAGAATCTTGTGTCCAACTGAAGATCTTTAAAAAAAATAAAAATAAAGCTTCTGTTAAATCCATACTCCTAATGACAAGAACTACAATTTCAAGTTAATCTAAAGAATGTTCAAAGAATACTTCTGTAAAATCAAACATTTAATTCTTTGATTTGATAATTTTATGGCTGCCTTTGAAAATTCAATCATGTCATGCATATGCTTTATGATTAAGTCCTTAACTGAACAGTAACATATTACTCTTCCACATATTACTTTTTCATAATATAGAGAACATAAAATAAACTGTATTTAGCAAAGCTTTATATAAACTTTTTTTCATATTAGGCAACATATATAATAATCATAAGAACAAGATAACTCTTTCACATGGATCAATAGCTAATTCCAGAAGCTGAGTCTAAACCTTTACCCCTCCATAGATGTTATAGCTCCACGGTTTCTTTTGGAAGGAACTATTTCCTTCTCTCCAACACAAAATCCAAGTGCAATTGTGGAGATAACTATCTCCAGGGGCAGCCTTCTGTAGACACTATGGATCAAGTATACCCACATAGTTTTCCAACACTACTCCCTAGTCCTTTTGCCCTCAAGTATCTACACAAAGACAGAACCATACCCCAGCACGTACAATAGATAACCTCAAAATAGTGCTGTAAGAACACCTCCCTGCTGAGGTGCAACAAAGCCCCCACATTATTATTTCAAGCATTCTGAGCAGAAAAAAACCCACAAAAATTAATCTCTATTACATATACACAATACATATATATTGTCTGCTATAGTGTGTCCTTGCACAAAACGGTATGGACAGAGGCCATTCTATATCTCTTGGTGCAGGACCAAGATTGCTATCTGGGCTGGATGCACTTAGCAGCATATCAGTGACATATGAAACGTCCCTTTACTTCTGAGCTATTTCCCTATAGACAACACAGACTGCAAACAAATTAGAGCACAGATATTCTATTATTGTAAATTTGCATTGCTAGAAGACAGAAAATCACTACTCTCACTACATACACTGAGAAATTTTTAATAAACTTGCTGAAAAAGATTATTACCTCTTTTGCAAATTCTTGTCGTGATTTCATGTTCAGATTGCCACCAAGACCCCGTAACAAGTCAATAATAAATTGTCCACGATCAGTACACCCATGAAGATGAGACAGTCCATTCATCACAGTTCCAACTAAACTTGTTTCTACCACAGAGTCATTCTGTAAATTGCAAGTTGTAGTAGATTTAAATATATTCCTAAAAATAAATGTGATGTATTGCTAGCAGACTATTACTCATTGCTCTTTGACACTTCCACAAATGATGAAAGTTCTCAACACTGCTGCTGTTCTACAAAATTCACTTGACATGAAATTATTTTTAAGCATTGATTTGGAAGTTTTACTTCCAGACTATGTATTGAAGTAATTTAGCATAAGCAATCAGAACTTTCCCTACAGATTTTGAGAATCTATAAGAAATCAACGTAACTGTATACTGGAAATCTTTCTCGTGAATGGATTCTTTATTGATTTTGCTCTTTAGCACCAAAGGGGATTTGCAGCCTCAGCATCAGTGTCATGGTTTTTCCTCTGTATCCACCTGAAGATACTTTAAAAGTTTAAAAATCTCCATGGGTGAAAGAAGCAAGAGGGGAAATAATAATAAACACACAACAGGACCATATGTGTTCCCCAAGGGGAGGTAATGCAGGTCTCCCAAATACTAGCTTACTGGCCACAGCAGTGGGGATTTCTCCTAAATAACGTTTTGTGCAACATAAGCTACTTGTTCAATGCAAATACAAATCCTTCAGAAGAAGGGGAGGCAGGGAAGCATTCAGACTACTTCAGAAAATATAGCATATGCAGAACAATTATCTTGATGTACGTCCCAGAATCATGGAACCCAGATAATGTACAAGGTTTTGGACTATCCTTTTGTAATATTGTTATTACATATTACCTTTCGCATATTAAAACATCTTTAAGTTAAGGTTTTGAGTTGAATCCTAAAGTGCTGAAGTTATATACTTAAATCCAGGGCAGATTAGTGGGAGCTGTGAAAAACGACCATTCTGAACAATCAGACTACCTTTTTAGATATGCCTCTATCAATCTTTTTAGATGTCTACCATTACATTTCTGCCCAACCTATTACAAGCTCTGGTCTACACTGTGCAACTTTCCAAATTTTGGCGCTTTTTTTTGTTATAGTCAATAACTTAAATCTAGAAAAAACATTTCTCCACTTCTTCAATTTTTAGTTTAGACATTCAGATCTTTCAGGTCTTTGAAAACATATAAAGAAATGTCTGGTATGGAAAATTAAAGACAGATATTAAGTTTCACAGAAATACATGGCTTTAACCAGTTAAAATTGTACTAAATGTTTCAAAACTTTAAGTACACCAGTTAGTTTTTGGAAACTGATTAGTATGGTTCCAGTGTTAATCTTAGGAAGAAAACAGCAATCAAAAAAGCACTGAGATTCTTTTTACTTAAAATTTAAAGACTAATATGAATGGTCTCTTCAGTTTTAAACTAGATAAATGGATCATCTTAACAGAAAATGAAAATTGATTAAGTATTCAGTTACTAACCTTCTTCACAACCCAGTTTAAAGCCTTTTCAAAATAGTCCCCAATCCAATTTTCAAGGTTATATCTGCATTCTTCCGGCTGACTTCTTAGCCAAGACTTTATCAGAGAATTAAGATCTGTATCTTCATCACTAAGTCAAAGCAAAACAAAACAAGATTCAAACAAATAAAAGACATCCACATCTTCACATAGACTGGTTCAAAGGGAAGAAAAAAAATCTAGGAAAAGTTCAGGGAAAGACTTTAACAGGAATTTCTAACCAATATTTGGGCTCTCTAAGGGTCACACACAAAGAACCCACCATGTGTCTTTCAAAAAGTCTGAGATATGTTAGCCAAAAAGTTATAACAGGACAGCATGGAAGGGGCATGAAACCTAAAGCAAACTCCCCCAGTGATGTGCTTCGTAAGTGTAAGCAAGTACTTAAATTGCTCCATCCACTTTAGACTATCTTTCAAGAAAAGAAAAGTAGGTATATTTGCTTACTTTAAAAGTATGTAATACTCCTGTGACTTACCTCAGAAAGATCATTCCCATTCGAGATATTGTAGCAGGAGAGGCACAGCTAAGTTCATGAGTTTCAAATATAAAGTTGACATTTGAGCCAAATTGAATTCTTTCTCCACTGGGCATAGTCAACAATCTGTTGTCATCCAAAACGGAATTTAAAGATTCAATCCATTCAGGATCAATATCACCATCACAAATTATCCATGAAGTAATATCTATTTCCAGACACAAAAATATCAAACCCAAGAAAAACATTTAAAGAATATCACCCCTTGCTATTTTAACACTATTTATTACTCTTCCTTCATTATAACATAAACATAAACTCTTTAAAGGTATTCCTTATATGTTTTACCTTCTGATGTCTATTTTTGCTTTCTTATCACAAAATTTGGAAAGTACGTATCAGTGTTCTTGACTATGATTGTCACCAAAAGTTCTTTTTACCTTATGCTATGCACAAATAATAACATAATATAAAAATGTAACTCAAAATAAACAATTCCAGTAATTTAAGCATAATGATGTTTAACTCCCTCACAAACATACCTTGGGGTTCTCTAACCACTTGTCGAGCGCTATTCGTAAGCACACCATCAGACCATTCTCTGGTATCCATGTCAATATAGCCTAGCAACTGATGTCGAGGCAGAGCTTTGGGATTCATAGTATACTGTTTCACCACTTTGCCAGTTTTACCAAGTGCTGTCTTTAACATCCGCCAAAGTGTTGATTTACCTGCACCACTTGGACCTACAATAACTACACCCATTCTTTGACGTAGTTGTTCATATAATTCCAAAGCCTTCTTGATCTAGATAATAAAAGAGATAATGGCTATGTGAAGTTGTAAAGCTAAATCAATCATGTTCTTTTTTAATGTTTTTGCAATTTACTTTAGATGCAGTCATTTTGTTTCTATAATTTTTTAAACAATAGGTATTTGCAGAAATAATTAAAATTATGATACTAAAGAATATCAAGAAACTTATTTTGCATGTTAGAAGCATTTCACTAAATTGCTAATATAAAAATATCAGCTGTCTTTGGGCATATTTTTACTGAGAAATTAATGAACATTTAGTCACAAAACTTCATCCAGCCATACAATAAATAAATATAAATAAGACACAGAACTGCTTGATAAAACCAAATGTTCACATATTTAATTATTTCACTGTCCAAAACATTCACTGGAGCTTGTATGTGTCTTGAACAAAACTGTGTATCACGTGTTCACATCTCAATTTTCCTCGCACTGTTTTTCTTCCAATTACAACCGATCTACCATGCTTCAAACACACACATCTATTTTTTATACGCATGTAATTAGAATCTAACTGTTAGTTATTCTCACTTTTTTGTAAAAGATTTATTACAGAAATGAGTGAAATGAATGTAATATTAATCAATTCTAATTCAGAATAACTTGCATTGTTTTGTTGCTGTAGTTGATGTTTACCTGGGTGCTTATAATTTCCAAGTTTGCTTCTTCAAAGACTTGTTCTAAAGCTGTAGTTAACTCAGCATACTCCACATCTTTAAAGTCAATGCCAGGAAATACATCTTTAACCAGTGCATCAAATCGTGTGCAGTCTGCAAATGTAAGCTTTGACATGGTATTAACCCGCAGAGCTTGAACCACCATATGACTTTCATTAACTGGAAATAAAAGCAAAGAAGCCAAATCAGTTTAAGCGG